>RHPI01002069.1:896908-1011469 GCA_009103225.1 Chlorokybus atmophyticus
CCCCCCCCCCCCCCCCCCCCCCCCCTTCACACACTACCAATGTGGCCCCAACACCATGTTGGCAATACCTACCAATACTGATTACGAGGCCATGATAATAGGCCATCATGACCCTTCAATGCAAAACAGCCTGCCTTGCTCACGTGGCGTTCCACGGGCAAGCAAGATCCCGCCATCATGAGCCCTCGCAGCGTTGCGGACGCTGGGGGTACGCAGTGGCAGCGGCGCGCTCACCTGTGCCCCTGTCTGTCGGAATGGCCGACAAGCTGCTTGGCATGCAGTGTGTACGCACAGTGTGCGCTACAAGAATAGACTGCCTCCGCATGCATAATAGCAAGCTTGCAGTCCAGCACAAGGCCGAACTTGGCTCATCACCTACCTTGCTGGTACAGCTGCATACCATGAGTAGTACCGGTAAACAAGGTGTGCATGCAATAGGCCTAGCCAGACCAATGCATGAGATAGTCGTCAGCTGGCCGACCCAGCTGACGATTACCTCTTATGCTTATATCCATGCGGCCCGTGGCGGATAGCCTTCTGCAGCGCAGCCCCGCCACGTCAGCTGGGGGCTGCCTTTCCACCACACGCAGTAGCATAGCCTGCTGGCTAGACTGCTCAGTGACAGTGTGGCTTTGGCCTAGTTCGTTGACCATTTTTGTGCTGCAGTTGTGCTAAGCTGTAAGCAGAGGTTGGCCTCAGCTGCACGCAGTGTGAAGGCTTTTGTTTAGAGCTGTTCCCTGGACGACAGTAGACGCCACTGCGCAATGGACGCCGTCAGGCATGCTGCAGAGACCGCCTACCAGGCCGCTGGTGCCGTCAAGGACGCCATCAAGAGCCCAACAGTAAGTGATCTTAGTGCTGATTGATTCTTCATGCTTGTTAGCGTATATACCATCGCGTCTATTAGCAGAAACAGCATGTCGCACACTGTCCAGTTGTTGCATATGCACTGACGCTTGTTGAGCTTCTGTAACAGCTGCCTCTCCAACAGCAGAAACATCTTGCAGTCGCACACTATCCAGTTGCTATGTGCATACGCACTGACGCAGCAACTTGTCGGAAGGCACAGACAGTTGTGGAGGGTTTCACTGCATTGCATGCAGCCGCAAACACTGCATGAGGCCATACAATCTGCAGTTGGCAGTTGGCATGCTGCTGGTGCTGTGCATCAGGCTGAGGTCTATGAGCTTCAGCATCGCCTTTCGCCCATGCTTGTAACTGTCCTCAACTTGTCAATGACTGCATCTCACCTGCGCAGGAGCACCCGATGTCCAAGAACATCATATATGTGAGCAAGGACGAGGCGGACGCCGCAGGTTTTGGGATTGAGCTGCCCATGACGCCGCTGAAAGAAATCCTCTTTAAGCACCCGCCGCTCGGTGATGGCGACCTCCGCATCGACATCACACACTCTGGCATCTGCCACACCGACATCCACTTCGCCAAGCAGGACTGGCCCGTCCCGCACATGTGGCCCATTGTCCCCGGGCACGAGGTGTAATTTTCATGCAATGACCAGCTGGTACTTTGTCAGTAGGCAGGAAAGGGTGGTGAGTCAGCTTGTTGTGGCAGATTATTGGTGTTGTGAGGGCAAAGGGCAGTAAGGTGGGCAATGAGTTCCAGATTGGTGAGCGCGTGGGCTTCGGGCCGCACCGCAACTGCTGTGGGGAGTGTGAGTACTGCCAGGCTGGTGACGACCATCTCTGCTTGAAGGTGACTTCAGTGCACATACATCTTGCGCACATAGTTTGGTCAGTCTTCTGTACGCCTGCCTTGCTGCAGTGCTGGTATAGCTGACTCACTGCTGTTACTATGTAGGTGGAGATAGAGCAGGGCAACCCTGGCATGAAGCTCATGTGAGTGTGGTCAAATAAGTTAGGCTACATGTAAAAATCCATGGAGGGGTGGAATTCTCAAGTTTGCTACTGTTGCATGCAGCTATGATCCGGCGTTCGGTGGGTATGCCACACAAATGCAGGCACCAGCTTATTACGCGTTTAAGATCCCTGACAAGATCCCCAGCTCACAGGTCCGAACAAGCACGCGTCACAGTAGCATGCACAAACAGGGAGAGGGGCAGGCTGCGCATGTGAGGAAGGGGAACAGGAAGATGCGTCAGGAGAGAGGCTGTTGTGGAAATAGAGGCAGAGGCAGAGGGAGCTTGATGTAGGGGGCAGAGTGTGTGAAAAGTGTACGAGAGCGAGAGTAGGGTGTGTTGACTAGTGGCTCGTAACCGCTTCTATACTGGGCTTGTGTCTCTTGCATTCAACCATTGCGCTCAACATTTCTTGACCAGGCGTCGGTGTTGTTGTGTGCTGGAGTCACCACATACAATGCGGTCTCGCGATTTGCCAGCAAGGGTGGAATGAAGGTGAGAACAGACAGCGATGCTGTTACCAACCATGAAGTAATGATGTTCCTTGGGGTGTCAAAGTTGTTGTTAACATCCAGGTTGCTGTGGCGAGCATTGGAGGCCTGGGACACTTGGCAGTGCAATTTGCAAAGGCTTTCGGCAACGAGGTAAGGAAGCAGTCTGCCCAAACTGATTGTAGGTTAAGCCGTGCGTGCTATGTTGACTGACCTGCACCCCCCTGCCAGGTCACAGCCATCACGGGTCACCCTGAGGAGAAAGGAGAAGAGATCCAGAACGTAGGTGCAGATCACGTCATCGATGCCAATGACAAGAACGCTGTCAAGCAGCACTCGTGGGCATTCGATGTGATCGTGAACTGCAACCCACGCTGGCGCGACTACGACCAGCTGCTCTGGATGCTGAAGCCCCGCGGCAAGCTCTGCCAGGTGTGCTGGTGCACCTGTGCGTGCACAGATTAGAATGTGCACAGCATGTGGTTGTTGCTACTATTGTTGGCAAGTGCATGACTGTCATGTTGTACGCCAGATTGGCATCTCCAAGCAGCAGCAGGCGCTCAACATTACCGAGTTCAACTTGTGCTACTATGAGCGCCAGATCATCGGCATCTGGGTCGGTTCCCGCAAGCAGGTATGGAGTCGGTAACAGATAACTCGTTATTCTCAGTTGTGCCACAAGTGCACGAGACATGCTTACACTCATCGCGTACAATCTGCAGACACGCGACATGCTGGAGTTCTCTGCACAGCACAATGTTGTACCGCTGATTGATGAAGAGATGCCGCTGGACCGCGTGAATGATGGCATCGCCAAAGTGTCCAACAGCCAGGCCAAGTTCCGCATCGTTCTGCGCCCTGACCAGTACGCCAGGGCCCGTGGCCTGCCAACTGTCAATGAGTCCCCCGCTGGTGCGGTGTAAAGTATTCTCAACAATTGGGTTTTGTGTACAGAGCATAGTTTGGTTGTGGTGTACACATCAAATGGGTGGTGCTATGTAACATATGTTGTGTAGTGGTGGACGAAGCTGCTTTGTCTTGCAGTGCAAGCATGTGTACACATTTCAGCAAGAAACTGGTATGGTTTTCAAGTACACGTGGGTGTGGCCTGTGTAAACGCGTGCACTTCTCTCTGAACTGCAAAGACTGTTTAACGCATGCGCGCGCGCATGCAAGAGAGAGAGAGAGAGAGAGAGAGAGAGAGAGAGAGAGAGAGAGAGATTGTGCTTGCCAGTNGAGAGAGAGAGAGAGAGAGAGAGAGAGAGAGAGAGAGAGAGAGAGAGAGAGAGAGAGAGAGAGAGAGAGAGAGAGAGAGAGAGAGAGAGAGAGAGAGAGAGAGAGAGAGAGAGAGAGAGAGAGAGAGAGAGAGAGAGAGAGAGAGAGAGAGAGAGAGAGAGAGAGAGAGAGAGAGAGAGAGAGAGAGAGAGAGAGAGAGAGAGAGAGAGAGAGAGAGAGAGAGAGAGAGAGAGAGAGAGAGAGAGAGAGAGAGAGAGAGAGAGAGAGAGAGAGAGAGAGAGAGAGAGAGAGAGAGAGAGAGAGAGAGAGAGAGAGAGAGAGAGAGAGAGAGAGAGAGAGAGAGAGAGAGAGAGAGAGAGAGAGAGAGAGAGAGAGAGAGAGAGAGAGAGAGAGAGAGAGAGAGAGAGAGAGAGTAGTTTAAAAACTTGTTGGATAGTACAATTTGAGAATTGAACATGCTTTAAAGATGTAATATTGAAGCCATTGAGTGGGCATGTATTGCAACGTTGATAATTATTTATTACCCATAGTCCACAAGCAATTGAATTGTACATTACCTCATCATTGTTCCACAAACTGTAATTAAGAATGCTTCACGGCGAATAAGATGTACCCCCTTGTTCCACAAACTGTAGTTTAGAATGCTTCACGGCGAATAAGATGTACCCCCTTGCAACAAACTAATACACCTTCTCACTTTAAATATGGCTAATAAACAGCAAGGGCCGATTATTGAGGCACGGCAACTTGCAATTGAAGCATGCAAAAGTGCATACAATTTAAGCTGTCTGATACATGATGTAAGCACATACTCGCAGCACACGCAATGCAATAGCGCCGTAACGTCGTCGCCAACCATCCAGGGTACGCAAGCCACTCTCTACTACAATGATCAAGCCGTCAACCAATGGCTCACACCATGCTCAACATACAGTAGCTATGTAGCTCGCTATAGCAACCCACACAGAGGGTGAGCAAGCCACTCTTCATTATAATGATCACACCGTCTACTGGTGGCTCACATCATACACAAACAAGCCGCTCTGAGACTAAATATCAACTCATACAGTTGCGAGCCAACCACGTGCCAACAACACACTGGGATAAGGACGTCCCTCATAATGTGGTGAGCTGACTCACCTCAGGAGGAATACTCAACTTTGACGCTCTAGTCATTCGTGAAGGCGGCACATGCTACACATGCTGTTGGTTATTTATATCAACTTTAAAAGCGAGTTGGGTGTTGCATTAACACCGTTGATGATCGTGAGTGAGTCACTCGCAAAACGCGCATAAACCTTGAAGTACAAGGCAGGCGTGGGCCACAGTGTCGGTTGGCCCAGAGGTTAAGTGCTCACTGTGGCGCTTCTGTATAGATGACTCACCTCGCCGGGTGTAGGCTTAGCTATTGTGTGTAGCTGCTTTGCTACCAGTTGCTGTGGGCCTCAGCACCAGCACACCACCTTTGTTGCTTTGCCATGGTATGTGCTTTACCGTCTAACTTTAACGTTGCACTGCTTGTGACGCCCACACTCTCAACGCCTTGCCCCATACACCGTCAGCCCTACCCCTGTTGTGTACATGCTATCTGCTTATGCTGTGTGTTGGTGATGTGCTTTGGTCAACCAGTAAGTCTTGCATACACTAAAACTGTGTGCGCTATTCAGAACGGAGGGAGGAGGGGGGCAGCGAGCAGGCAAGGCAGCTGCAATGGTGAAGGATCACCTGCCATCACCGCACAAGGAATGTACAAACTTGTCATTGACATTGTGTACAGCAACGAATGCACCTACTGGTGGTCTTGTCATCCTTCACCTAGATCCCCCATTTGAAATAGGCCCTTCCAATGTGCCATCACTGGCAACACTCTCTGCACCGTCCGCTGAGAATCTGCTCGCTCAGAACCTGCGAGTCACAACTCGAGCAACAAGTGGTGATTCCCCCTCACAACCCGCCACGTCGGACTGCTGACCGCCGATGACAAAACTCACTCACACGCAGTCCGTCGACCCGACGGCGCCGCGTCGTGCAGATCAATGACTTGACTCTTCGCGGGTCGTTAAGCAGCAGCGGCCAGCATCCACGGCAACAGCAATAGCGGCAACGACAGTGCTGTCGTGCAGCATGGCGGGGGCGGCGCTGCGAGGGGCGGCGGGGTGCTTGCGCCAGCTGCTTCTTGCGCGGGCTGGGAGCGGCTTCGGTGGTGGTGGCGCACTTGCGGCGAGCTTCGCGCGCTTGCAGTCCACGGTGAGCACACGCGCATTCACTGCATGCTACTGCGCTTTTCTGGGGCGGTCCGCCCGCGCGTTTGTTCCTCTCGCACTGCTTTGGTCGGTTTTGCCCTTCCGTTTCCTTGCGTGCGATCCGGTGGCAAGGCATGTTTTGGGCACGCTCTCTGCCGTGGCCTGGTACTGCCAGCCATTCAGCATGGCTGGCTGCCAGTCCAACCATCTTCAATTTTCTTCTGTTGTCGCATGTTCACGCTATCCGTCAGCTGTAACACGCACCTAGCAAGCAACACCTATGTTACAACGATAGCGACATAAGCTTGGGTAGCCACATTGAGAGACATGGCCTGCGCTGCGGTGCTTTGCATGAGAGAAGCGGTTGGGGTACTGTGCGTCGGCAGTTCTGGCGAGGTAATCAACTGTTGGTAATTGAATACACCTGCATTGTTTGTGGACATGTGGACACCTGCATCCAACGTCTGTTCAGCAAAAGTTAAACACGCTTTTCACAAGTGACCGGCTGTTCACTATGTGGTTGATTGTCTGCAAAAGAACATCGTTCAGTGCAGCGTTGTGACTGTGGTCAGTTCTTTCAGGTTACAAGCACTTCCTCTGAGCCTGCGACACTGCACGATCCCGGCAATGACGCTGTGCATTTGCGCGACAACTGGTGCTTTGTTGCGTCTGAGCAAAGGTCCACCTCACCTGTGCAGTACCAGGTAAAAGTTTTCTGTAGTTTTGCAAGCTTAGATGATTTGCGCTAACCTGTGCCAACAGGTTGCTGTTGCCTCCATGCGTGCAGGGCCGGAATGAGGTATCGAGCTTTGAGAACGTGCCTAAGCTCGCCATATTGAGAGATATCTTCACGCCTAGCGGAGAAGACGGGTTGAGGTCTGCCTATGAGGTAAGCCGTGCTTGCTTGCACGCGCACGTTCGTTTGCTCAATTTGCTTATCAATGCTAATCGTGTTGTAGGTGCTACGCAAGCTTGATGAGAATACTGTAGCTGTTCTAGCGTCCGCCACAAGCCCAGCCCGCAGGTAGGCTTCATTGTCATCAGGTTAAACAGAGGGTAATAATAGAAAGCCAGTATGTGGAGCATCACAAGCATTGGCTTGAAGGTTGCTAGTGGACGAGTACATCCGCCATGGCAAGGAGCAGTACACCCTTCAACAGCAAGGAGTGGATCTCATCCGCTACCTGCGCAAGAATGGTGGGCATGCATGCCAAGCTTCCCTGTTGCATTAGTGCAAGCTCAGTTCTCTCACATGTTGGACATGCAGGGTTCAAAGTCATCATGGAGCCCGACGAGGATGCATTGGGTGCACGTGCCGAGAACCGCGCGCCTGTCTTCGAAGCCAGGCAGTCCACGAATCAGGTGCTGATGGTCGCTCCCACCGCTTTCCAGTCCAACGAGCAGGCGGCGCAGGACAACTACTACATGGACACCTCTGTGGGCTTCTCGCGCATTGAGCTGCGGCGCCGCGTGCTTGCAGAGTACGCGCAACTGCATCACGTGCTGACCGAGGATGCTGGCGTACAGGTGATCATCAGACACTCTTGTTACATGCATGTAAGCAGCACATAATCTTGCCTTGGCTGATCCGGTGTGGCTGGCAGGTGAACTTGTTCGCTCATGAAGAGTACCACAACGCTCCAGACTCGGTGTTTCCCAACAACTGGTTCAGCACACACATTGGTGAAGGCAATCTTGGAAGTGGTCAAGGCAGGCTTGTGCTATACCCGTTCAAGGTGAGTGCTGGATCTTGTCAACAATTTTCATTATGGTCAAGGCGTTGAGTGGTGCATTGGATTGTTGTACCTGGTGAAGCTCGTGCCATTGTGGCTTGTAGGTTCCTAACCGCCGCAATGAGCGACGAGCAGACATGATTGATTACTTGAAGAGCTTTGGTAGATATTCAGAAGTGTTGGACTTGACTGGCGCTGAGCAGCAATCCACACCGCAATTCTTGGAAGGAACAGGTACAGAACCACAACTGCTCAAGCATTCAAGGAAGGGTTGACACAATGGTACTGAAGCACACCTGGCAATGTTGTCTACTGACTGATGCGGTTTTCAGGTTCGCTTGTGCTGGACAGGCAAAGGGGCATTGCTTACGTTGCGGTGTCAGAGCGATCAGATGCGCAAGCTGCTGAGCAGTGGGCGGAGAAGATGGGATACAGTGAAGTGGTTAGTTTCATGGCCACAGACAGCAAAGGGCTGCCGATCTACCACACGAATGTCATGATGGCCATCGGCACCAGCGTCGCTGTTGTGTGCCTGGAATCCGTAGAGGACCCGGTTGAGCGACAACATCTGCTCTCGCGCCTGCAAGCTTCCCATGAGGTACGCCTTGTGAGTTGCACGGGTCTCATGAGAGTTGCGTGCAAGGCTGTAAGGCTATAGTCGTTGGCTCGAGCAAAGCGCCTGTACGCGTGCCTCATGTATCAACAAGTTGCAGTGGAGTGTTGACTGCGATTGTATTCGCACACATCAGCTCCGGACTTTGTCAAACAGCAACCTTCAGCACTACTTTCCTGCAATGCTTCCTTGCAGCTTGTTCACTTGCACACACACATGCATCATTGCCTGATGTGCGTATGCTTGGCGCAGGTTGTGAACATTACCCGGCAACAGGCGACCCACTTTTGCGGCAACGTGATTGAGCTGCGGGACGGGAGGGACTTGCCCATTCTTGCGTTGTCCACCGCAGCATACAACGCGTTTACTGCTGATCAAAAGAAAACCTTGAGAAAACACTTGGCCGCTCTGCATCACGCACCCATTGATACTCTCGAGAGGGTTGGTGGTGGCGGAGTGCGCTGCGCAATAGCAGAGGTGTTCTGAAGATTCTGAGCGTCGTTGCTGCGGTACTAAATTGTGGCTTCAGCGCCAGCGCTGCACGTGCAAGCTTAACCAAGCAACCATGCGCATGCACCTCAACGGTGTAGTCTGCGCATGGCTGCTTGGTAAAGCTGGATACAGTTGAGGGTGCTGGTGCACGAGTTTTGTGGTAGAGGACGTAGTTTTCGTACATGGTTACTGTAGATGTGAGTGAGTGTACTACAAACATTGTATACTACAAACATTGGAGTGATTACTGTGACTGTTTGTACGATCTGCATGACTCCTTCAGTACTACAATGTCGTATAAAGTCCAGTCCTAGAAGTTCTAGTCCTAGAAGCAAGTGAAGTTCGTCCACTCTTCTGACACTGGTCGCAGAAAACAGTGCCCAGTTGCTCGTATTATGCGGCATGCTTGGTTGTTGTTGGTTCAATGGGCGTGTACAAAAGATGCACAGGGGAACTCACACATATCCAAACTGCGTGAATATGCACTGCCACAACCACTTACCAGCTCGACCACCAGGTTCGTTCAATGGGCGTGTACAAAAGTTGTAAAGGGGAACTCGCATGCTCAAATCTGCGTGAATATGCAATGCCACAACCACTCACCAACTCGATCACCAGGTCAAGGCTTGCGCCTGCGTGCTATGTATCATGTATCGTGGCTATGGATCAAGATGGTGGAGTTTGCAGTGCCATTGCAATGTATTGCAACATGTGAAATGATCACACTACCAAACTTGAAGCAGCAATGTTTGTGGAGTTTTCATAAGCTGAATGTTGGCACAGCATTGCCGACCGTACCAACCGTGCAAATGCTTGTGCATATACTCAACAGCTGTGTTATCAGCAACCAATCACTCTGTTGTGATTACTTCTGGTATGCTACACTCTGACTACATTCAACGCGTCACAAACATGTACACAACATTTACACGTTACAAGACATACAAGCCATAGACCAGGCAGTTACTCCACCAGAGCGAGCGTGTGGTCCGACCCGCATGCCAAGTACTGCAGCTTGTGGTCAATGAGGGCCTCTACAGGAGTGGGTTCTGGAGCGTCCAGGGATGTGCCGAGCCCGAGGCGACCATTTGCACCTGAGCCCCAGGTGTAGAGACGCCCGTCCTCTGTTATGGCGGCAGAGTGCACGCGTCCGGCTGACACAGCAAACACACCAAGGTCGCGCAAGGCCTTGACCTCCAACACAGAACCGCTAGCATCCTTCTGCTTGCAGTCACATCAAATAACTATTAGGATAGGATATGTGAAGCGTTGGTGTTTGGTGCTTGATTTGGCTACGATGGCAGCTGCATTAGTACCTTGCCAAGCTGACCAGCGAGGTTCCAGCCCCACGAGTACACACGCGGAGCCCTGGTCAGGACGAGCGTGTGGCCGAGTCCAGCCGATATCCAGTCAACTGCTGAACCACCGAAAGAGTCTGGAATACGCTCTGGAAGGTTGCCTCCGGGCCTGCCGAGCTGCCCCAGCTCGTTGTTGCCGAACGTGCTGCAACTGCCATCCTCTGCAAAAACCGCACATTCCATGTCTGAACTTATAAGTCCATGCCAGTGGTTTGCGAGCACGAGGACTTATTCAAATAGGAGCCTGCGGCAACATTGGAGAACAACATGCATGTTGGAATCTTGGCGCTACCTGCGGCAACAACAGAGTGGTCCATCCCGCACGTAATATCTATCGCACGGCATTGCAGCTCTGCAAAAGCGGGCACAATGTGCGCCTCCCATGCGATGGGCATTTGCTCAGCTTCCATCTCCGGCTTTGGTGCGGAACTGTCTTTGGACACGTTGGTCATTGGCACGTTTGATGGGTCGACATCTAACCCCAGCCTCCCGTCCTTCCCAAAACCCCAGGCAAACACTGCACATGAAAATAACAACCTGATCAGTACAAGTAGCTCCAAGCTCAGAGATGTGCATTCTGTGCAAGCTGCTGTGTTTGGTGTATGCATGTTGCATATGCTGTGTGTAGCAACATCACCATGCAACAGAGCAAGTCTTGCAAGAAAGTGCATCATCTCAAGCATGTCTCTTAAGTTAGTGCACGAACCTTCTCCAACAGTGGAACGAGCAAGTACGTGGCCCCACCCGCAGGACACGTCTTCAATTTGGGTTCCTTCAAGGGCTCTGACCCGATCCGGCAGTTCGGCTTCAACAATGCCGTTGCCCAGTCCGAGCTGCCCGCGCTTGGACCTGCCCCAAGTCCAGACGGACCCATCCGCGCCTATGGCCACGGACATGACGCCGGACGCAGCCGCGGCAACCACCTTCACATCATCAAGGCCTTTGACGCGCTCCGGCACGCACCACGATGGATCAAACTGGCCAAAACCCGTTCCTCGCCCCAGCTGGCCCTCAAAGTTGCGGCCCCATGCCCACAAACTGCCTGAAGGTGTACAAATTTAGCTAGCAACAAACAGCACAACACAGATTATGGGCTTGTGTGCTATGACGCAGGGACATGTACGTTCAGTGCTGTACCTGTGGCTGAGACTGCAAGACTGTGGTACAATCCAGCAGCCACGAACCTAATGTCATCAGGAAGGCCTGGCACCTGACACACACGTCAGAAACTGGTAACACGACTGCATGTGTAATTGTTCAGCTTGCTCTCAAGTTGTCTACTGTCCCCTTGCCAATCCTGCTGTTGGGAAGCTTATGACAGCAGCGTGGACATGGCGAATGCCATTGTGCAATGTGTACAGCATGTTGGGTTGAGCAGCCTCACCTCTTCTGGCTCGTAAGAGTCCCTTAGCTCCCCGACGCCTAGGCCAAGAGCACCGCTGCTGCCATCACCAAAGGAAAAGACACGTGCATTCAGAGCGGCGCTGGTAGAGACGGATCGCGAACTGCTCCTTTCACTGGCTCTGCCAGCTACACGAGCAGAGTGACGAATTGCACAGGCAGTTCTCGCACACAACCTATGAGTATAACAACTTCATTTCCATGGCATTACGTGCGCTTGAGTTCACAGCAACTCGGACACAGGTTGGGACGCACTGTGCACTTCCAAACCACCATCTCAACAGTCAAAGTGGACAACTAGGTGTGCAGGCTAGGAAATCTCACAACTGTCATTGCAGCTGGCATGCTGTGTGCTTGCTCAAGCCCTGTCTTCCGGGACGACGTGCAGAGGTGCTCTAGCCCTTAATCAATACTCGGACAGCGTGCAAGACGGTTTCGTTTCGTAATAACCAGAGCAGCCACAGCGTTCTCAAACAGCAGCGGTCAGTGCAATGCAATGCTTGTCTGTCCGGCACATTTAGTAGTGTCTTGTGTTATGTGTTTAAGCACTGCCAAGTTTACGTCTCTGTGTCACGTTGCACAATGCTTGCCGGACTGCTCTGCATGCACCTGTGGGACCGCACCGGCAGTGCACAGCCTGGTACCACTGACCTGAGAGAAGGCGACGGGCGGCTGCCCTCGCCACCGCATTGGCCAACATGAGTAGTGGACGACAATTGCACACTAGGCAGGTCCTTGGAGGGGAGGCGGGAAGTGCAACGCTTCCAGCTGCTGGACTGCTGGCAATCACTGCTCGCTGTTGCTTGCAGCACGTCTGTCCAGCTGCCCGCCTATCAATTGACTGAAATAGCTTGATATCAGCCACACACACTCAACCACGACGATTTGCACGTCCACAGCGCCACCGCCGCTCCGCCAGAAGTGCATGCAAATACGCAGCACTGCTCGAGCTAGCAAGCCCCTGCAATGGAAACAGCACTGAATCTCTCATCTCAACAAAATCCAGACCTAGCCTGTGGAGCCCATGTAGCCTAAGAGATCAAGCTGTACAGTCCATTGAGCAGCACCTTTCATCACCTCGTTTACTGTTACTCTTCAGTCAAAGTTTGACTGTAAAAGTGACCGTAGAACTCGCCGCTCTGGGCGGCCACGTGGCAGCCCTCGTCGCGGCATTGGGCTGCATTGCATTGTTACAAGAAAGAAAATTATCAATCTGACGGACCATCTAACCTGGACGGTTAGAAGTTCCTTAAGATTCGTTAACGTCTCCCGTTATCAACATCCGCGCACCCCGCCCAGCAGCGGCGGCGTTGAGCCCCAGGGACTAGCATGGCGCTGACGCTGGCGGGGCGAGGCATATTGCTGGACATCGTTGACGATGAATGGATGGCCGACACACTGCCTGATGACGGTGCGGGAAGGTAGAAGGCAGCGGACATTAGGCTTTTTTGTTTGCATGCTTGTGTTAGTCAACTGTTGCTGGAGGAGAGAAAGCAGGGGTCATAGATTTTAAGGCAGAGACATTGAAAGATAGACATGCTGGAGGATGCGATCATTGTGCTGCAGCGTGGTCGTCTCAACATTCTATGCTTGTCTGCTGAGTTGACAGCACTGCCAAACGGCTGTTCTGCAAAAGGTCCCGTCCTTGCTCATTGCGTAAGGCGTTTTCTTAGTCAGTTCACTTACACGCTGAAGCTAATCATGCATGTGTGGCCAGATATCCAGCTTCCTGCTGGCACTGCCCCGTCAACCGAGGAACATGAAGAAAGCAGTAAGCATCAACGCGGTCAATTGATTGTGTGTCTACGCGTGGTTAACCTGTGCGCCCATTCATGCACATACCAAGCATGCTATGGATGCTGCAATCAATGATGCTTGCATGACCACAGTGCAGTAACGCATGCATAATTGGCAGCAGGAGAGGCCAGGGTGAAGGAGGAAGACAAGTGGACAGAGACCGGCCTGCAAACCGTGACATAATCCTTGCGTGATTCACAGCTGCTGTGTGTTTGCATGCTCCAGAAGTCTTGCTGCGGTGGGTGACGAAGCGTGTACTTCATTCAATATTGTCAGCACCGGGCACACCATGCTCCACTGGAAGCTCCAACCCAGCAGCAGCACCAGAAGCTCCCTTCAACAAGACAACAGCTTTCTGGCACAGCCGGCAGGCGTGCAGTTGTAATTGCAGTTGGCAAGTTGCCCTACAGGCTCGAGTCTCGCATAAAGGTCAAAGGCAGCCTGTTAGCAAAATGTGTACCTGCTGCATTGGCACAAAAATAATGTACAGTCACCTATTTTCGGCAAACGCAACTGTAACTCTAGCACAGCGATGAGAAGTATTAATGTAGGTACCACTGATGCTCATCGTGATGAAGTCGTTATACATACATCGAAACAACCCCGTTTTTACAAATTCTCGTCCAGCCTACTCCCAGGCATGAGCAGTAGGGGTAGCATTACAGTGAGGAGTAGTGAATTGGGTACCTTGTACAAACAATGCGCAACAGAATGGCACATGCATAGTGGCATGCATATCAATGTATAGACTGTCTGTGAATCCTGAATGTGTACATGTATATGTACAAGGCTGGCAGACCAGTGCATGCACTACGAGCTTTGCACGCATGTGCCTAGCCCGGTGGTTATGATTGAAGTGAGCATGTTGGCACACTTGATGTCTTCTGAATGCATAATGCTTGCATGTTGTCACTATCAGATTGCATTCTTTGTACACAAATTAGATTGCGCGAAACGATGCTAGCACACGTAGCTGCCTACCAAGTCACACAAACACCAATGGCAAAACCCAGTACACAGTCACATGCGTTCACTCTTGGAGGTTGCTTGATAGCAATTCTTGTGTACAGGATATGCTGCCAGTAGTGTGTTATGCGCACCCGAAAGACTTACAGCGGCATTAGGGCTTTGCATACTATACTGCCTATTGCAAAGGGCATGCGTGCACCTGCAGGCATAGGTGCTTGCCACTGCTTTACTAGTCAGTGGTACCTGTGCAATCCTCTGTAACACCTGTGCAAGTACGAATCCATGGCCCTGGTGTCAGTTCTCGGTGTGGCACCGGCCGAGACCTGACACTACGCAACAGTTGCATGTGATGCATGCGCTGTTGCTGAGTGACACCCCATGCATTGTGATGAATGCCTTGTGACATGCATGCTAACTCTCAGCTTGTCGCAAGTTAAGGTGGTATGCTGGGTTGTGACTGCCTATCAGACAATGCATTTTGCAGACGTTGAAGGGCATACATGATGCACAACGAGTCATTGCACAGTGCATCACACAAGCAATCAGTGCCGTTTTTGCGACTTAGCCCTTTCCTCTGCTTCTTTCCGTTTTTGCAACCTGCGCACAGGAGTAAGCAGTCAGCAACCGAACACTGGCAAGGGCCCAACCATTGTCCAGACACTAGGGTACCCACTCAACTGCAAACCCATGAATTACTCAAATACTTACGCGTAGCTAGCATAGTTGCTGGCTGCCGGAGCGCTCGCAGGAAGTGGAGGCCTTGAGCTGTCAACCTTGCGTGACAATCGACGTGTCTTTACTTTTACAATTATAGTTACTGCCCTGGTTGAGCACAGACAAGTGCCCCATGCAACCGATCTTGGGCGTACCTTGTCCCACTTGCTCTTCTTGCTGGCAGCAACTGCTGCCTTCGCGCCAGCTGCAACTGTGTCACCTGCCGCGGACCCTCCAGAAGCTGCCGTGTGACAGCAAGAACATGTCAACCGCAGGAAAAATCAATAAGGCCATGTGCGCGCGGCCACCTGAACACACCTGTCTGTGCTGACAGTCGGGGCATGCCAACAGCGGGCCGGGTCTCCGTGCCAGAGAGCGTCGCGGGCACGCCCACAGCCGTGCGCTGGATACCACCCTGAACAAACTCAACTCGTGTCGCCGGCTTGCGCTGCGCTTCCTTACGCTCAGCCTCTCTTCGCTGCTCGGCAGCTGCACCGAGCAACCACAGTAAGAAAGTCAAAGCAAGCACTATGCCATTGCACACAACTGGATACAATACTGCGTAATCGGGGAACAGCCCAAAGGCAATCAACAGCCATGTGCATGCACACAATATTGGGGCGCACCAAGTGTGTCGTAGAAGTCTGCGGGATCCATGCCACGCGGGTCAAATTTGTCTTTGGGCAGCTGAGTTCCAAGCTCGTCAATCTCAAAAGTCTCCACGGCATGGCTCAGGAAGTCGGGATTCCGGTATGCTTTGGACCTTCGCAGCTCGGTGTTTATCAAAATATGTTTCCGTTCCTTGATGTCCAAGAACTTGACAATCAAGCCCTGCGCACATACTGCTGCAGTCAGCGGGCTTCACATCAATGACAACAAATGCCTGCATGAGACTTTACCAAACACGCACTTGCAGTTTCGGGTCACATTTGCCGGGAGGTGGGGGTAGTAGCCAGTTGTTGGTTGGTGATGCGGGTGTCGAGCTCTCGCCTTGCCTTAGAGGTGTACCATCCATTGGCGGAGGAGTTAGTCCCACCTGGGTAAAATGCGTCTGATGGCGAGCACGGCAATTGGCAAGATCAACTGTAAAAAGCGTGCTACAAAGCATCCAACAGCAGTCACTTGCTGGTATAACTTAATGACAGAAAATATAGGATGGAACACAACTGCAAACGAGCACACTCTCAAGAAAACTGCTGCGATCAGCTGCTGCACGCTGCTGCGATGGCAAAGGATGCGCAGTGCCTCAATACCTCCATACCTTAGGGGCAGCATCTACAGGGTGGTTCGCAAACACCTGTGGCGTAGAAGGGGGCTCATCTTCTGCTAGTATTGCTCGCCCAAAACCTGGACGCAGGGTGGCTCTGACTTATACAGGATTTATATCTTCACAACATCCCAACCGAACATCAGATTCTCTCTATTGCACTGTGCTTACAACGGCTAATGTTGCATGCACAGAGTTTCCAAAGGTCAGGGGGCAACTATCACAGTGTTGCTGCGCATATGACACAGCGTGCATGGGACATTGCAGTAAATGACTCAAAAGGTGTGTGGACTTGATGGACATGCCTTGTGCGTGTGCATGCCCATCAAGTCCACACACCTTCATTGTCTCCCTCTGCATCGGGAGACAGACCCTCGCCCTCGTAATCAGCGATACCGAGAATGCCCCCCGACCGTATGGAGGCGGGTGTCGTGGCCAAAGGTGTCGGCAGCGCCGCTGCGCTGACCTCTTGCACCTCGTCTCGATGAGGTTCAACAACGCCTTCACCAGCTCTGTGCTCGACTTCAGTATCTTCTGGCTGTTGTGCTGCCTCTCTCTCCTGACCTTCCTCTCCTGCACAAGGAACCAAGTTGCGGGCGTGTTTGTAGTATGCGTGTATGCATTCTTGTACACGCGCACCCCAACTCCAGATCAGCGCACGCATACTTATTTGGTCGGTCACTTCCCCGCTAAACCAGTAGTTGCGCACGTAAAGTAACATGCGCCACTGATGCAATACAAAAGCTGTCACTACTGATTAATAACGAATACTTGCAGAACATTGTTAAAATTGCACTGTCAATTTTATTAGCGAGTAAGTGCAGCGCAAGTAGTGAGTGAATAGCACGTACTATACGATGAAGTTATTGCGTGACTTATTGTGGCACACAGGACGCGCTTGCATTACAAATGCGTGACGGTATTCAGATCCTGCGTACACTGGACGACTTCAATGAAGGGAAAGTTGCATGCTGTTTATTACCTATCACGCTAATTGCTGTCGTAATACATTGTGTAGGCCAGAGACAGAAAACCCCAGACTTGATACAGTTCCTTACAACCCTTCATTTGGGCTACAGCGTACAGTGTTCATTGTTTACATTTGACTATCGGGTTGCAAAATCATTTACCTTCGCTGTCGTCGTCATAAGCCGCAAGAAGAGCAATGCTCTCGGGTTTTTTGCGCTTGGACATTGCTGGCTTTTCCGCGGCACTACCTCCTCAACCAACGCCTGTTACTCAACCATTCGCTGCTGCTGCTAACACTTCTAACCCTAATGCTATCGCCTGACAGTAGCAGCTAAGCTACTGATGAGTACTCGACTGCCGACTAGTTTCGCAATCCCTCATGTCAGCTCGACAACAACGGACGAAAGACCGCAAAACGTACACAAAACTACACAAAACGGCTGGCTGGTTTCTTAACGCAGCACACTAGCAGTGCTTGCTTGAGCGCCGAGACAAGGTTTGGCATGCCCGGCACCAAAGTCGGTTGTGTGGTAACATGACAATAAGCTGCCTTCAAGCTCGCCTCAAATTGATACAGTAGCATGCGCGATGATCATGTTCTAAACGCGCAAACTGTGTGTGTATGTGGCGTGGACGGCTGAGCAGTGTCCTCCACGGCCGCGGCCTCCGCCGCCGCCGCCCCTTGGGCCGCCGCCTTACCGCCGACAGACCTGTCGGCGGAGTCACTACGGTGCTTGCAAGAGTGACTGCATCGACTAGTGTACCCTGTGTTGGTGACAACGGAAATTTATGGAGGCTGCATGTCCTTCATGATGCAGGCTGCACTATGCAGCCTGAGGCAAGGACAAAACGTGGCTATGTACCTCTACTTGGCAAAATCCTGCACAAATGTACTTTGAAGCTGAACGTGCAAGCGAGCAAAGAAATACCATGTGTAATGATACTTATATAATGTCCAGAGACAATTGTAATAAAAATGCATGATGATGCAATCTCGGTTGAACCTAACATCTAATCGAAGTATAAGTTTATATACACTTAATCTTTCTTTTAACCTGACATCCCGTTGGGTATTGCCTATCGATTGTCTAGTTGCAAAAATACTTTATTAACATATGCGGCTGACTTGCGCTATTGTCAATTTAATATCAACGCAACGCGTTAGCACCTTACAATCATGATTACAACAAGTTGTAGTCTTTACTTGCAGTTAAGAATGATTTGTTTGAAATGGTCGTTTTCGAAGACGACTGAATCACTGGTTACGATATGAGTATAGGTAATTTTTGAGCGATATTAATTGATGATGACATAAATATGTTAAATTATGTCAGTATTGCAGAGTTTCATGCCTTGGAAAAATGATCAAAACTTGGTGTGTGTATAGAGCTAGGGGGCTCAGAGGTAATACATAAGAATAGAAAAAGCCATAGTTACCACCATGGTCTTCTATAGTTTGAATGGCCGGACCCCCGTCGTAACACATTGTTACTACGCTGCGCACAGTGTTGTGAATACGACAACGTAAATTGCCCACAATAGCCTGGATCTTCGCATGTTAAAGACTTTTATTAAAAGTCAACGATTGTACCCTACAATTACAATTTGCCAACTTAGTAGCGGTGCACAGTGTGTACATAATAGTGCACACACAGCTCACATGTAAGCTGTGTGTGCACTATAATGGGAGCTTGTGCAGTGTATATGTGTTGTAATCGTCAATCAATGCGCATATGCATTGAGGTTTGTGTGTGCAGGGTGATCATTGACTTGGCATGTTATTCACAGATCACAGTGTACACGTTTTTCTTTGATGACGTGATCACTACTTTATCCAAGAAACAATGCAATGCACAATGCAATAATGCATTAACAATGCAAACAATGAACAATGCATTCAGAAGTGCACTCATACATGGTCAGTGGTAGTGGGGTATTTTGCATGATACATATCACACATCAAATTACTATTTGTGGTAGACAACATGTTCAGCACGGTAGCTCCCGGAACATATAAACATGTAGCACATAATGTACATATGTGTAAATGTATGATTGTAAGGGCTTCTTTTGCTCTGCATGAAGCTTGCTGTTGCACATCTGCGTAAGGTGAGGGTGAAGGTTGGAGTGCATGTTACCAAGCCGGGCTGAGGCCCAACCAACTATGCAAGTTATTTTGAGAATGACTAGCAGCTAGTTATCCTTGTGCTCGAGAAGGATGGACCCTCAGACACGCACAATGACATCAATCAGTAGCTGCTCTCTCTCTCTCTCTCTCTCTCTCTCTCTCTCTCTCTCTCTCTCTCTCTCTCTCTCTCTCTCTCTCTCTCTCTCTCTCTCTCTCTCTCTCTCTCTCTCTCTCTCTCTCTCTCTCTCTCTCTCTCTCTCTCTCTCTCTCTCTCTCTCTCTCTCTCTCTCTCTCTCTCTCTCTCTCTCTCTCTCTCTCTCTCTCTCNACGTGCATCTCAGCGGCCGTAGCGTGTATTGCATTGGTAACATACAAAAGCGCAGACGTGGTTTGTACAAACAATGCGAAACGGAAATGCACATGCATTTGTATATAAGGGTCCTGCTTTTGGGCATTCACAATTTCAAGGCAACAAGTATCGTGTGTCATTTTAAGTGCATGCCACCATGCATGACTACGCATTGGGTAACAACTATGGTGGCCACCATTGAATGCAGACTCAGCGAAAAGCTGAAGTTGAAAGGAATAGACAGAAGTATTTTGGGGCAATGCCAGGGACTGCGCAGTCCCTGCATGGCATGCTAAGCTAAACGCAAGGGTTGTGCAGTTGCACCCGCCAGTTTGTCAAGCATTGTGACCTCTATACTGCGATCGAAAGGTCTACTGGTATTGAGGCCTCGAAGAACCGCGTCTGTCAATTGCTTCGTGTAATCATAAACAGAGAACTGCAACTGTGCGCTGCTCAATTGCACAAACTCTGTGCGTGTATCCTTCCTGCCATGTATAAGTACAGAAATTGTCAACGTATGTATCCATCTGTGCGAGTGTTTGTATACAGTCTACCCCCGTTAAAAGACCTCGCTTTAAGAGAATAACCCCGTTGAGATCATCATTTTGCAAAAGACCGATCGTTTTACGGGCAATATCTTCGGTTAGTGGAATAGTCTTGTACGTAATAAGACTAAAGAGAAGGCTTAATATTCCAAGTGGGTCACTCTTATAATGGGGGAATACCTTGTTAACAGCATAACTATTTCGCTGGTATTAGAATAAACATCACCTTTAACAATAGAAGCCATGTATGATATTGTATAATATATACAAGAAATATAAATGTTATTTTTGCCACGTCAGCATATGATGACGTGGCTTAAGGTTATCAATCAATACCCCCATTAACCGAATATATATTCTTTAAACGGTAAAAGAATATATATTCTTATATGCGCCAAGAGAATAACCCCATTAGTGGAATGAAAAGCTGATAAATAAACGTGATTCTTGTAACGGGGGTAGACTGTACACGCGCACGTGTGTGTGTTTGTGTGTGTGTGTGTGTGTGTGTGTGTGTGTGTGTGTGTGTGTGTGCGTGTGTGTGTGTGTGTGCGTGTGTGTGTGTATGTGTGTGTGTTGCTCACGCTCGGTGCATGCATGCGTATGTGAGCCCGTGTGTGTGCACATGTGTGTACACGTGTCAGAAATACATGGTGCCTGTGTGTGCGCGCGTTGTTGTCCACTTTGTGCAGCGAACAAATCTTGTTGGAGATAAAAGACAGTAGACATTGTGTACAAGTCGGCTTACCTCTCCGTCAATCAATGGCGCTGTATAGTTGTGGAAGGTATTGCCTGATGCTGTGATGGCGAAGCCACACACGTACGCTGCTGCATGCGCTCGGTCAGGGGATCATGTGAAGATGACCGTGGTAGCGTCGCAAAGCTCTTGCACTTAATACGTTGCCGCTTGCACACCCAGCAGCCGTGCGATCCCGACTGCAATTGCCTAGTCGCTGCTACTAAGGTGTTTGCCTATCTCATTGTTACATGGTGCAACAAACAGTACGGCTTGGTCCCGCCTCCTCGACTCTGCATGCATGTTGGTATGCAGTTCTGCGTCCAACATGTCTTTCACATGCAGAGCGTAGCGTACAACGCTGCTGGCCTGCTCTTCGCTGCCAGCTGGCACGCAGTTGCAAGCCCGCTGAATTAGGTCAATGTTGAAGTCGGGCTTCGAGCTCGCATGGGACCAGCATGGCCGAACTAAAAGTGCCGGTTGGAAGCTGCCACAAGCGCTCAGGCGCACTCCGGTAAGGCGCAAAATCCTGAGGGGAGCCGTGGAGTACATAGCAATGGTTGGTTTGTGTTGTGCATCAAGCAAGAAGAGGTAGCGATTACACTCTTTATGCTGTTTGGCTTGCCTGGTTCTGATTGGAGTTTTGATCTTGCTGGCTGCCGGGTCCATCGTGCTGGTGTTTTGTGCTGGCTTCACTGCTGTCATGCGAGTCATTGTTTACATAGAACACTAGTCAGCCAGCGCACACGTGCACGCACACCCGCGCACACATGCACGCATGTACATGTGCATGTTACGTGCACGTTTGACAAAGATAGCACGCGTAACACTCATAGTTGCTAATTAGCATGCTGTTCACGAGCGAAAGGCAAGCAACGATATTTCCACAATCTGCGTTGCGTTCAGAACATTGCTGCGTACTTGGTGGTGTGTGGAGAGGCTGCAGATGTCGCAGACGAGTCTCAAGTCGGGTCCCGAGCAAAATAGCTGTGAGCTTTCCATAAACATGGACGCTGTGACACAAACCCGTATTGTTAATGTTATACTAGTAAGCTGACAAAAATTGTATTGCGTTGTACAATCCAATGTCTGACTTGACACACTATATACACACGCGCACGCGCCCACAAACATGCTTCTTCGCTTGCTGCCGGTTTAAGCGGCTGCTTGCAACAGTGCAACTGCTTGGTTGCATTGCGTCCTGGCTGTGGTGTGCGGACAGTCACCTGCGCGTTGCAGCTTTGCTTTAGCCAAGACAGCTTCACTGGCTTGCTCCCATTGATTGTGCGCTTGTTCAGCTCACTTCAGTCCACATGCTGCTGTCGCCTTAGCTAGAAAAGAGTCCATGAATTGAGCCACACAGCGAAAGAAAATCCTGCTGAGAAACAGCAGTATTGCACAGAAGATAGTGTCTTGACCACAAATGCCGTAAGCCAAAGGCGAAGGCGCATATGCGCGCGTCGCAAACAGCTGCCAGCATGAAGTTTTTACCGACAAACTTTTCTGCTTGCCAACGAAGCAGGGTAAAGCTATCCTAGCACGGCACTACACATGCAGACCGGCGTTTGACAAGGTCACTTATTTGCTAATAACCATCATCACGCAGTGCCTTTGGTATTGTACGCAATGACCATTTACACACCGAGAGAGCCAGCAGCTTTGGCGGCCGTTCCTGAATGCATGCATGTTTTACAGAGAGTGCAGCAAAGCTTTCATACACATTGTTCCAGCTGAGTTGCATGCTCATACCGAAGTAGAAGCAACGTTATTCGTGCTGCTGGTAGCCAGCTTCAGCTAGCCACCTCCTTACCCGCCAGGCCGCAGGTCCCGTTTGAGCAGCGCCTGCCACCTTAGCTCTCCCAGTCAAGCTTGATAGCGAGGGTGCAGAGAATGCAACCTCCCTCTCAGCCTTGACCCACTCCTGCCCGCCGACGCCGCCAGCGACAAGCGCACCGACCGAAGCAGCAGCGCCCGATTACCGACAGACACAAAGCTCAGACAGAAGGCAGAAGAAGAAGCATGCATAACTGCTATCGACGTAGTTTGCAAACTGTGGCCGATTAAAACGGGGAAAAGTGATTGATATCACGATGCCAACGACATCTCCAAGGTCACACCGGCGAGGTCACATCAGCAGCGCCGCTTGCTTCGCATGCAGCAAAGTACTCGAGGAGACGGCGGTCCTGGCTTGCCGGCCCACGGCCATCCGCCTCACCGGGAGACGCCAGGACGACGCGGTCCCCGCGACGGCTCTGGCTGATGTCGCTGCTCTGACTCATGATGATGTTGTTGTGTGTAGTGGTTATACGCGTGCGTAGCAGTGATGTTTATGGTGAGGTTTAGGTATGAAACCGCTAGCCCACGAACTCATGCGTTACCACGTTATAAATTCGTTTGAGGGACAACATGCACGCCAGCATACAAGTACACTGTGCCACAATATGTAACGTGCTAAGGACACCGCAGGTTGTGGATGCAGCCGCCCATAGATGCGGGACCACACGCAAACCTAGTGCGGGCCAAGTAGACCAACCTTGCCACCAGCAAGGAACAGGTGTCGCCTGCACTGGCAAGTGAAATCGCAAGGCCCTCACAATCGAGGCGTTTATGGGCGTCATTGTAAAGTCCCGGGTGCAGGTGCGGCTCGAGGAATGAACCCCCAATCTACACAATTCAAGATTTCTAAAGCGCATCATGCGTGGCACTGCATTCCCCAAGGTGTCGCCGCTTCCGATGTGGTTTGCAACCCCGGGGGGGAGGCGGGGAGGGGGGGAGGGGGATGTTGTGTAACATAGTAATTGTTCGGTGGCAACTGTGTCAAGCTGAAGGTTGTAATGAAGCAGCGAGTGCCAGGCTTGGTTACATTGCATGCGAGCTGCATGCTGTTCAACTTGGTTCAATCGTGCGTGCGTGTGTGTCAAATTTGAGCACGTGCCTTAGGGCAATTGCTCACAAAAGGCAGCAGACTACACTGTGCTAAGTTTACCACAGTGTAGTCTGCTGCCTGCGGTTTTGTGCCACAGTGTGCTTGACCAGATGTACACCTTGTATATATACACTGCACTGTACATGACACTGCACACAAGTTGCCACTCATTATAAGGCATGCCAATGGCTAACTTGTATAGCAAGCTACCATGTCCTGCGGCATGATAGGTAGGATATATACCTGCATGCATACAACTGTACATGTACATACAATGTGGCGTGCATGTATTTTACATGCAAGGAGTATGATTAGCACACGGCATGTCGGCCGACATCATCATTAGCATGTTTACTACCGGGCTCATTTACTCTACTTCAACTACCTTTACCACCACCACCCCGGTAGTCATGCAAAGCATAGCGTATAGCACATGGGCCCACAAGCAACGCAACGCAAGCATGCATACCTTTCGCATCACCTGCACCACACACGAGTAGCAGCGTCAGCAAGGGCAGTCACGGGCTGTAGCGGAGGAGCAGCAGCAGCATGCAGCGTGTGAAATTGTCCCTCCTCCTTTCACCCCCTCCTCCCTTGTCTCCGTCCCTCCCCTCGCCTCTTGTAACAGCACCACCGTCGCCGGTGATGCCCCTTCAATCCTCTACCCCAACACCCACACCGCCTATGACAAGCCTTTCAACGGCGTGGCCGCCACTGAGCAGAGAACTGAAAGTCCCCACATCAGATTGATGTGACCTTTTATATCAAGAGTATATCAACCATATACCTCTCGATAATTAACTCACAACTAGACATCGACCCTACAGATAGGGTAGTTAGGAAATCTAGCGTGAGCCAATCACAGCTCAGATAAGGTACATATCGATAAGGTACCTATCCAAAGATACCTATCGTAAGGTACCTAACGAGATAGTGATCACATTATATCAAATGTGACACTAAATAGGCTTGAATAAGCGGTTCTACACCCATTGGGACTTATTTAAGCTATGATAAAGCATCATAGCCTTTAATAAGCGAGGAACCGTAGAAAAGAGGTATAAATAAGCATATTTAAATACTTATTCATACAAAATGTGTTATTCAGGTAGCAATAATACCCCTATTATTATTGCTCCCGTTACACCTCTTGTGTGAGGTCAGCATGTACATACAATGCGAAACGGCAATGCACATGCATACTGGCATGCACAGCCAGCAGCATGCAAAGTGACATAGCGCATACCAAAAACACCATTGTTAGGTTGACCACCGGGTTCATTCACTACCTCATACGCTGCACTATCCCTACCATCCCGTTAGCCATGTAATCATGCACATGCATATGCGTTCACCTGCACAACGGCCGTCGGTTAGCGGCCCAGTCTTAGCCGAGGCAGCAGCAGCAGACCCAAGGGACTCCCCCTCCGCTTCCGCCCACATCACCACCTCCACCCACAACTGCGTCATACACCCTGCTGTGGCTGCGTCGTTAGGTTTTGCGCCTATTGGCGCGCAGCATGCATACGCACAGCACGTCGCACTCCCTTTTCGCAGTGCTGTGTACTCCACCGTGATGTGGTAGGTGGGATATGTAGTTCATTCGACTGTTTACCATGTTTGATGACGCAATAACTATAGCGCGTAATTAATTAGCGTTACATGGTAGAGTGGATTGATTTGAACGAGGGTGAGTAGTGGCGGCATGTCTTTGGATATGGGGCCTGCCCCGACCTCATACCGCCAAAAATGCGGCAATTTTAACCACTAACTGTGCTGCAATTGCACCGAATCCCTAGGTCGCCGTTGGTCAGCAGTTGCCGCTGTACCGTGGCGTAAACGTTACGTTGAATAGTTAGTTTTGAAACACTTAACTGCAGGTTGCTAACCATACTGCACCATATTGCAGCATATGTATTCATATTGCAACACATCAGAGATATTGTTTTGCCACCTTGGATAAGTGTGTTACATCTCAAATCATATGGGCCATATGCAACAATATGCCGGCATGTGCATCGTGCACGTTGTGCTCATTATTGATATTTATTCGCATATGTTTTGAGCAGTTGCATGAAGTGGGGATGTGCTTTGGACGGTCGAGATCTATATTTTACAGATCAAACGGCTGATAGTTGATAAACGCCGCCTAGCCAATGAGCGGCATGCGGGCCGCGCAGCCCAGCAGTCGCGGGTGCCGCATGTGATGCCCTCGAGGTGAGGTTTGCGTGTGCCCCACCGGCCGCCCCGCCCAATCAGCCGCCCCGCTCGTTGGACATGCATAGTAAGTGATAAGCGCCTTGGTGTTGCGCGTTTGGTGCTAGTCGGGGCACCAAACATTCACTTCAAAAATGACTGCAATGCATGCTCGATGCCCAACTAGGATGGCCACATAGCCCGGTGGTGACTATAAACCCTTGTTGTTGTAGTGTGTGTTCGGGAGTCATGCATATGTTATGTTTGTTGCAAACACGTTGCATTCTTTGCACACTCCATTCTTATTGATATTGTTAGTGTTGCACAACTTTCCATGTGGTCAACTGTCCAAAACACAAAGCAGGAATACATGTCTGGTGCTGCATCGCTACGTGTTCTCTGACATTCGCTTGAGCACGACTTCTAGCACAGCAGAAAAGTCTGCATCGCTGAATCCAGCAGCGCGTGCCTGGACACCAAACAATGCGGTTAGACGACAGCAAGGCATCAGCAGTGTGACTGGCCAAACGGGCATGTGAAACACAATCAAACAGGAAGCATGCGCGGCAGGACTGCTGACGGCTCCATAGCCACATGGCACGTACCTGCTTGTAGAGTTCATTAGCTGCAGCAGCCACAGGCAATGGCTGAGCTACTTCATCTCCAAGTGCGATTGCTAGTCGCAGATCCTACAGTTGCAACAGTGTTCAAGTAGCTCAGAGCGTAGTAATGCGGGTTGCTGACATGCTATAACTGTAGCAGGCCGCATTGCATGTAACTGAATGCACTGCTTTGTGCAATGCATCCGTCGGGTTCAACAAGATGTTCTCATTCAAGGTTGCACTTGCATGCGAGCCGCACAGCAGCCCACATGGCTCCCACCCGCATGCCCCCAATGCTACGGTGGTAGCCTAGCTGCTGCAGTGCTGTGTCTGCTGATCAGGTGGAAGGAAAGTTCATACCTTCTGCTGATGTTTCAAAGGAAAGGCCGTGGGGTACTGCCTTGACAACATGGCAGGACCCTTGAGGTCAAACATGGGTGACCTGATGGCAGTGCCGCTGGCAATGACCTGCCCACACGTGCAACGTGAAACGCAAGACATGAAGACAGGCTTGAGCTATGTCAATCGTAACCAACAACAACTAAGCTCTGCAGAATGCTGATGACAACACAATGTGCTACCTCTAGAATAGCCTTCTGGTCTAAGCCAACAGCTTCACCCAAAGCCAAGCCTTCTGCAAAGGCTGCCATCATGCTGCCATGTATACAGCGTCAACGACGCACTGAGCCAATGCTAACACGTGCCATGCTCCCTGGATTGCAAGAACTAGTTACACGTTGTACATTATGGATTGCGTGTTACCTGCCCATGATCATGTTGAGAACAAGCTTCATCTGAGCCCCGGCACCTACGTCCCCCAAGTAGAAGCAAGCCTGTAAAGCATTCCAGTTTGCGCCAAGTTGTGTACCACACGAAAATGCTGACAAATTGTCGCGTTTGCTTGTTCAACTGTCAAGCGTTCAGAGGGACAGCGCACTCTACCTTGCCCATCACATCAAAACAGCGTAAGCAGTCTTGGTGCAAAGACTGATCGCCTGCTGTGAGAAATATCAATGCACCATCCTCCGCAGGCTTCTTTGAGCCGGACACAGGAGCCTCCAGATACCTTGCAGAGTTGGGCAGCAAGAAAGTAAGTCGGAGTCATGGTACACTTAACAAGCGCTCTAGTGAGTGCTGCGTCGTCATCATCACAGCTGGCTGCTAAGCTCTTATGCAATGGTAGCGCACCTGCCGCCAGCAGCAGCAACCGTTGCGGCAATAGCCTTGGCTGTTGCCACGTCCACCGTTGAAGCATCCACGTAACCCCTTCCATCTGCAAGCCCTGCTACTGCACCATCCTGCTTGCTTATGTAACCACACGCCTGCATCGCTGCTCGCTCAACTTACATACCACACAGACTTACTTTTGCGGTCGCTACTGCGAGTGCTGCTGCAGGATCTGCCAGCATTGCAAATGTGATATCGCACGAGCTAGTGATCTCCTTCGGGGTTCCAGCAACCTGGTCAACGGTACAACAGTCAGCATGGAAGACCACATACAAGCAATGCTTTGCATACGTACCTGTGCGCCGGCTTTGTGAAGGTCTTCGCAGTTGGCAGCGTTGCGGCTCCACACAGCAACGTCATACCCATCCTTAAGCAAGTTCTTTGCCATCCTCGTTCCCATGATCCCCATGCCCAGAAAACCCAGCTTCACATCTATGCCATTGAGAAAGGGTCATGCAAAATCACACATGGGCAGCTGTGAAAGGTCGATAGCCTGCAAACGACATGCATTACAACAGAACAGTCTACTGGAAAGGTTGAGCCTTGCGAGCAACACTGCATGCAGCATTGCATGCAGTCCTGCTCAGTTTCCCGCAGTGCGACAGTCAGATTGGCAATCTGAGAACGACTCATGCAGAGACTAAGGTCAAGACGCTGTTGCATTGCAAAGCTGCAGCTTCAAGCATGGCTTACCGCCCGGTTCCTTTGTTGCTGCGGCCATGACGGTCTGCCTGCCCGACTTGGCCCCAGCAGCGGCAGCAGCATGCCGGCGACCTCGCAACGCCGCGGTTCTCCTGCTCAGCGAAGCAGCCAGACACACATCTACCCTCCTCCAGCTGGACCCGGCACCGCACGCCGGCCACATCCGCCGCAACGCCACTGCCGCCGCCGCCTCCATCGCAGCTGATGGCACACACAATGCGATGTGCAAGCGCCAGGTCGTTGCAAGCAAGGGACATGCTGGAGGATGTGAGGCGGGCGGCGGCGTCGAAGGAGCGGGGCGGGGACGGGGGTGGAATGTTCGAGATCCTGGTTGTCTGGGGGAGCGTGTAGGGCAGAACAATTTGTGGCTAGCTGGCGCTCTCACAGACGGATAGAATGGGGCAGCGGACGCAGGTGATGAGGCTGCTGGTCGGCTTGTGCTGCCTGGTGGTGGCTGTGGTGGTCGGCCGGCCGCTGTACTACCTCATGCTCGACAGGCTGGGATCCGTGCGCTACACGCTGCCAATCTGGCAGCAACCGCTTCCAGGTGCGCTTGATTGCGCCCCATTGACAGTGACAGACCGTCAGCAGGGCCTGCATTTCCAGAGACTGGGACGTGGCCTAGCCGTCTTCTGATTGCCTTGCGCTTGCACGAATTGAACAAGTACTGCTGATTAGGCTAGAAGCATGCGCAAATGCTGATGCACGCAAGCGCAAAATTGGGCATGGTTGACGATTGGTCGTTGTCGCTGAGTAGCAGCACTTGAGCGAACAGCAGATTTCTGACAGGAGCATGCTCGTGAGTGTTCCTGACGATCGCATATAGCTTCTTGCGTTGACTGTAGTAATGGCACCAGAGGCTGACTGCTAGTACAGATGGAGCAACATATCACTCATCACCCTTACGACAATTGATTGTTATTGTTAACAAGTTCACACACTCAATAGCAATTGAACCGCTCGCGTCATGCCGTGTACTGCTGCGCAGTTGCAGTCGTACAACCTGCTGCTGCTAATGGCACAGCAGCTGCGCCGAGCCCCGCCACAAAGCCAACGCCACAGCCAAAGATGAAAATTATTGTGCCTGGGTCAGAAGCAGTGCAGTTGGCGGTGGGCAAGAGCAAGGTTGAAGATGCCGAAGACCTGTTTGCCAAGGGCTACGTTCTCCCGCGTCCCAAGAACACTCCTCTTCCTCCCATGCAGGAGTTCTCGCTCTCGCGGGAGCTCATTGCAAAGCATGCAAATGAGCGTAAAGACATCCTCGTCACATTTGCCAACCTTGCTTACAAGGACTTTGTTCTTAATTGGGTTTCCCAACTGAAGCAGCTACATGTCCACAACTTTATTGTAGGTCAGTGTTTTGCCTATACTGCTTTCGGCTTGCTGAGCAAGTGGTCCCTGTTGCAATCGCTGGCAAGCACTTGTGAATACGTTCAACCTCGAGCAGGTGCGCTCCATGATGAGTTGCTCGAGGACCTGTATAAACTGGACATTCCATGTTTTGCGATGCATAGCAAGCTGTCCACCCAGGACTTTGGTTGGGGAACCCTGGAGTTTCACAAGTCCCAGCGACAGAAGGCAAGTGTCTTGCGTTGTAAGACCTTGGTGATGTATGCAAGCGGCCTGTTGTGCGCGTGCAAGGCAGGTTGCTGTTGGTCATGCTTGCTACCCGGGTTGGGTTCAACACCTTGCGCATGTAAGCAGGGGTTGTCTAGCGCTTATTTACAGTCCACCTATCTGCTTGCAGGTCGATCTCGTGCGTGCATTTGTGGAAATGGGCTTCAACATATTTTTCTCAGATGTTGATGTGGTGTGGTACCAAGACCCTCTGCAGTATGTCACTCGATATCCAACAGCAGATGTGCTCATATCAAGTGACCACCTTTCATCAACCTCCAAGAATGGTTCACTTGAGGAATATCAGGCAGGTATGGGTTGTGCGTGTTGTCAGACACCAGTTAGTTGAGATAGGCCCACTGTTACTGACTGCTAACATGCAGCTTATGCGGCTGCAGCCTACTCAACCATGAACGTCGGCATCATGTATGTGCGCGCCGTGGATCCCTGCAAGAATTTACTGAAGCAATGGAGTCAAACTGTAAACACAGACCCCAACTACTGGGACCAGGCCGCGTTCAATGACATCATCAAGCAAGGCATGGCACCGTTGCCAGCAACAGAGCAAGGCACAGAGCAAAATGTGTTCATGGCGTACAAGCAGCAGTTAAAGATGGGGATCCTTCCTGTCGGCACGTTCTGCAATGGCCATACATACTTTGTACAGGTACGTATATGCTACATGGATGAGACTGTATCAGTGGCGTTGATTGACGTGTTGATTGGTCAGTTGATGGTTGCACTGATGTGTGTCACAGGGCATGCCTGGCAAGCTGGGCTTGCAACCATATGCTGCACATGCTACATTTCAGGTATGTGGCAACAAGCTCAACCACGTTACCGACAGTAATTGCTAAGTTTTAACCTCTTAAGCGAAGGTAAGCAACTGATCAACAGCATGCGCTTCCAGTTTGGTGGCACTGAGGGCAAGCGGCATCGCATCAGGGAGGACAAACATTGGATAGATGACCAGGCATACCACAACCCTACAGGTATGTTGTCAGCGTGTTTAGCGATAACCTACAACTACCATTACTACATCATTGCGCGCAAATGTTCGGACTCACTGTACGGTGTTCATCAGGTGGGCTGTTGGTATACAACCCAGATATACCCGGTGAACTCTTGCATGAAGGCCCCCACACATTTGAGACACATTTCAAACTAGTGAATTACCAGGTAAGTCAAGGGTTTACAGTGAACGACCAGTACAGCACCATTCAGTCGTTGCCATCTTTGCAAACCTGACATCGACATCGTCTCTCTCTTACTTTGGTTGTTGGTTATGCGAACTGCTTGCAGTTGACGCAGATACGAACGGCTTTTGCCTTCGCCACAGCGTTGGGGCGCACGATGGTAAGCATTCAGCCACTGGCGCGGACGCTCATGTTTCCTTCCTGGTTGTTGCTCAGCCATTGGGCAGTAAGCAAGCTTACGCACAGCTCCTCAGGTTATGCCCGAGCTATGGTGTAGAGTTGATCGTTACTGGGCACCACATGATGGAATGATTCCTGGGTCAAGAATTGATCAGCCATTCCGTTGTCCATTGGACCATGTGTTTGAAATCCCCAATTTGCTAAGGCCATTGCCAGAAAGCGAGTACGGCCCTAACATCCCCTTTAGGGAGTATTCGTTCTTCTCAAACCCTCGCACGCCTCTGAAGGTACCGGGCTTGCCGACTTCAGTGTGACTGCCTGCATGCCAGCTGCACAAATGGTTTCTTGGGGTTGCTGACACTGCTTGCTATCGCTGTGCTGAGTAAGTGGTCCTTTCTGATGCAGGTCAAGTCGTCCCGTGTGGAGGTGCTGGTGTGTGATGATGATTCCGACTGTAAGCAGTTGGCAGCTGCTGCCAAAGGTGCTGGCCGCGCACAAGCCAGGGTGGTACCTCATAACATGACAGATGTTCAGGTGCACAACATAGACGCTTACTCGTCGCAAGAGCTTTTTGCTTGCTTGCAAATGCAGACAACGCACGCACCATGCGTCATCTCTGGGCGTTTGCTGCAGGCTAAGGAAGCGTTCGGACACTTGACGGACATCGCAGTTTTGCAGTTCATGTCCATGAAGCCTTCCCATTTTGCTGGTTTCGTTGACCAGGTAACTCGGACATGCAGCACTGTGTTATTACGCACAAGCTATGCATGCACGTGCTGTGCATCATGGCCGCCAACAGAGCATGGATGCTGACCAAGGTGGTTCTGAGCAGGATGCAGCCAGCAAATTCAGGAGGCGAATGAAAGAGTACACGTCAATTTGGTGTTGCGTTCAGCCCAAGCCCAATCTGCCAGGCCACATTTGGTACGACATATACCATGATCAGAAGCCAGGCTGGAAACCGCTCCCGCCACAAGATAGAAACTCTGACAGGCGACCGGATTGACTGGCACAGTGACTTGTGCGTAGTAAAGTGTTCATGTACTATATCATTATTCGTAGAGTACAAGGGTGCAGATAGCACGTATTTGACCTTAATGCCAACTGCTGATAATGAGTCAGCATGTTCGCCACCAGGTCCTGGTCCGTTGTGCTGTGTTGTGCTTAGAGCATCATGCCATTGTCTGCAGTATAAGGCATATCATATGTCAAACAGCAAAACCCTATGCATGTTTTTCCTGACAGCCTAACTCCAACGTGCTGCCCACCCCAACACACTCAATCACATGAGGTGATCAACTCCTGCTCCTGATTGCCTACTTGTGCTGTTGATATTGCTATTGCACTTGCAGTTGGTCTACCCTGTTAATGTGAGCTGATCAGTTTCGCGCATATGTGGATACCACTGGATACCGTACACTACATGCACTGCAAGGCGTATAGGCTGACCATCTATCGCTGATACAATTGCACACCACAAGCATGCACAGTCGCACAGCAGCGCAAGGACAGGCAGCACAGCAGAGGCAAGCGCAATGGGTTGACCACGGTAGGGGCAGCTAGACTAGATGCATGCACCTACCTCAGTGCATGCAAGGCGGAGGGCAAGGGAACAGGCAAGAGCAAGTGGCGGACCTGACGCAAAGCAGGCGCTGGGTCAGTCCTTGGCCGCAACCTCCACAGCAGCAACAGCAAGGAGAGAGGCAGGGCGGTGAGGGCGGGATGCTGTGCTGCGTGCTGCGCACATGGCCAGCTGCTGCGCCGCCAGCTGCTTGTAAGGGCTTTAGGGCAAACATATGTGTGTGTGCATGGTGCAAACGTTAAACACTCGCATGTGACTCAGCACTTGCGCAAGAAATCTACCAAGTAGTTAACAATATCTGCAAATTTAACAACTCTAGCGTTAAGGGGGTAAGCAGAGACTAGCTATTTGCAATGCACTCAGGAGCAGGCAGGCAGGCGTGGGTGAGGCGAAATGACAGCCCTTGTCCCTGACAGCCCTGTGCCATTGCGACACTGGTGTCTGTACATTTACCACTGGATCTGCACGTGCGCGGTCCACGCTGCATTTACACAGCTGGAAGTGTTGGTGTACACCAAATGGGGCCAATTGTTCGCACGCTTCTCCCATCAGTAGTGGTGGTTGTTGAGCTATGAGTACGTTGTGAACACTACATAGACATTCTAGGCTGCCTGTGTTTGCACTTGGTTTGCTGCGGTGCTGTGTGTTGCTTCAGTCAAATAATGAGCCTTTGTACAAAAATACACAACATAAGGTGTAGTAGTGTTCGTGTCAGCCCATGTCGTCGACGACAGCACAGACAGCAATTGAACACGCACGCACCACAGCAGCTGTGTAGGTGACTACCACTGCCGTTGATGCATGCAAGCATGACTGACACGGGGCGGTAGGAGTAGGGGTGGAGTAGAGGGTAGAGTTAGCCCGGTGGTCGTGTACGGCGGCATTGAGGTGCGTGTGGTTTGCTGTATGTCGTGCACGGCGTTGTAATGCATGCTGTTAACAGCCTTGCGGTTATCCTGTACGCCCTCGCACACACACGCGCGCACACATACGCACGGACACGGACACGGACACGGACACGGACACGCACACGCAGGCACACGCTTGGGTTAGTCCAATGCTTAAGCATTCAGTGCAAGCGAGCGAGTAGGGTGCTGTGCTGGTAACAGTGCTGACAGTGCTGCTACCATCGCAGATTGTGAGCGATGGTGGAAGCAGTGCACCGGGGGACGGCAGTGGCCGGAGGAGAGGGAGGATAAAGGAGCGGAGGAAGGGAGGAGAATTGGTCGGCTGTCCAATGCTGCCACGGTTGTGCTGTAAACATTGAGGAAAAAGACGTACCGTGTGCAGGTCATTCAACAGGATTATGGGCAGTGAGAAAGTAGGTAGATAGCTGTATACATAGCCCGGTGGTGGGGCTGTAAACATTGGTCCTGTACAAAACGTGTATGCTGTCGTGTGATGTGACTGCTAGTCATGCATGTTTCAGGCTTGTGACAATCATGCCATTGCAATTTTTGTACACAAAGCACTGCGTTGGCACTACCTTGTAATTTACACATTTACACATATACATTACAGTCCCGGTAGGTGCAGTCATTGGAATGCTGAATAGCTTTAATGGCACTGCTGTAGTGGTGTTGTTGATGAAAAGACCCCTCGTTTGTGGTCGACTCCCTTGCGTTAGCAACGAGTGAAGAGGTGTCATGGTTCAGGGTATAACAAGCCCTCACCCGCTATCGCAGCAGCACGCTCCCAAGCAGAGCATAGATGCGGGAAAGCAGCATGCAAGTCGTTGGGCCAAATCTGATTTCCCAAATCCAATTTCCCACCAAGAATCCGTCACTAATATCCCCTCACACAACCGGTTTACACCAGCCACTATACACACACACATTCAACAGCGTTCAGCGAGCATAGTTCAGACACTCAGCTTGCATACAACATCTTGTGTGCAATTGGCCTGTCGACAAGCTCCAACACTTCGTTGTAAACATCCAACGTCAGGAAATCGTCGAGGCGGGGGCTTGTGCACTGCTTGTAAAACATGTCAGCTGCTTTCTTGTACGGCATGCTCGTAAAGCGCTTGGCGCCAACCTCACGCTCAATGGTCTGCATCTCCTCCGCAAAGATGCGGCCCAACAACTGTGTGGTTACCTGCCAGCGCATGCACGTCAGGTGCAAACCGACCACAACCAGCTAAAGTATTAAATCAGCTCATTTAAAAAGCAGAAACTCTGCAGCGTCTTCTAAATCAAGCACGCGTACCTTGTGTTCTCCGTCAAGCATGGCACCATACCGCAGCCATTGCCATATCTGAACACGGCTGATTTCGGCGGTTGCAGCATCCTCCATGAGGTTGTAAAGTGGCACTGATCCAGTGCCAGTCAACCACGCTGCAATATACTGAATGCCGACACGCACGTTCGACCGCAGGCCGTCCATAGTTCGAGTACCCTGTGGCATCTCCAAAAGGTCCTTTTCTGTCGCCTGCAGGATGTTCATGTTAAGCAAATGAGATAAGCAGTGATGAGCAGCTAACGAGAGAATCTTTTATACCTTGACATCTTCACGCTTCACTTGCAGCTGGTTTGGGCCACGCATATGCTGGTTGAACACCTCCGTGACCATTGGAACCAACCCTGGATGAGCTGCCCATGTGCCGTCATGTCCCGCCTTGACTTCGCGCAGTTTGTCGGCACGCACCTGAGAACATTGCAAATGCCACATTGATTATGCTATGATTGTTTGCAGTTTGACAAGTGCAAATTAATTTGCCCATGTGAGAACTGGATGCGCCACAGCAGTTAGAACACCTTGGCAGCTGCAGCCTCATTGGCAGCCGAATCATCCTTGATGGGAATCTGCGCAGCCATCCCTCCCATAGCATGGACTCCACGCCGATGACATGTCTGGATGAGAAGCTCAGTGTAGCTCTTGAGGAAATGCTGTGTCATGCCAACCTGTCCTCGGTCTGGCAGCACACGGTCTGCATGACCCTTAAATGTTTTTATAAAACTGAAGATGTAATCCCATCGTCCACAATTCAGGCCAGCTGAATGCTCGCGCAGCTCGTACAAGAATTCATGCATCTGCGGACACAGCAAAGCACATGGACACCTGAGGTACAGCAACAAAACGTGCCAATCCAAGCACTCAGCGCTATAGAACAGCATGACCCCGAACGCATGGATGCCAGCGTACCTGGAACACAGCTGGCAGAGTTTCTATGAGACAAGTTGCCTTGATGCTGCCCCTGGGAACTCCAAGCCTGTCTTGAGCATAGTTGAACACGGCATTCCACAGCGCAGCCTCACGATGGTGTTGCATTTTGGGAAGATAGAAAAAGGGACCAGCTCCACCATGTTGAGATCGAAATGCTGCCTGATTGTGGAAGAAGTACAGCCCGAAATCCACCAAGCAACCAACAGCAGGGGCTGCATCAACTTCAAAGTGGTCCTCTGGCAGATGCCAACCACGGGGTCGCACAAAGAGGACTGCGGTCTTTTGGTTTAGGGTGTATGTCTGCAGGTCGTAACATGTACAAGTGGTTGAGTAAGCTCTCTTACGACTGATGGGGGTCTGTTGTATCATGCAATCCTGTATGCATATGCAACATGACTTCTCATGCAGACAATGTACCTTGCCCCGAGCCTTGTCCTCCAAGCTGATGGTGCGATTAATAGCATCGCGAAGGTTGATCTGCCCCTCAATTACATTTGCCCAGGTAGGACAAAGGGAGTCCTCAAAGTCGGCCTTTTTGAAACACTACGGTAAGAATTCACCCAAGTACCGACAGGAGATTTGCAGCAACAACATGATTTCCTACCCACCATGAACACTTTCGCGCCGCTGTTCAGTGCATTGATGACCATTTTGCGATCTACCGGGCCCGTAATCTCAACTCTACGATCTGCAATGACGTCTGGTGTCGGAGAACAGCTCCATGCTTCTTCACGAATGGGTCGTGTGTTGGGGTCAAAACCCGGGAGCCGACCAGCATCATACCGAAGCTGCAACTCGCATGAGCACCGTCAAAAGCAGGACAGAAACACAGCACCAACCAACCGCATGTGCAAATCGGTGTACGTTGTGCGACTAGGTGCCAAGCATGATCCCAACCAAACCACACTGTCAGGCAGCATTCTCAAGCGCATGGCTGCAGCAACGTGAGCTTTGCCTGTATAATTAGCAGCAGCACCACAGAGCCATGAGAGCCCGGCATGCTCAACAGCAAGCACGTGGTGAACAGATCATGTACTATACTGCAAGCTAAAATCACCATGCTGCATGACCAAGACGATTATTGGATTGTCGACAGCTTGCCAGCAATCACTGCGTAACGCTTGCATTCACAGAGCAGTACAACGCAGCAACTCACCTGAGCTTCCTGTCTCCTCTCCAAGGCAGCCTGCACTCGGGGACGGAAGGTTCGGACGAGCTCAGTGACAAAAGAGATGGCCTCGCTGGTAAGTATGGTGTCGTAACCCGGACGCATGGGGCCCCTGATCCTCACTCCCAGCGGGGGAGGAGGCGCATTGGTAGGAATCGCCATGTCGTGAACCCCTCCAACTGCTCTCCCGTACGCAACACCAACCCAAATATCCCGCTGCACCCAACGAGGCGATCTATCTTTCGGGAAGTATAGCAGCAATGCTGCGGCCCCCGACAGCAACCAGCACAGCAAAACCTCCGCCCCTCAGTGACTCAGCACTACCGACCTGCGCGTCGCTCATGAAGATATCTCGTTTAGCGTTGACATCCTAATGTTAAGCACATCAGCAGTCAGATATCGCTGTGCTCAGCGGATCAGCACGACTGCTGGGGGTGAGGCCGCGGAGTCAACCTGCCACATCACCGCTGCGCACGCACTTTCGTGCTTACCCGCACTAGGCCGGTTATGCTGATGTCACAATGACAAGACGATGACGCCCATCCGGACGCTTTCCTCTACGATGATGATCGTCATGTCGGCTTGTGCGCTCGTGGCTTCAATCCATAAGTTTGGTAAGAGGATGAGCAACGCACAAGGTGGCCTCCTTGTGCGTCCAAACGGATGGGCTCGAAAGCCACGTTGGAAGCCGCATTTGGCGGCAAGGTGCGTGCGTCGGGGTATCGCGGTTTGAAACCGAGGGCCTTGATTGGGCAAAGACAACCGTGCATTGCGTCATTGAGCGTATTGTGCCAAGGATAGAGATTCTGACAACGACGGATGCAGATTCCGCCTAGCACGAGCCGGGCAAAACATCGTTTGCCAAAAGCTGGTAGCTGTGTTGATATCTGCTGCGCAAGAGCGTGGCTGCAACTTGTTGGGTGAGAGCAGAAGTCATGAGACTACTTTCTCAAACTCATGCCAAAGTACTGATGGCAATGTGCACTATGGGTACCATCGCCTAGTACATGATGAGGCGATACTCACATGAAGTTTCTGCATAATGAAAGTCAACGGAAAGGGCCTTGCTGATATCGACGGGAGGGATGTCGTGGCGCCACGATGGCTCGCGGCTACGGCTAAGCTCGAAGGCTGCTGTCGCTTTTCGACACGCGCGCTTGATGATGGAGATGGCGGGGGGGGTTGCGTGCCACCGTGGCGGGGCGTAGCTGACACGTCGTTTGAGTTTATCCCCATGCCACCCCCGCTTGGGCACGGACCCAGCCGCCGGCCGGTAACGACTACCACTCCCGGCCACAGGCGGATAACCACGACGCTGACGCTGACGGCAACCACGCGGCAACCGACGCAGCGACAACGTAGCTGCTAGCAGTAGTAGTGTTGAGCTTAGCACGAGTTTAGCAGCAGCGGTTGTATATATTCAAGCCTAGTGCACAATAGTTGACAGGCAAAGCACACGGTGCGTTTTGTGCGGCAAGTGTGTGAGGCTTTTGTGTGAAGCTTGTAGTTGCTTGCAAGCAGAGTGTGCTTTGGCTTTGGGAGCGAGCAGCAGGTGTGTGAGGTCAAGATGTCGCAGACAACCACCATTTCCAGGACGGCCGTCAGCAACGGCAGCGCCATGGCCAACGGCAATGGCAATGGCAAGATGGCCCACGGCCTCCCTTCTCGCTTTGAGGGCATCAAGCGGGACTACACCGAGAGCGATGTGGAGCGCCTGCGCGGCTCTGAGCGCGGCCGTGTCGAGCACAGCCTTGCTCGCCGTGGCGCTGAGAAGCTGTGGCGCCTGCTGCACAGCGAGCCCTACGTCCCTGCCCTTGGCGCCCTCTCCGGCAACCAGGCCATGCAGATGGTGAAGGCCGGTCTCAAGGCCATCTACCTGTCCGGCTGGCAAGTGGCTGCCGACGCCAACACTGCTGGCCAGATGTACCCTGGTGAGCACCTTATCTCTGCATTGCACCTGTTTTCTTTGTGGTTGCAGTCGCATTCTTGATGGTCTTGTTTCAGCTTGCACAGATCTTGTTGACAGCAGTATGGCATTGTTTGCACTTCTGGGGGACGTTTGGGCTCAGGCACAATGCTTCATTGTGAATGCCGCTTCTTGCGTGGCTGACTATGCTGTTGTGATTATGCAGACCAGTCGCTCTACCCTGCGAACAGTGCACCTGAGCTAGCCCGCAAGATCAACAGGACCTTCCAGCGCGCTGACCAGATCCAGCACTACGAACGCTCCTCGGGCATCAGCGACCTCGACGTTGACTACTTCGCACCCATCGTGGCTGATGCTGAGGCTGGCTTTGGCGGTCCACTGAACGCCTATGAAATCATGAAGAACTTCATCGAGGCTGGCGCTTCTGGTGTGCACTTTGAGGTGAGGTCGTCTGCTTAGGCTTGTCTTCAGCTTAGCTGAGTTTTTGTTTTCTCTCTTTCTTGTTACCTTGGCTATGGAGTAGTTCCTTGCAAGGCCCTTGCTAATACTAATACTCGTGTGCTCTCAGGACCAACTGGCTTCCGAGAAGAAGTGTGGCCACCTTGGTGGCAAGGTCCTGATCCCCATCCAGCAGTTCCTCCGGACGCTGAATGCTGCACGCCTCGCTGCTGATGTTGAAGGCGTCCCTACCATCATTGTTGCCCGCACAGACGCTCACTCAGCAAAGCTGCTGACGTCCGACATTGACGAGCGCGACCATCCCTTCATCACCGGCGAGCGCACCGCTGAGGGGTACTACCGCATCAAGGAGAGCTGCGGCGTTGACTACTGCATTGCACGTTGCCTAGAGTATGCCCCCTATGCTGACCTGCTGTGGTGGGAGACCTCTGAGCCCAACATGGAGGAGGCCGAGAAGTTTGCGCGCGCCATCCATGAGAAGTACCCCGGCAAGCTGCTGGCCTACAACTGCTCACCGTCCTTCAACTGGAAGGCCAAGCTCAGTGACCGTGACATCGCCGACTTCCAGGAGAAGCTTGGCGCCATGGGTTACAAGTTCCAGTTCATCACCCTGGCTGGCTTCCACTGCTTGAACTACCACATGTTCGACCTCGCTCAGAACTACCGCGACTATGGTATGTCTGCATACTCTGAGCTGCAGCAGAAAGAGTTTGGTGCTGCTCCTCGCGGCTACACGGCATCCAAGCACCAGCGCGAGGTGGGCACCGGGTACTTTGACGCTGTGTCGATGGCCATCACTGCGGGCAAGTCCTCAACCACTGCCATGAAGGAGTCGACAGAGGCTGCCCAGTTCCAGAAGGCGCACTACCAGGCGACAGTGTCAGTGCCCGCTGCGTACGCTCTATAGTGACCCGTTGTTGTTGTTGCAGTTGACGCCAGATTGTGCTGCACACCTCAGTGCTTGCAGTCCAATCACCTCCCCTGCACAGCATTCTGCGTCGCTGTGCCATTTGTTTGCCCGGTCTAGTGGCGGTTGTAGTTATAGGCTGTAGTCGTAGTGTATATGTGCCTTTTGGGTGTAATTTTGGAAACATTCTTCAATCCCACACCATGTTTTCGTATATTTGTGGAGTTCTGCTGCATTGCACGTCCGTTTGTGTAACCAGGAGATACTGTGTGTAGCTGCCTGATTGACTGACTGGCTGTGCATGCATGTTTGTGGCTGGTTGGCTGTGCGTGTCTTCGTGAGTTTCACTTATATCTATGTGTGCTGTGGCTACAGCTTGCTATCACCCGCATGCATGTAGACAAGCAGCGTGTGCTAGCGCATTGGTGGTGTGGTAACATGCTCACATGGTTGTGCTACTGTTTGGGCCACGCATGCTTACAATCGCACTGTATACCTCCATCTCGTTGCAGCGCACCCAACATCCACAGACAGCACACTGCAGACTCACACCACACAGCTGCAGCACATTGTTTGTTCTCTGTTGTTAATCTTATTGTACGCCATGCTGTCTCCCTTTGCGCATTCCTTTTACACTGACTGCAACAGTAAGTGCCAACAGCAGTACCCGCAATTACACATGCTGACGGCGGTGATGTGAGCCGCTGGGTGAAGGTTTTGGTGTGGTGGGCGAGGGGTTAACCATGGGTAGTGCCGTGACTGCATGGTCGCATGATGTGTGCCGTGTGCGGCTTATCATGCTCTGCGTGTGGGTATGCATTGATGCCAGGCTATGGCGTGCGTAAGTAGAGCTGGCGTGCGAAGTGCTAATACGACCCATGTACATTGGTATAAATGAGAGTTTCTAAAAGATGTGGAGTAGGATTGCAATCACATAGCGCCCACTGCCGGGTTGTTGCCACAGCACTGCTCAGCTTGTTTTACGACCTTGGACCTTGGGCACATGATGAACGACGGTGATACTTTGTGATATTCTTGTTAACAAAGCTGATCTCGTGGTGTGTACTTGCCATGCGTAGCGGAATACGTTTCTGCACTAGGCGCACTGCGTCATGCAGAGTATATGGAGCACTGCACAAGGCTGTGTCTGGTTGCATTCCCTATTGCGTAATACACAAATGCCATGGCAATATGCGAGAGGAACGGGTAATTTTACCATCATGATTTGAGTTGAGTAGTTGCGGAATGCAGCAAGTCAGCACATGCAAACCGCAAGTAACCGCACATCCCGGTGACTAACGCCCACTGCCAGTTGCTTGCACTTGTGTCCTCCCCCTTGCTGGGTATCGCTTGATGGAAGGCCGACACGCATGCGCAATAGTGGTCATGAAAATGGAGTGCGTGTATGTAGTGTGGGCAGCTTCGTCAGTCAAGTTATACGTTGTAACATCCAGTGCCGTGCATGCAATCTCTCTTGGTGCCTGTGTGCGTGCGGGCGTGTGCGGGGGCGTGTGCGTGAGTGGGTGAGCGACTCTGTGTGTGAATAGGGTTGCCTTTGAGTCTCAGACTGTGACAAACACGATGAATTGGAGCAAACTGACTGTCACACAAGTTGTACAGTTGTCTGTTTTGAACGTGCGCACTACAATGCTTCAGCACAAAGCCGGCGCAAGATTGCCAACAATCGACTACTGGTGCCAGCAGTGGTGGCGGCGGCGGCAGCGGCGGTGTCTAGAAAGAGCGCTGCACTGGCCGGTTCCAAGCAGTGCTGTCACAACAGTATCGTCATAACACCAGCGTGCTGAGGGTGCCCCCGGCGCTGAGAGTGGCTTGCGCAAGCTTGTGCCGTCTGCAAGGGGAGGAGGCGGTTAGGTATGCTGTTCACATGGTGTTCTGTCGGTCCATACCAGAGCTCAGTGGTTGCTACCTCTGGCTAGGGTAGAGCTGCTGCTCACCACCGGCTTTGTTGCTTCGGGTGTAGCTCTGCACTGGCCTATGAAGCCAGTTGCTGATGAGGAACGTTTGGCTAGGTCAGTGTGTTACAGCACCTGCCGATTGTCGAAGCGTCTACGTGTCCTCAATAAAGCGTAGGTCTTTCCATGCCTTTTCTCTAGAGCACGATGTTTGCACTCCAACATTGGCGTGGAGTCGCACCGCCGACTTCAGCATTCAGCGCCCAATCAGGCTCAGCATCACATGTCTTCTGCCTGTCCTTATGCTACAGACGCATTCTGCCCTTGTGGTGTTGCTGTTGGATGCTTCAAATCGACGCATAAGCCCAAGGGTTGTCTTTGTTCTCGTGCATGCACGGTGTCATTGGGTCAATTAGTTAGTCGGTTGTAGACTCCTGCACTCACCACTTTCCCTTGGCAGGGCTCATCCATCCTGCTTGGCGGCAGCATGTATGCCTCAAGTCTCTGCACTCTGCAGCTGCCGCTGCGGCTCGCTCTGGTGCACAGCGGTCGTTGCAAGCGTTCGCGCGCAAGGGTAGGCTCACTGTGCCCAGCCGCAGCACAGCATACAACGACAGCGACAAGCGTAGGTGAGTGAGGAGTCTAGTCGTAAGGATGCGACAGACTGTATAGTCTCGCACGCACGCATGCACGCACACATGCACATGCAGTGCGCCATGCAACAGCTTGTGTTCCACAGTGGGTTCTGTGAAGTTGGGGGAAGACAGCAGGCACTTAGAGCAGCTGGTGTTGGAGGGAGCAAGGGTGACGCACCTTGCGCACTGGTGCGTGTGGCAACGCGGGCCTTCTTGTACATGCATAAAGCTGCCGTACCTTGCGCATGCGCATGGAGAAGCAACTTGCTCACGGCATTTTGTGTTCTCGTAATGCAGCATTTGGCAAAGGGTTCTTCGACCAGGGGACATGGTGATTGATGCTACTGCCGGCAACGGCCACGACACGCTTAAGCTTGCACGGACCGTTTTGCACTCGTCCTTGGTGTGGTACTTTGGTGAAGAGATGCTAAGCAAGTTTGACATTCTTGTCGCTTCTACCATGCCATTCTCAGTCAACTGAGACTGTGTTGACAGGATGGTAGTGAGGAGCTTTGCGGAATGGTGCATGCGCTTGACATCCAAGAGGACGCCATAAGCACAACAAAGTGGCGACTGCAAGAAAATCTTACATCCGCTCAGGTTATCCGCTTGTACACGGCATAGCATGCGTGTTACTATTGCGAAGGTGCTGTGCTGGAGCCAGCCAAGACCTAGCTTTTCTTTTTTGTGAGCAGATGGAACGAGTGCATTTCACACGTTGCTGTCATTCGCAACTCGACAACATGTTTCAGGCCAATACTGCCAGGTGGGCATGCGATGTTGTATGGAGTTGGTCAAGTAAGCACTCGCGTGTGTTAACTTACGGTTTCCTTTACCGTCATGCTGCAGGCTAGTCTGTTTCAATCTGGGGTACTTGCCAGGCCTACCAAACCAGCGCGAGGTCCGCACGAGCGCAGACACAACCGCGCAAGCGGTTCAGGGCGCATGCCGCGTGCTTGCGCCAGGAGGCTTGCTGAGCGTCATTGCGTACATTGGACACCCTGGTGGGAGGTACGCATGCTTTGGTCATACTGATGCCATGCGTGGTTTGACATTGTCAACATGCACTGCATCGGTATCACATTCACTGTTTGTGCCTGTATACACGGGTAAGGTGATAGCTCGCGCAGTTTACTATCACACCGCTTAAGAATGGCACATGCAGGGAGGAGTATGAGCAGGTTTGCGAGACACTTGCTGCTCTGCCAATGAACGAATGGGTCACCAGCCACCACTGCTATCTGAACAAGGCACTCAGTCCGAGGCTGCTACTTGCGCAGAAGAAGGCTGATTCCGGGGGGGCAATTGCTGAGGTAACAGCTGACGTTTCGGCTGAATGGTTGCTCAAACACTGATCCGCAATGCTGTCTGGCAAGCTGGCATGCATTGCTACTGTTCAAACTCATGCACTATTTCTGCCACCTATAATTGATGCTATGCGAGGGCGATGACATGCTGACAGCATCTTATAGGATTGGCACTTTGTAGCATGATGGTACATGCAACGCTGCTTGCCATCCACATGTGGTACGTCATAATAGTAGACAGAAGGTCTACCTGTTGTATGAGAGGCAACTTAACTAGCAACATGACCACGCACTTGATAGCTCCAACAGCGGAATCCATCGATGATGTCTTGTTGCATCCGTTTCTAACTCTACTGTACTTTTGCATAATGTATAAGGGGTATGGTACGGTGGCAGCATGTGTGTTGTTCATGGTAGGATTGTCTCCTATTGTCTCCTCTAGATGCTACACTCATCTGGCTCCTGATCTTTGAAGAAAACCCTTCTAGATTTGTCAATACTATCTGCCACCACAATTTACAGGGAACCTGTACTAAGCTCCAGAGTGTTGGCAATATGTACACGGAGTGCAGTTGCTTACCCAGTACACATGCAAGTCCTGCATTGATGTACATAGAATCACAAGGTCGTGCAGAAATGTCGTCCTATGCCATGTGTGGGTGCGTGGCATGATTGTGCTCGCGGAAGCATTAGGGCTGGCCCAAGCACACATACCGTGCTTGCAGCCACCTGCACATGCATGAAGTGGCGCGGCATAACCCGTCACCAACAGGCAGTCAGCACACTCTCGCAAAGTGAACAGGCAGTGCTAGCTGTGGTGCGCGTACACTCAAGAGGAAAGACACCCAGTACACCGCACTGCTAGACTGAGTGCAAAGAAGTGATGAGCGCAGCAGGGCGCTGGACAGGAGAACAGGCATCTTGAGCCCAGTCTATCATCATTTAAAATGCTATCAGCCGGACTGAGAACAATCCATACACGCCCTACAGCTCTCTACAGCTCACTGCAAATGGTGCTCACACGAAGCAATCTAATCATCTAGGTAGTAATAGGTGCCAGCAAGCTTCTGTTCCCTGTCTTTTGTTGAGTCCATCTTGTTGATGCGCGGCCTGTAGTTGGTGGGATCTCTCCTGAAGGTAATCTCCAGGTTCTGCACACCAGGAAGGACAGTAGTGAGTACGAGACCCTACCTCATAACAGAGTCAAGCTTGAGTGAGGGATGCATACCGATAAGAAGAGGTTCATGCCGGTGATCAATGACTGTGGTGTGTGCGCTGTGCAGTCAATGGAAGGCGTGCCATCATAAACAATCACTCTGTCAGCCAGGTAGGTGGCCATGATGAAGTCGTGCTCCACAATAAAGGCTGTCTTCTTGGCGTGCAGGATGAAGCGCTTGATGACCTTGGCAGCAACAATGCGCTGCTCTGAATCCAGGTACGCACTTGGTTCATCGATCAGGTAGATGTCTGCGGGCTGCGCGCATGCACAAGTGTCAGCTGCCTTTTTCTTGAAAGGGCCAACACCACTGATGATCACGTGCTGACATGCTAATACCACAACTGACCTGACCAAGGCAGAGTGCAAGAGCAACGCGCTGAAGCTCTCCACCAGAAAGGTGGATGACCTCCTGATCCATCAAGGGGTCGATCTGCAACCAAATGGAAGTTGTTGCAGTGAACAGCAATCCCTAAACCTGCTGGCAACAATGCGGCTAAAGTTAACCTTGCACGATATGAGCTGGCTTACCTGCAAGGGCTTCATGACATCGGTGTTGAACTGAGGGTGGAGGTACGATTCCCTAATCTTCTTATGTAGTAACAACCGCACCTGCATTGCCATAACCAAGGGTAGGCGTAAGTGCTCAAAACTGTACGACCGTAGATTGGGCTTGCAAGCAACTCTTGTGACACGTCTGGTGCGCAATAAATGCCGTTGATAACAACTGTCATACCGTTCCCGCAAACTTCGGACTGATCTTCTGGGGTTTGTAGCTAACATTGAACTCCGGCACTTCAGCGCGATCGTCATCATCAGGCTTCAGCAAGCCGGCAAGCATGCGAATGAACGTTGTCTTTCCAGTACCATTCTCTCCAAGCATAACCACAATCTGGGAATCAGTAAAGTCCCCCTCCTCAACATGTAAGTGGAAATCGCCCTGCGTTTTATCCATCTCCGGGTAGTGGTAGCGAGCGTACGACTTGATCTCTTCCTCCTTCTCATTTACAACCTCAGCCACTTTGAAAGTGAGTGACTCGTCTCGGAAACGCAGGTTCTCCGTAGGCACAAAGCCCGCCAAAAAAATGTTGATGCCCTCACGCACAGAGAACGGCAACGTGACAACACCATATGCTCCAGGCTTGCCATACAGACAGCAGATAAAGTCCGAGAGGTAGTCCAACACGCTCAAATCGTGCTCGACCACAATAACATAGCTGCCAAACACGAGAATTGTCCCATGAACCTGCCAAGACAAAGGACAATAGGAAAGATATGTAGTTGCAAGACTGCACCTGGTTGGGTGTAGGAGGCTGCGAATCACACGCGCTGCTTTCAACCTCTGCTTCACATCCAGATAACTTGAAGGCTCGTCAAACCTGAAACAGTGAAGCAATCTGCATCTGTACAAGTACCTCCAGCACTTATTTGAGGACTTACATGTACACGTCCCCCTGTTGCGCAGCAACAACAGCAATTGCAAAGCGCTGTAGTTCTCCTCCTGAAAGGTTTTCGACAGCCCGATCGAGCACTTGTTCAAGATCTGCAAACCAGACATTGTTACACTGACTCGAGACCAACAGCGGCGACAGCAAACAGCGCGCTGCCTGCAAACCGGGGTCGGCTGTTGCAAAAAAGTATTGTGACTACTGCAACTTACCCAAGTCCTCAAGCAACGTCTGCTTGACATCCCGTTCATTCTTCTGTTCAAGTACCTGCACAACAAGCGCGTCAGCTGTGCCTGCGTAATTAACATACTGCTCTACTAAGCTTGATACCCATTGCTTATTTTCTCCCAGTCGACATACCTCCCCAACATTGCCTTTGACTGCCTTGGGGATGTGATCAACATACTGCGGCTTGATAATGGCCTTGAGATTGTCCTCAAGTATGCGCGTGAAGTAGTTTTGCAATTCTGACCCTCGGAAGTTGGTCAAAATTTCCTGCCAATCTGGAGGGTTCTGCGCAACACCGCATCGCTCAGCATGTGACCACACTGGACATCGCAAGCCGCCGATTGTGCAAGCTAGCCTTTGCATGGCGCGTGCACTGAACTTACGTCAAATCGTCCAAGATTGGGCTTGGTCTTGCCAGCCAAAATCTTCAGTGCGGTGGATTTGCCTATGCCGTTGGTGCCCACAAGTCCTAAAACCTGACCAGGTCTTGGAACTGGCAACCTGCGGAGCCAGAAAGTCAAAAGCCTCCCAATAAGTAAATCATGTGACCATCAAATCAGCAGGAAAGTGCTCTACACGCATGTAGTGCCACAAGACAGACACAACAGCATCGCAGATGCTAAGTACCTGTGCAACTTGAATGTGTTTGGACCATAGCGATGTGTTGTGTCTTTAGCCAAGTCCTTGGGCAAGTTGATAATCTGGATTGCTTCAAACGGGCATTTCTGTAAGCGCAAGCTTGTTCAGTTTCACATGCAAATATGTATATGCACCATATGTGCGTTCAATGGCGATGCGGAACATGGCACTGACCAACGAGAACGGAGAGCTGGACTCACCTTGACGCATATACCGCAACCTATACAAAGATCTTCAGATACCCAAGCGATCTTCGAGAGAGATGTGACCTCTATGCACAACTTGCCTGCAGCCAATATCCAGCTATAATCAGCGTGCATGCGACTATATCTCCTAAGGGAACAGTGTAGAAATGTTTGCCCAAGCGCAGCAATCCATGCCACAGGCATGACGATGCAATGCAGTGGCTTTGCTTCCCCTCTTATGCTCGACTGGACTCAGCTGCATAGCAATCTGTTTGTTGCAAGTAAATTTTGTATGCTGCTTCTGCAACCACCGTTATCCGAGCAAACTGTTCCATGCAAAGAGACGCTTTGTCGTTAACACAGGAGAGCTTTTCTTGTGACTACAGTAATTGGAAAACGTTCTTGCAGGCTAAAACCGTCATGGGTAGCACTAGCATTTCTCTTACGCACATAACATGCATGCACGTACGTAGCTACCTAAGTAGATGTGAGTGCAAGACACCTCAGCGCACATACTGACGAAGGACGAGCACATACAACGAGATGCATGCACTGCGCTGTTAGTGTTTGACCACAACACCACGACACAAACCAGAGCAGCACAGACGTACACCACACATGCTGTGGAGGAAGCATGAATAGTTTCCGACGTGTGATGGCATGAGTTATCCCACAAAGTGTAATAGGCACACTGCTTACCAATCTTCACGACAGGACAGCTCTTCTTGCACTCCTGTCTGCATTTTTTGGGCTTGCAGCGGTCCGCACTGACTATGGCAATACGTGTCAACTTCTCATCCATCGCTGCTGCCTGGGTGGGGAGGGCACCCCCAACAACCCTCCCAGCAGCAACCTCCCACGCTCAACCACCAGCAGCCTATAAGCCCAAACACTTTGTAGACTGGAAGCAATCAGCCCAGCTTATGAAACGTACAAGTATCCCCTAAACCCTTTGCCACCACCGCTGCTCCTTACAAGACCAACCTCCCCACTCCTGCTGCTAACGCCGGCGGCGGCGGCAGCACCAACACCGCTGTAGTGTTGGCAGAGTTAGGGTTTCTGTTCCAGGTCGACAGAAGTGAAACAGACGATCCAGAAGCTCCGACCCTGGATGTATAACCCCGATCAGTCACAAAGGCGATCTATCGACCCGGAAATCAAGCCCGAGCGCCCCTGGCTTGCGTTGGCGCCATCCATCGCGGTCTTGTCGTTGGTGTCGGTGTTGGTGTTGGCGGCGGAGGAGCCGGCGTAGGGTTCGGAGGGGATCGGTGGAGTTATGGAAAGCCGTGAGACTTCCGAGTTGAAAGCTCTGAGCACGTTCGTGTCGGTGACCAACGCCGATCCGGACGTCGCCAGACGCATCCTGCAGGTCAGTGTGTTATGCCACTGCTGCCTGTCTGCCCCTTCTGTCAAAAAGGGCGTCGTGCCTTTGCTGGCTTCTGCAACTTAGATTGAGACAGGATTGACACCTCTCAGTGATTCCTCACAACGAGTGACGATTGTCTTGTAGATCTGGATTGTACTTGGTGCATGGAAAGCTGCCTGGTATTCGCTGATGGCTGTTGCTTGAGTGCCTCGTCATTTGCTTGTGGCAGTTGGACTAGTGCATGCCAAGTGTTACAACAGCAGTAGCATGGACAGCTCACATGAACACGGAAGGTTGTGTTGTGCACTAGTGCACTTGTGCAATGTTGTGTTAGCATGCAGATTTGTTTCTAACCGTGCGCATGTTGCATACTTGACACGGTGTATTTCAGCTCTTTCGGCCGCCCTCGTGCGCGCTTTACTGTTTTATCTGTGCATATGGACGATGGCCTGTTACGTACCTCCGTGCACAGCCATCTCTTGAGACTGCTTGCGCACACACCAACAGCATCTTATGCCCATGGATGTTGCCCTCATGGAACTTGCACACCAAGTCTTTTTGCCTTGCAGGGCCATAACTGGGACCTGGACACGGCAATCAATCTGTACCTGGAGAATGACGGCAACATAGATACCATCCCACCAAGGTGCAAATCAGTCAATCGTTTTTTACAGCAGCCTCTGCTTCTGCCGAGCAGCAGGTGTCTGATGTTGTAACATCGCTGCCATGCAGGGTGGTCGATTTGGAGGCTGAACAAGAGGAGGCTGGTTTTGGACCTGCGCCTAGTTTCGGCCCCGCGGCTCAGCCTCGAACAGTTCCGGCGTCTTCAACCCCACCCTACCACGTTGAAGTGCCGCATCCGGACACCGCAGCTAGCATGGATGCTGAACCCTCTGTACCCAGCAATACCAACATCGTGGATCTCACCGAGGAGGACAATGCGATAGAAGAAGAAATGCTGCAAGCTGCACTAAATGCGTCACGTGAAACAGAAGGTACCTGCATGTCTTCTTCCTTGATGCATGCATGTAGCAGCTGCATGCAGTGAACGGTAATGGGTAACCTGCTGCTACAGCTCGCATGCATGTACTCTTTCAGTGTGCCATGTACATTCTTGTTTCAATATCAACTACTAAGCAGGCACAGTGCCCCAAGAAGGCCTGGCAGGACATGCGGATGACGAACTTGCCCAAGCCATTCAGCAGTCTTTGCAGGTTAGCCTCATACCTGTGTCGAATGCTGGGTATGCATGTGACTTGCTGTGTGCATGCTATACAAGGTTACTGCATGCGGCATTGATTTGTAAGCCTCTTTGGGTCATCTGCCTATCAATTGTGCTGGTACATGGTTGGCGTATCTATACCACACAGTAGGTTTGAGTGTTGATAGGGTGGTTTACACATCTGCCAGCAGTACCAATGCTTTATGGACCGTGCAGCAGGAGCAGTTGGGTGCCGGTGATAGTGCAGAGGACCTGATCGCAGAGCCCGCTGCTGCCGCCGAACTATCAGCACCGGCCACTCAAAGCGGCGGACAACGACAGATGAGTAGCGTGCGCTGGCGGCCACTACCAGTCGCGCATCTGGGTCCAGTGGAGCAGCGTTCACGGGCGACAGGTGGCCTTTGGGGTGATCATCAGGACGTTGCCGAAAATGGTGCAGTTAGGCCACTCCCTTCACGCCGTCCAGACCCGAGCAGACCTCTGTTTACGCAAGAGCACGACGCAGCAGCGCGCAGAGGCCGCGCGCGCCGCAACATGGATATTGAGCGCGCCCTCCCAAGCAGTCTGCCTGAACGTTCAAGCTTTCAGGACATGAGTGATGATGATAATGACGATCACGATGATGAAGCCGTGCCCAGTTACGCGCATCATGGGCGCGGACGAAGACCAGCATGGCAAAGGCTTCCCCAGTTTGCGAATGGCGCGGCGCAGTCTGATGAAGATGGGGATGCCCCGGGACCAGCGCCCAACCCGGTAAGCTCCTTTGCAGCCAACCGTATTCCAGTGTTGTGCATGTACAGATGAACTGACCTCGCTTCCACATGTGCAATAGTTGGAGTTTCCATCGCTCTCATCTGCTGAGCAAGAAGAGGCTGCCATGCTGGAAGCTGCGCTGTTTGGCACCGCGTACCGGCCACCAGCTGGTCATCCATACTGGAGGCTAGGAGCGGCAGCGGGCGCCAACTCCCATTCTCCGCCTTCCTCCAGTTTGCTGGCTGAGCGAGAGATTCGACAAGAACAGGTGAGTTAAAGAGGGAGGATGGCTTTCAGTGTTTGTTGCACTGTGTCATGACCACTTGTCTGCACATCTTGGATGCACTCAGCAGCGGATTATTTGAACGGTTGTTGTTTCCAGGATGATGCATACCAGCAGTCGCTTGCAGCGGACCGTGCCAAAGCAAGGGCAGCAGAACAAGCGCAACAAGAAGTACGCAGGGCAGAAGAACAAGCGCGGGCAGAGTCAGAGGCTGAAGCACAGCGCCTGCAACAAGAGGAAGAGGTATGCCACCAAAAACGCATCGAGGTGGTGTCCAAAGAAATCCAAGGCACCTGTGTTGTAGTACTTCCACCATAATAGCGTCGCTGTCCGTATGCCTTGTGTCGGCTGCTTGAAGCTTGTTTTGCCTATTCAGGAGTTGAGACAGCAGATGCTTACCAAATCCCAACGGTTGTCCAAGCACGGAGAGCCAGATGCATCTGCTCTGGGTGCTGTAAGGCTGTTGGTTCGCATGCCAGATGGAAGTAGGTTGGAAAGGCGCTTTTTGCGCGACGAGCCTTTGCAGGTAGATCGCTACTTGCACGTGCTTCTGTACTGGGATTGAGCCCGCCATGGTGTGGGATGCGGCTGGTGATTAAGCCCATTTGTTTGGCAGCTTCTCTTCGACTTCATTGATGTTGCGGGAAGTGTCAAGCCAGGAACATATCAATTGGTAAGCGCTTGTGTGAATTCGCTTCACATCTTGTCGCACTATTTGTATGCAGTCATGCACCACGCATTGCCACATACCTTTGGTAATCCTAACGGCTGCAGTCGCCAGGTGACCAGATTCCCACGCAAAGTCTTTGCTGACGGTGCGACTGCCCAAAGCTTCCAAGATGCTGGTCTCTCTGGCAAGCAGGAGGCGCTGTTTCTAGAGTTGTTGTAGGTAATGCACGTGCTGTCTCTTGTTGAAAGGCAGTCCACCCGCGTCAGAAGTGTTGCAAGGATGTCACATGTTTATGGAGTGTAGCTTTGCTTGCCGGTTGATGGCACCAAATGTGGGGGAGGCTGCACATGTAGAGATTCTGATTGTGGCAGGCAGGGGAAGGAAGCTGTTGAAATAATCCTCTAGCTTAGTGGTGAATGTGCAATCGCGGACAAGCATGCGCACGCACATGCACTGCGAGCGCACGCCCGCACACCCATGCAGGCATGCGCCCCAGTGGCAGTTGTTAAAGATGCTGGTCTGGTGTGGGCGGCTGGTGCAGGTGCGATTGCTGTCAACAATGTTCGCGCTTTGCACACAAGCACTAGCACTCTCTTGTACAATGCGGCGTGCGTATACTCGTGCATTTGACATGCAAGAGGGTGACCAACATTCAATGAGATGTGTTCTTGTGAGTACTGTGCGAGCATGTTTGCCTGGTGGTTTGTTCACAGTAATAGTATAGCGTAGCTAAGTAGCCATAGAATTAGCCCGGTGATGAATTTTATGAATTGTGATTGCTGGTGATGATGCATGCCATCCACATCCACATTCTTCGCACCCCGTGCACAAGGTACGAGTCCTAAAGCAAAGAAGCAGTCCAAGTGCACACAACAAGTAGCACCACAAACAAACTAGCCACAAAGATCAAGACAGCCAATAACAACTGTTCAATTATGACAGGGGCTTTACAACTATGTGCACTACATGCGCTATGTGCTCCAGGCGGGGCGGTAGGATGCAATGGCGGTAGGATGCAAGCAGCAAGGCAGAAGCAACCATCCAAGTAACCTGGGCACATAGGCACAGGCGCAAGGTAAGATTCTCAGGAGAGCGGTGTAGCAGCAACAGCAAGGTGAGGGAGCAGGGCGTGGAGGCGGGAGTGCTGTGCGTTGAAGTGCCTGCATGCATGTTGGCACACTAACATACCCCTTATATACACCCGCTCGCATGCATGCATGTGCATGCATTGCCGTAGTCCTTGCTTTTACACACCCTTGGGCGCAGACCCCGCAATGCTAGGTGGTGCAGCATGAAGGTGCTTGAGTGTGGCGGCAAGTTGTGCAGGTGTGAGGAAGTTTTTAAATAATGTGTGCGTTTGTTACACGCACACGCTGGGTGTGCACGTTTGCTTGTTTGCTTGCTGGCTTGCTGGCTGACACTATCAAACGCATGCATGCATTGACCCTTGTCACACGCATGTGCGATTGCCTTCCGCATTATCTGTACATGTGCACATGCATCGCGTGTGCAATATTTGTTTGTTGGTTAATTAAAGTGCGCGTGCACCCACTTGGGTGGACACGCGCGTGCACACATGCATGCAAACCATGTGAGCACGCAATTCACCACTTAAAAGGCATGCCGAGCAGTTACATATTTCAGTAACACTTGTACACAAGGGGCGCTGCTTGACAGGTGGGGAGGCGCCGCTCTCTGTAACATTGCCTTGCACAGCCCAGCGTGCTGCTGAAGGGCTTAGCACACTGGTATCTACTATACAATGTGACAAAAACTTGTTGCCTTGCCACGACAGCCACCCCTCTAACCTCACCCTAGCCTCACCTTGCTAATCTGTTTGCCGCACTGCTTGAAGGTTGGGTCATGCCGCGAATGTTGCCCTTGAGTATCTGTAGGGTGTGGGGTGTACAATGTGTATAGCGTAAATGCGCAGCGTACCCTAGCATTCATTAAATTCTCAACAAACATGCACGCTGGTAGTAGAGAGAGCAGGCATGCAGAGTCAGCTTGAACTACACCCAGGGCCCTTTGCCTCTGAGCCCCCCAAGTCATGGAATTCGAAGGGCCCTTGCTATAGTTGCATGTGGGCATTCCAGATTGACCTACGTCTTTGCCATTGACATTCAGTGTGTGCTGACGCCTGTTCAGGCGCTCATGCCCGACCTCTCAACCTCTTCGAGAACGAGATTATCGACATGGTGTGACTATACGGAGTTGCTATATATATGTGCGGGGGTTCAGGTCTGCATCGCGTAGGCAAACAACCTAAAGATGACGCGGAGGGGTTGGAAGTGGTTATACTAGGGCGAAGGCGAAGTAGGAGGCGGAGGCAAAGCTGTGTTGCTAACCTTATACTTCTCGTTGCCTGTCCCGCCGTACTTGCTATGTTAATGTGCTTATAGCTAGCGTGCGTACGCATGCAAGCAAGGTGATTTGCAAGGAACAAACACAAACAACTATACATTTTTGCGCATGATATCTGACACGATTCCGCATCAAACTTGATGAAAACAGTACGGTGTTCAACGGTGTTCAAGTTGCTTACAACCTTAGATACAAAGCGTATACACATTACTGCAAAAACTAAGCCTACAACAGATTAGCAGGTTAAAACCCCGACGTATTTAAAAAATAAGAGACCCTACATGCAAGCATGCATGCTGTCACGAATTGGGATAAATTGTGACAGACCTCACTCATGGTAGTGTCTTTTACTACCATAGCCTAGTGGTCGGGCCCCATTGTTACACATGCATGTAGGTTGCTAAGTCATGTACAACTTGCACGTGACATGCACTTTACGAAGCGCTAATATTTGTATAATTTGTATAATATTGTAGGCGCTTCACTTGGTGCTTGATTATGTGATAGCGGGAAATTGCATGTTGCTACATCAGCGATGTGATATTTTACAATACACAGAAATCATTTAACATCAACTTTTATGCGTCTATAGCAATTAAAAATGCCATCCCTCTATCGAGTTTTGGGCTGCAATTGAACTGCTTTTATTTCATGATCCGTATACCGTAGTGTCGCAAAATCTTTGTTGAGGAAATAACTCTAGTAGTGCACTTTATCTACCAAATAAGCGGCCGCCGATTTTATGTACGGTATTCCACTGATTAATCACTATAGTACTTGCGCAGGGTTATGACGAAAATTATACTAACTTTCGAGCTGCCGCAAAATACGAAGATTTTGCAAACCTAAGGTATTACAAACTGTAATACTGTAATTTATTGTACACTTCATGCGTATCATTGTAAACATGAGCAAAGCATAAAAGGAGCAGCAAAGAACATCACAATTTCACTGATAGCAGCCCGTTGGTGCCACGGGTCCCTACACTATCGGCATACAAGTAAACGACAACAAGTGGGTTTTAAGCTTGGGTTTTAAGCTTTTTAGCTTTTACTCAGAGGCCAATCACCTGCGACAAGGCCTACAGCCCCCCCGCCTGTCATAAATCATCGCACATCATGACCACCACTCATTTCCGTTTTCCTGAAGTGCCGGTTCAAATGCAATTCGATTTTTCAAAAAGAGGCGCCACACAGCGGGTTTGCAAAAAGTCCCCAGCTACTGAACCGGCATGCATGATGCAAGGGGCGTGGCTGCGAGTTTTAGGCGAGGCCTTGTCGTGAACAAGGCCAAAAGGCTTCTAGTTTAATAACATTGCCACGGGAGTTATTGGCAGGTGGTGGCGGTGGCGGTGGCGGCAACTTGTGTGCATGTGTGAGATAGAGGGAGTGTGTGGGTGCGCTAGTGTGTGAGTCTGTGTGCACAGACGAAGGTGGTAGAGAGAGTTTGACACCATACGAGGACCACTGGTTCCTGTCTCTCAGCGCTGTTGTTGACGATGATGAGAGGCACGCACACTTCAGCATGGCGCACCTGTGCCCTGGGAACTTCAATTCTCCTCCTCCTTGCTGCTTCCACCGCCGCTGAACCCAACCCCCTCTCCCCTTCCCCTCCTTCCCCTCCTTCCCTCGACCAGCCCGCTCCTTCCCACGTGGTCCAGGCGGCGGTGGACCTCCTTCTCCAGGACGAGCAGGTGCAGTCTGTCCGCGAGGCTTGCTACGCCGTGGAGGAGGCCAAGAAGGAGTCCACTTCATCAGCTTGGCCTTGGGGTTTGGCGATGCAGTGCGAGAGGGCGCCGCCGTGCGTGCCCATGGAGTTTTTGCACAGCGGGGAGCTGGCGCATGACTATGTGGAGTGCGCGGCGAGACCGACACTCGCTGATTGGTGAGAGAGGGAGAGGATGCATGGCACGTGTCGACGCAGTGCGCCCATGCATTCAGTGCATGCATGCGTGGTTGAGACAGCTTGAGTTGAGGATGGGGTTGTGGTTTGATACTAGCATGCCCGTGGTTGCGTGCGAATGCTTGCTGACTAATGACTACGATTCTCTCTTCTGTAGCGAATGTATGTGTCTCTATGGTTCTTTCCTGTTGCATGCACGAGCAATGTGCACGCATGCAATACCACTCGCATGCATGCGAAGCAGGTAATGGGTTTGCTCCTGCATCGCTGATGCGATGATCGATCATCATCATGCGCAGGCCGACATGGGACCCTTACCAGGACTGGCTGGCCGAGGGCATGCACACGACGATGGCGCGTGTGGCCGAGGCCATCGGCAACAAGACGGTGCTGTTTGTCGGCGACTCCATAATGTACCAGGTACTATGCACATCATAAAGTGCTGCAGGTGGGGCGTTGAGAGCAGAGTGAGATATTGACTATTGACGGGTTTTATGTATTTATTTATCTTGTGGGCAGGCATACAGTGCGCTGATGTGCGGGCTGGCACGCGCGGGCGAGCTGGGCTTCGACCCGCGGGCTGAACCTTTGCACTTGTTGGTGCCAAAGCTTGGCGCCTCATTTGGCCAGGTAAGGGGAGGAGTTAGTAGGGATTGGTCACACTATGGCATTGCTGCCGTTTATGTTATTATATGTCTCTCGTGGCTGCGCGCAATGTATTGATGTGTTGTCCATGTGTTGCGATGATGGAGCAGGCGCAGGCGGCTCCCAAGTACGGGACGCTGTTCGTGTTTGCGCGGATGAGCGTGTACTCCGAGGCCACGCTTGGGTGGCTGCTGGAACTAGCCGACGTCGCCGTCATCAACTACGGCCTCCACTACAATGTCCGTATACGCAAGCCCGTGTCCAGTTCTACCGCAGTGTGTTGTAACGCAATGCCGTGTTGTATCTCTCAGATGAACAACAAGGACGAGTATGTCGCGGACATGGCGACTCTTGGCCAGCAGATGCAAGCGTTCGTGGATCAGCCGGGCAAAGCCGCCATCATCCGGGGACTCAGGTAGAACCATGGTGATGACAACGGTGATGGTGGTGGTACTCATGATAGTGTGGTGTGGTTTGGATTCAGCGCTCAGCACTTCCCGCATTCTGGCGCGTGGAACGCCTCCGACCCGTCGCACAAGACCAACTGCACGTGCAACCGCATGGAGCCGGCCTCGGTAATTGGCAACCACGTGGCCTGGCAGGATGGGCTGCTGAGAGAGGTAACATAACCGCAGCTCTCAGCAAGTGTGCAAGCATACACATACTCATCATCACACGCGCGCACACCCACATTTACAAATGTGGGTGTGCGCACGCACGTGCATGTCCACGCACAAGTGTGCCCACACGCAGGTCCTCTCCCGCTCGCGCTCCCGCACGCACGCACACATGGACACATACGCATCACTCCTCTTTCCTCGTGCGCAGGTTGTGTCCAACCATTCGGGTCTCCTTTTCCTGCCGCTGTACGACCTGACGGCGGTGCGCTTCGACATGCACCTGCAGGCGTGCTCAAGCGCGTTCGTGCCTGACCCCGCAACACCCGGCTGCTGCGACTGTGAGTGCGCTTGCATTGCTTTTCAACTTGCTGTTGTGCTAGCTCTCATAAACGCTGGCTGAGACTTGTTGTGTTGCTGGCGCAGGCACGCATTACTGCTACACTCCAGGTCAGTTGCCCCAGTTTGCGGTTGTGTGTGAGAACTCCATAAATGTAGTAAATGCAGTACGCAAATCAGCCATGACAGAGACAAACTTGATGTTGCGATGTCAAAAATGATGACGTATTGTTGTTCTCACGTACGCACATCATTCCACTGACCTTTGCATTCGTGCATCAGCTCTATGGGACCTGTTTGCCGGAAGGTTGCTGCAAGCGGTTTCCAGGTGCGTGCGTGCGTATTGCATTGAGTCTTTATTCGTAATGTCACAACTTGTTGCAGCATGAGGCTTTGCCCTGACTCTGCCCTGATGCTTGTTGCGGTGGGCGCGCAGCACCTTGGCGTGCACGTCGCGACAGTGCGCGGACACGAACGTGTTGACAAAGGCGCCCACGGACGTGGTCGACCACTTCAGAGAGCGGCGCTTCATGGCGCGCCTCAGCTACATCCACAACCCGTGATGGATGCAAAACCAGACCCACCCAACCTGTCTTGCACCTGTTGAACCTCATAACGCACCTGTCGACTAGCTAGGAGTTGCGATAAGGCGCATATGCGTAAGTGCACGAGCGCACATACTACCACATAGTATTATACTAACCCGAGGTAAACGCTGAAGCAATGCCATGGCATACTCTGCAAGTGCTCATGCATTTGGACTGGCTCAAAGTCGTGGTATGTTGTGGTACCGTGCTCTCCACCCCAACCACAGCCATAGCCATCCCCAAAAAGCCCACACACCCAACCCTGATCACCTGAGGTAGAAGTAGCGCCACAGTCAACAAGTTACCGTGTGTCCGCCTGCCCTTTGCACCACCTACATGTGCATAGTTCTTCATTGTTATATCAAAGTCAAGTGCTCTGTGACCTATGGTACCACCAAACCGTAGCAATTAAGCTCCAGGAGGAAGCCGCAAATGAGAACGAAACTCGCGCAGACTGGATGGGAATGACTGCGTCATTGTCCTTCGTGTAATGTGATGCAATAGTGTTGAACACATCGCAAAATCGCGCGATTGAAACCCAATGTACTTGCCGGATTTTGCGCAGTGCGGCAATGTGATAACTTTGAGTCACATACGACTTCTAGTGCGTACTGTTGGTCCTGGCATACGCAGCGCCTCTGGATGCACGCGAGTCAGCCTCAGCGCAAGTGACTGACAATGAATGTCCACAATCGCATTTTGTATATGCAATATCGAGCAAAATATTGTATGTTGACAAACCATTGTGTCTTGTCATATTGTGCAAGAAGCAAAACAGCAGCGTGCACCACACAAGAGCAGAGACATCCCACACACGTCTGTTCACGGCTGATGATGGCACTGACAATCACAATGAAGCATCCATACCGATGCCAAGCACACAGGAGCCCACACTATTCGCTCCAACACACGTCACGTTCCTTCGCACTGCCCGTCACGGTCATACTGCAGCTCCCATATCTTGATCACGCCGTCATCACCCGCAGACGCGAGCACCCGCGGGTCTTTCGGATGCCAACGCACGCAGTTCACGTCACCCTCGTGGGCAGACACCCGTGTTGCCACAAGCGCACAACACGATGAAGAAGAAGAAGAAGGAGGAGAAGAAGAGGGTGAGGAGGTGGTCACTTCTTCTTCTTGTTGTCGCTCACGGAACACGCGGACGGTGTTGTCCCCGGCAGCGGATGCGATGAGGTTGTCCCGCGACCAGTCGACGGAGAAGATGGTGCGCGTGTGTTCATCCACCACAACGCCACGCTTGCGCCATCGCGCTTGTTGCTGGTCGGAGAAGTCGTTGTTGTTGCTGTTGTTGGGGTCGCGGGACCAGATGATGACGGACTTGTCGTCACTGCACGAGACGAAGCGCTGCGCGTCCGGCGCAAAGGCCATACCCCACACAGTGGACGTGTGGCCGGCGAGCGTCTGCACGCAAGCCCAATCGTCCTCGTTGGGATCCTCAGCCCAAACCTGTACAAAACACGAGCTGTTGATAATGAATGTTGGATCACAATAAACACACGCTGCAGACGAACCTTGATGGTGTCGTCGTACGATGTGGAGAACAGGAGGTCTTCGTTCGGGTGCCAACATACCGACTTGACGTCCTGTGGCCACAACTGTCGGTTAGCACAGCAAGAAATTTTGCTGTGGGTTTTGTTGAAGAGAGCGCGTGTGTACCTGCGAGTGTCCGTGGAGGACCGACACGCACTCGAACTCGTCCCCGGTGGCGGCCTCCCATATCCACACGCTCTTGTCGCGGCTGCACGTGGCCAGCAGCGCGCCGGAGGGACTCCACGCCACGCTCTTCACCTCGTTCTCATGGCCCTGGAAGTCAACAAGAGAGACACAGAGGACTGTGTGAAGAAGTGCACACGCATACGCATGCATACCCACGCGCACGCCCGCCCACACACAAAGACAGCTGCTCAGTGTTTGTTTACGAATGTCGTGCCTCGAGTGTTGCGATGCACTCGTAGTCCCCTCCTACGCTATCGACCGCTTCCCATATGGCGGTGGTGGCGTCGAAGCTGGCGGTGGCCAGCCGCTTGCCCGACGGCGACCACGCCACGCTGCGCACCGTGCGGGTGTGCTGGTCCTCCAACTGAGCCTGCCAGGAGGGGAGGCACGCGATGCGTACACATGAGCACATTGTCTGTTTGCTTCAATAGCTCGCACAACTGCCATTCTCAACCCAAACGACATTTGTGCAAGAGTGAGAACCAACACTGACCGTGCACATGCAAGCATGCATGCGCACGTGCATGTGCGATTACCTGCACAAGCGTGCAGGCTTAGGACTGCATTTGTCTACGCATGGACCTCCCCGTAGCTATGTTCCAACAACTCACATACACACCCAAATACCTTACATGGTGTGTGGGTACTCACCTTGCATACCCATCTTGATCCTGGCCCCCCCTCTCTCCCCCACACGCGCGCGGTCTTGTCGCCCCCGCAGGACGCGAGCAGCGAGCCGTTGGGCGACCACGCCACGTTCCACACGCGGTCCGTGTGACCCTCAAGCACCTGACCCCGGAACACCCCACCCCGCGTTCACCACAACATGCACGTGTGACGAGGACGACAGAGGACTGTGCGCGATGAGCTCGCATACACGCAATGTGCGTGAGATGCACTCGCAGCGTAGGAGCCGGAAAACACTCGGGGAGGCTTTGTGAGTGTAAACTTGCGGGCAAAGCATGTTGTTGTCGTTGTTGTTGTCGTAGTGGGCAAGTGCAAAATATGTCCTTGGCCAAACAACAGACCAACACAACCATGGTATGCACAAGCAAACAGCATTAAGCAACGCCGTTGCCATTGCAATCTTTTGACCATGACCATGAACGAATGCATTGCCATCGCCAACGCAGAGAAAAGGTGCCGTGTGACATTGCGCAGTTACTCTTCACCCAATCTAGCAAGAACTTAACGAACCGGTCTAGCACAACGCTTATCACACGGAGAGCATGCGGCTTTTCACGAGACCAACAGTAAGCTAGGCCAGAAGAGCCAGCCTACAGAACAAACAGATTGATTGACAAGTAGAGAGCACGGCCGACATATCTCGTGCGCACGCTCCAGACCACTACTATTGGCCATGCTCGGTATTGAATCATGTGTACAGCGCGCAAAGTGATAGCAGCAGCATTGCGCACACACACTAACCTGAACCTCCCGCAACACCGCGCTGGTCGACGCGCCGTGCTCCTGCATGGCCCTCGCAACCCACAAACAACCAGGCTAGAGCACAATCCCTCCCTCTGCCCTCCTCTACCTGCACCCACGCCTGCTCCTGATCCACCTCCTATTGTCTCAACCCTTACCACCGCCGCCGCCGCCTGCTCTGCGGCCTGGTCCGACCACACTGCTGCCGTTGGCGCAGCATGCTGTTGCTCTAAGCATGGCTGCTGCGGTGGCGGCGGCGGCGGCGGCGACAAGCTTCACTCTGATGCTCGCGGATGGACGGCGAGGTCGCTGCGGAGGTGGGCAGTATGCGCGACGACATACGCGTAGACATACCCGGTGTCCGCCGCCGCCTGTGCGAGTTGGCTGCCTCAGCAGCAGCAGCACCAACGGCCATGTCGCTGGTAGTGCACAAGCTGGCCCGTCACAAGGTAGGCGAGACGAGCCGGCTGTCGATTATCATAGCTGCATTGCCTCCGTGGCAAGCATCCTTGTGTGAGACAACTACATACACACCTTGTTCAACATGCTCACATAACATCACATAAGGCTTGGTGCAAGCCAGACACAGACAAGCATCTGCTTTGCACTCGCATGCATGCGTCCATCCTTGAATCGGTGATGATCTGACGAGCTTGCGTGTGCATTGACGACGACGACAACAACTTTGATATCGATGATACTGTCTGTCTGAGCATCTGGTGAAGACGCACGTGAGGTTGTTGCACACCGCGTGCATGTACGTGTCTTTGTGCAGCGGAGCGCAGCAGCGTGTCGGAGGTGCTTGAAGCCATGTCGAGTGGGCTGATGGCGCCCGAAGACGCCGCCCTTGCTCTCCACGCAATGGTTCAAGCAGCTGCCTCCGCTCCTTCTCCCTCTTCTACACCCTCCTCCAGCATGGCTCAGGTGCATGCTCGTGGCGCAGCGCGAAGCGATTGCGCTCGGAGATGGCGTCCTGTTTGGCGTGTGAGACTGCACGCTGATTGCGGACTTGTTGGACCAGGTGGAAGAGTTTGCCCGGCTTGATATGGACCGACAGAGCCGCACGGGCTTCCCTGAGGTCTGTGATTGAACCACATGCGTGCGTGTGCGTACAGGTGTGCGGGTGCGCTGAGTCTGAACTTGCGTGTCCTGCTGCTGTTTGGCACTCTCTCACAGCTCACACCCAGGCGACGCTTTGGTTCTGCGCAGTGCAGGTGGTGTGGGGCCCCGGCAAGTCGCCCGACCAGATCGCAAAGATCATGACCGTCCTAGCGCAGAAGCAACCGCTCGCCATCGCCACGCGCGTGGACGCCGCCACGGCCGAACAAGTAAGCACACAACTATAGATGAGTCTTCTTTCAATGGATGGACACTTTTTGATGTGATCAAAAACACGGTGTTTTCTGGTAGCTGTCGAAGATGTTGCCGAGCATGGAGTATAACGCGGTTGCGCGGGTGTGTACGCTGCAACATGCAGCACGCGATGGTGACACGCAGGACGCCGTACAAGCGTCTGTCTCGCGTATAGAAGGACACATTGCTCTCCTTTCTGCCGGGACAGCAGACACCGCCGTTGCTGAGGTGAATATTGACAAATCCATTCGTGTCTTGGGACCTTTGATGTTGTTGCGTTGGTGATGGAGTGGTGTCCATTTTGCAGGAGGCGCGCGTGATCGCGCAGTTCATGGGTTGCAGCGTCCACTTCATCGCCGACGTGGGCGTAGCCGGCCTGCACCGCCTTCTCTCAAAGGTAACTGGGGCATTGTTTGCATTGCTGTTTACCACTGCCAAAAACAACGCAAATGCGCTGAAGCGGCGTCACCCGGCAGATCGATGAGATCCGGAAGGCGGACGTTGTCATCGTGGTGGCCGGCATGGACGGCGCATTGCCCAGCGTTGTCGCGGGACTTGTAGAATGTCCCGTCATCGCAGTACCAACAAGGTGGGTGATTTCTAACACTCGTTCATGCAAGTCGTTCAGCTGCTACATCATCGATTCGTTCATCCAATCATTCACTTACTCACTCACTCACTCACTCACTCAACATTTCAAATGTTCCTTCCATTCACTATACTTTCCGTATCTATCGTGCGTATGTACGGATGCAAGTTGCATCCAGGCTAGGATGAATGGCTTTTTCCTCACCCTCTCTGCTGCTGCAGTGTTGGTTACGGTGCGGCGTTTGGCGGTCTGGCCCCTCTCCTCTCGGCCCTGAACGCGTGCGCGCCGGGCGTGACGGTCGTCAACATTGACAACGGCTTCGGGGCCGCCATGGCAGCGGCGAGGTTCCTACGCAGCGCATCGCGACTGAGGGACAGAGCAGCTGCAAGGGAGCCACCGGCGTAGCATTCTTTTGCATAGAATGGAACTCAGATGGTTGGTTGGCCATGACGATGAAACTAGTGCATGCTATACGGCATTCGCATGGTAGGTGTATGAATGTGTTTTTTTGGACGCATTGTGCGTGGCATGCAAACATGCGCATGACACGACATCAGTCCAGGGATGGCATGCATGCTGTTGGATGCATAGGGAAGGTGCGGCTGCAGCTGTCATTGTCCAGCGCTTGCCATGAGATACTTTTGCCATCATTTGTGTCTCAGTAGTGCCTACCATCATATGGTCGCATTGTTCACCTGCACATTCATGTTGTGCGCGATGATCGTGACCAGTGTGTAGCAGTGTATGCACATGAATGCCTGTGCAAGTAGAGAATTGGTAGTATGCGCTCCCACTTCGTCGTGGTGTGTCAACACATCCGCTTGGGCTGCTGTGAGGGGATACATACATACACTCGGGGCTTGTCCTTACCAACGACTGTCGCCAACTCGTCACAGCTGCAGGCAGTGCAGCATGGAGACTCAATGAATCAATCAATCGCAACAAAAAATGACACCAAGTGAAACACCATGCACTCTCTATCAATCTCTGTCGGTAATGAACTGCAGAACCCTCTGACTGAACCCGTCGAGACACGTGGAGAACCGGTGGTCGGCGCCCGGCATGATGCACAGCGTGTGGTCGGCCGCTGTGATGAACCTGTCGAAGGAGCGGGCGTCCTCTACGGGGATGGTGTCGTCGCTGTCGCCGTGAAGCGTCAACACTCTGCAAAGAGAGAGTGGTATTAGTGACTGAGTCATTAGGATGTGACAGCCAACATTAAAGGAACCCACACACCTGCAGTCTTTCAGAGACTCTGCTGCCTTCCTCATGTCGATAGCGAATCGCGCCTCCACATCCGTCTTCTCCACCCGATACTCACCTGTATTCCACCACACAACGCTACCACCACAACAAACCCCCACACAACAAATTTCACATCCCCAACACACCTTTGTGGTCGCGCTGCATGACGAATCCGTCGCGCTGCAGCGCCGCCATGCCGTCGGGGCCGAAGCGCTCGGCCACGCCGCGACGCATGTCGAAGCGACCCGCCGCGTTGACGACTGACGGTATGTCGCCGTACTTGGACGCGTACAGCAGAACCACATTACCACCTGAACATGGGCGCACATGAGGGTGTGGGGTCGCGTGCGTCCGTGCGTGCGTGTGCGCGTTTGCACCTGTCCGCACCCACACGCGTGTGTGTGTGTGTGCATGTGTGACAAGGAGAGTGTGTTTTGATAAAGGGGGACCACTGATGATTCGTCACCTTTGCTGTGGCCGAGGATGGCCGTGACGGTCTTGCCCGTGCTGCGTAGGTGTTGGATGACGGCGCGCAGGTCCTCCACCTCACGCTCGTACCCGCCGTACGCAAACTTCCCCTCGCTGTCGCTGCACACGCGGGGCAGAGATAAGATAGCTGTGTCTCTGATGCTGTGACAGTGGTGATGCTGCGACTATGCACATACATACACAACGTACCCGTTGCCGCTGAAGTCGAAGCGAGCGGCGCTGATGCCGCGCGCGGCCAGCGCCCTCGTCACTATCGTGTTCACAGCGTTGTCCTGTTGCAACAAGCGCGCACGCATGCGCGCACATGTGTGTGTGTCGTTGTGTGTTGTCGATTACCAGGCAATAATCTCTCCCTGACTGTGCCCTACCTTGTGCGAGCGGAAGCCGTGGCACAGGACCACCACCTCACGCGACCCTGCGGAGACATTGTACGTGTGTACGGATGCACGCACGAATACAACACTGCAACACCCCCCTTGTTATCATGTGGCTCTTTGTTGTAACTCGAGCAATGCAGTGCTACGATTAGTATTAGTATTACGTCACGCTTTGAAGTGATCGTAGTCACCACCCTGACGCAAAAACCAGAATATCGAGAGCTTCAAACACGCGCTGGCGCAAGCATAGAAGTGCTTGATAGCTGTGATTGAAGGATGCTTGGCCGCACTTTGCTCACAACCATGCGTGCTTGTGACCAACCGCATCTTCATCGTATGACAGCATGACCACATCACATTGCAAAGGCATACACATGTGTACGTGTGCGTGGCGAGGGTGTACACTTGCGCACGTGCGCGTGCGTGTGCGCACGCGCGCGCGTTTGTGTGCTCGTTTGTGTGTGCACGTGCGTGCGGGAGGGCGTGGCATGTGCATTGGGGGGGGTGCACGCACGTCTGTGTGCGCGTGCTAGCGTGGGTGTTTGTGTGTGTGTTGGGGGGGTGGGGTGGGGTGGGGTTGCTCTGCATGTACAGAGAGACATGCTAGCACATGTCAAAGCCCAGCACACTCAAACGCGCGCAGCTACACGCACACACTCATGCATGCATGCATGCGCCAACATGTTCAAACACACGCACACGAACACCTGCATACGTACTCAAGACGCGTACGTGTGTTTTTTGCGTGCGTTGTGATTGATGATGCACTTATGAAGCTGGCGATGGCGCAGCGCTATTGTGGATCGTATCACAAAAGGATATACNGCAACGTGCTCATCATTCCCACCCATACCAGTATCCGACAGTTTCCCAGCCAGTCGCTCCCCCCTATCATTCACGACTCCCTCCATCGCTACCTCCCTGACCTTCTTCGCCTCGGCCTCCCCGACTCCAGCCAGCCCCATAGCAACGACTTCAGCCTCACGCCGCCGCCGCTGCCTGGCTGCGCTGGCTGGGCGGAGGGGGAGGAGAGGCAGGAGGACAAGGTAAGCAGAGAAGGCGGGGCGGGAGGGGCGGGGCGAGCGGAGGAGTGGCAGAGATGGTGAGGAGGAGGCTGACGGCGGTGAACACAACGCCGCCGCCGCCGCCGCCGCTGCCGCCGCCGCTGCCGGCATGGCGCAGGGGATGGGCGGGGAGCGAAGGGTGCGTGTGGCTTACGTAACGGCTAAGTCCCTGCCCTGTCCGGACGCTGTGCAATGCATTGCGTCAATGCTCGTGGGAGAGGGCTCGTGTTTTTTCATGTGGGGTGAGGTTGGATCGGAGAGTATCAGTGTGCCTGTGATCTAGTGTTTTTCCAGGGAGAGGTGTAATGCTGTGTCGTGGTGATGCAGACAAGATGTTATCGCAGTGTTTGACTTGCGCGTGAGCTTTGACGACAAAACACGCAAGTTAGGCCGCCTGCAGCAAGACGTGAGTCTCATGGGCACACGGCTACGCGCAGGCATGCTGCACGCAGGCTCATACCACCCAAGTACAACAACAACAACAACAACCATATCATAACGTTACAACCCCGAGGGGCCGAGTCATATACCCCATACATTTCCCTCCCTTACAATACACTAGTAGTACACGTAAACAAACGAAACACCACAACACCTCCTCCTCCTCCCTGCTGCTAGTCCACCCTCAAGAACGTGACGCAGTCGACGTCCAGTCCCGCCCCCGCGCCCGTCCTCGTCCGCAGGGCGAAACGCGCGTTCACGATGTCATCCGATACATCCTCCTCGGCGGCAAGCGTACCGGCGTCCACGGTGAACCAGCCGGGGCCGAAGAAACCGCCGGCCTGTGGCAAAGAAGAGGGTCACGTGAGTGTCGTTGAGCAAGTAGTAGTTGTGTATCAGACAATGTGCGGAATGTTGGCGATATGATGTTGATAGCATACCTCGCGGGCCTTTGTGGCCAGCTCGGTGCCCGACACCGTGCGATCCAACACTGCGCTGGTCTTCCCGACGTCCACCGTCACATGCTGCAACACCACACCCGTCACCACCTCCACCACCACCACCATCATCAATGCTCTACTCACCAAGTCCTGGAGCGTTGTCCCGTTGGAGTCCGCAGCCATCGCAGCGGCCGACGAGGAAGGAAGGATGAGGCCGAGCAGGCCGCCGAGCCAGCTGTCGTTGGACTGCTGCTGCTGCGGGTTCAAGCGCAGACGGCACGACACCGCGTACCTCCCACGCCTTAACTCCTTACGCCCCCTCACCTGAAAGCGGGAGAGAGAGTGAGCAAGAGTGACCCAACATGTGACCCAACATGCGACTCAACGGTGGTGGTGTTACTTGGATCGGGGTGTTTGATGGAAATCGTAGTGCGGTGGCGAATGTGGCGTTGGGGTCCTCGATCTCCTGGGGCGAGAGGGCCTTCCTGTCCTCCTCGCTCTCCTCGTGGGCCTCCTCCTTCTCCTTCACGGGCCGCTTCTTGCTGTCCTCCTTGGGGTGATGGGGGTGGTTGTGGTGGGACGACGCGAGGGGGCCCACGGTCATCTTCACCGCCGCCACGCTGCTGAACTCTGAACATAGACAAAGAAAGTTGTTAGAATAATATAGTTGAAAGAAACACTTTGATGCAGATGTGCGTGGGTTGTGATTGAAGCACCACATGACATTGACTGTTAGTCTTACTGGGGCGGAGGGCAAAGTAGCGGTCACGGGGATGAGCATACTCCTCCTCGTCGTCCTCCTCCGTGACGGTGGCCACCCGCAAACCGTGCATCTGTTACAGCAGCAACAGCTCGCTGGTCACACCAGCAGATACACATCATGACTCTAGCAACCGAATAGACCCACCCACACAAGCAAACCACTCACGCTGCGTGGCAGCGTCTCGCGGCGTGTCATCGAGCGCCACAGCCCGCGCGCCCGCACCAACCTCGCACCCCACTTGCAAGTCTGTATCACGGTGTCACTCACATTACTTTCAATTGTGCGTGGCGACACACCAACATCATCATGAGCCTCCCCCCCCCCCCCCCCCCCCCCCCCCCCCCCCCCCCCCCCCCCCCCCCCCCCCCCCCCCCCCCCCCCCCCCCCCCCCCCCCCCCCCCCCCCCCCCCCCCCCCCCCCCCCCCCCCCCCCCNCCCCAACAACCTACCAATGAGAAGGTGCCTAGGGCGTGGATGCTGTCGAGGGCGTACAGCACCCGCAGCATTACCTCATCCGGCATGTCCTGCATCTGCAGAGGCCCCTCCCTCTTCTTCTGCTACCACCCATCAGAACATGAATACCTCACAACGAGTTGTACTTCACCCATCCACCCACAACCCACTCACCGTTCCCGCGTTGTCGGCCGCATCAGCATCCATGACGATGCGTGTGACTGCGGCCGCGCCGTTGCCGTTGCCGTTGCCGTTGCCATTGAGTTGGTCGACCAATGTCCCTCCTCCTCCACTATTGTCTGCTCCTCCCTGCCGCTTCATGGGGCTGTCGACCACCCAGCTGGAGGCGCTGTCGCGGTTGCGCTGAGCGAGAGAAAAGGGCAGAGTGTCAGTGTTGGGGAGGAGTTGTTGTGTGTGGGGGGGAAGGGAGGGGGAGGGGAGACACCCTTACCCTGCCGTTGCCGGAGAGGTTGAGGGAGCGTCTGAGGTTGAGCTGGGGGCTGAGTTCCATCCCGCTGATGATCTGATCATCCACATCATTGTAAACATCAGCATCAACATCAACGTCTCCACCAATCACATCCTCAACAATTGTTGTCAGCTAGTGTCAGCTTTGCACAGATTAAATAACCCCCCACATCACCACATCGCACTCACCCTCATGAACTCCATGGGCATGTGGCTGTCCCTGGCTTCCACCTGTTGCTGCGCCCCCTCCTACAAGGCGGTGGAGTGAGTGCCATTCTCACCATGTTCCACTCACTGTATCAGCAATAAACAAAAACACATACACCCTCCTTACATTGTCAGGTCGGGGCGACTCTCCCGGCGCCAGCTGTGGCGACTGCAGCTGCCCCTCCATCTGCGACGACCCCTGCGATGCCGCCTGGGCCGCCGCCGAGGAGGTCGAGGTGGGGTCCAGCGCCGAGAGGAGCGCGGCTGACATCGCCGCCGCCGTGGCCGCCATAGCAAATGTCTCTGATTACTTGACGTACTCCCTTCTTGACCTTCCCTTAACGTCCCCCTCCCCCTCCCCCTCCGCCTCCTTCTCCTTCGCCGCCGCCGTCGCGGTATGGCGTAGGGCGGTGGGGTGGGGGCGTTTCCGTCCGTGGACTGCCGTACCGATTAGATTGGCAGGCCGGGCATCTCGCACGTGACCTTGGGGGGAAGACTCGCTCGCCATGACGTGTCATTCACCTTGGCAATCTCATGTTTGCTGCCAGCGTTGGCCCCAGTCAGGGCTGATGGCAGCAAGCTTGAGTTGCCTCTAACTTGCATCATGGGACCTCTTGGTGCGTGCCCCTCAGAGTTCAGTCAGGAAGCTGTATTGAAAAGGACGGGAGATTGCGCGAATACAACTCAATGACGCTATCTTCACACATGTGTAGACATAGTGAATTTTGAAGTTGTAAACTTTGTAACATAGAATTGTTACGAGTATCATCACAAACACGAAATAATATTTACAGTAGCTAAATGTTACAAGACGTTGCAACGTGTGTTATGATATGGGTTACACATGTTTTTTCCATGATATTGAAAGACGTCATGCATAGCTTCGTAAATTACGCATAGCAGGCTTTATTATTGTTAAGCACTTCATACTCCAATGCTCGTTTTGACACCAGGCTAGCCAGAAATTGTCATATATTCATGATATTATTTTGTTTACTGTTTTAATACAACTTGGATACATGCTACAATAAATGAAGCTCGTCAAACAGTACATGGACACCCTCTAAGGAGGGCATTCTTGCTACAACGTAAACATGTACAGAAATTACGCGTAGCCGACAGCACATGCGTGTGATGTGAAAACCATAGCTATGGTTGTGCAGCCTGCTCGGCAATGCTATGGTGTTATTATTTAAACAACATCTCAAACTTAGTAACGTGTGCGCAATTGACTATAACATGTGTTTGCTAGCATGTATTGATGCTCTTGCAAGGTTGTTGAGCATGATATGCTCGATACAGCATGTGTTAGTCATGACTTGTATAACGTATGCTATGGGTAATATTACCCACTGGGTCATGTTGTGCTGTGGTTTTAAACGCGAGGGTGCTACACCATGGAGCGACAAATCTCCGAAATTTGTTGCACCGAGGTGTAGCCATGTTAAATGTTAAATTTCTCGTGTTGGCCTTCAAATTTTGCTTCTGGCCATATATGGCATGTGTATACATCATTACCACACACTTTGCAACTTGAGCTTGGCGGCCAAAAGCGTTAAAAATGATTCAGCAGCCATCATAATGTTAGATACTCAGCGTGTTTAGCAATCTTATTCATCATATGCATAATGCATACTACATAATGTCGGTATGATTGATACGCACACGACTAACTTGCTCAGCGGGTCAATAGTATTGACCTGGTATCTTTACTGCACCGGAGCACTTGGCATCATTAAATCTTTAGTTAAACTGCTTAGCTTAATGCTGTGATGATCTCGTCTTGTGTTGCCTTGTGCTACTTCATGTGCTGCATAACCTGATTTTCATTTACTGCCCTTTTACATGCCTTATGGTATTCATTGACAAATTTCCTGAATATAATGTCCCTTGATGACTCAAGTCGGACATTACAAGGGATAGTATCGGCGAACTGCCAAAGCTGTTACAAAGTTTCACCAAGAGCACATTTTTTTTCTTGCAGCAGCTTGACCAGATGCCTCAGCTCTCGGAAAGCTCTGCTGCTTGCAATCAACAAGCCAATAATGATGTGTGCAAATTTAATGAGGTGAGTTCGGAATAGAAGACTGCTCCTTTCACTAATAGTAATTTTGCTTGTAATTGCTGATTGCTTGCTATTCGCACTGCGCCAGCTTTGACGCTCCCATGTGCGCACACTTGTGCCATGTGTTGAAAGGCTCTTACACACTTAACGTTCCCTACGCAGGCTACCATCAATCATAGATTGCAATACACCCTTGCTGTAGCTTAGCCATTGAACACGTCATTTCTTGAAGAAATGACGGAAGTCAATGCACCTCCGTCCTCTTCCCAAGCATCTCAAGTGGGTCGCTCTCCATGGCAAGTACATGCTGTGTTGTTGTAATGCTTCAAGCTTTGACCACCCGAATATATATAATGACATACATGGATTGCAGAATTCGCACCGCTGCTGGTGTATTGCGAGCTGGCTCCGTCTTCCATCCTCCGTAAGCGCCACCAAGCCAAGCAACACTCTTGCTTGAACCAATTGTGTCTCACGAAGACGACAACAATACCTTCTCAACAAACCCACTACTAGTAAAGTAAGTAGTAATTACGCATGTGCGCAATCTCCATGCTCTCGCTTAGTCATTACTTTTTTGTGCGCAAGATTTTAACAACACATTTGGTCAACGCTTTCAAAGTTGTATCAAGTTGTATCATACTGTGCCATCAACGCAATTGTGCAACGGATATGATTGGAGGAATTCAACGAAGCCGAAAAGCAGTGATTGGCTTGGCCCAATGGTTTATACGGATATCCAGAGGAAGAGTGGGATTTGAAGACTAAAAATGAAACGGTCTTCACTATGGCAAAGACGGACGGTAAGTGTTCGTGGGTGCGTTTGCGCTAATGCATGTACATGTGAACTATCGCAATGCATTTTTTACGCGTGTAGGTGCGTATGTGGGTACTTCGCTTGCGTGGTTGTGCTTTGTGAGTGCGCGTCTCGGTGCGCGTGTGCACGTGTATCGCAAGTGAGAATACTAATGATAGCGCATGTGTGTGGTGTTGCAACCGTCTAAGTTGTGATGTCTTATGTTCTGTGAGAATAATGTCTTTCACTTAATATGATGCCAATTTTAACAGGGGCACCAGCATGTGGGGCAAAGTGCATCTCCCTGCCAGTGTGGCAGGCTGCCACAGTGTCTATCATACTAATAATCGCAACTGCCGGCGCCGATCACAAGGTGGCTGCATATTAGCTAGCTGCAAGACTTGCTTACGTTGCCCTACTAGTAGTGGAGGTGTAACCAACTTGGATTGAATCTGCATCGCCAACCGTCGATGTCGATAAGTGTGTTTGATAACTGCTTCGTAACATGTCACAAATGGTCTATTCAAATGATGCTCTATACACTTGTAGGCAACGTACCGACTTGTTCTTCGCACTCGCTTGCCTATGCTTTACTTACTTTGCAAGGCAAAATCTCGCCGTGACCGCGAGCATCATTAGCGTCACTAACGATAGGAATTTTTCTTGCCGCACTTTACGGATGCTTCCACATCACACACCTTGACATTTAATACTATTACCACGAGGGCCCATAGTTGCAGTGCGGTAACTTTGTCAGTTGTTTCCGTTGCTGTAGGTTGACTAGAAGTGAGGCAGGTATGTAAATATATGATATCATGCATATGATGTTATATATTTAAATACCTTTATCACAAATATGATGTCATATGATATATTATATGATACGATGAATATGATGTCATATGACACATTATATGATATCATCGTTTTAAAATCGCTATCATCGCTTAATGGTCAAGGCGTCGGCAATTGCATAAATGGCGGTAGCAATGGTTGTCGTGAAAGAATGGTTGATGATAAATAGCAGGGGTATGACATGTGATTAATAGTAAGCAGCAGGTTGTACTTGCAAAGCGGCAGTGTCGCAGTGTCGTCACGCATGTCATAATGTGTTGCGCCAATACGGTGGGGGTATGATGACACATGTGTTTCATAGATTTTTCGCACATGACGAGGGTACACATGCCATATTTTGCGCAAAGGCAAGTCCTAAGCAGCACCGCTGCAATGTGATTATCACATTCAATATCAATACTATGGTTGGCATCTGATAACCATACCTACTATCATACCAAATTGATGATGTGATGCCTTATGTTTATCACAAGAGTCGCAATCATACACCTCATCACATTAAAGTAGCTTCATTTGTGACTATATCAAACAACCAAAACAACCGAAATTTTATTGATATTGATATTCTTATCTCAACCTTGTAATATACATTGAGATACTGCATATGCTATAATTTGACCAACATATTACGAAACAGGCCATTCCATAATAGAGGTGAAAGCACAACCATGAGTCCCATAATCATATGCCATGGTATAGCTTGAATGTTGCGTTAGGCGCTGCAGTTGCCCTTCGCAAGTTGACTGATCAGTGAAGCACAAGTACAGGGTATGAATTGTGGTAAATCATGCAGAAACACGCGTGCACAGGCAGAGATGCATAATAGGGCAAGCAGAGCAGGCAGAACAAGCAGATGCAATCAATAGTACACTCGGGGCCACCTTCGCGCTACCTTAAGTGTCGCTATGTGCTGCGCAATGCATTGCAATTGGGCAGGCAGTCGGCAATTGTTGGCAATAGTCAGCAATAGCTCAACCAACCAACCTAAGGTTACAAGGCAGGGAGTTAAGCCTGGGATTGGGCGTGGGTGGGACAAGTAAGATAGGAGTGGTGCTGTGTTGTGCTGTGATCTAAGCCCCTGCCCCACCCGCCCGCCACAAGTTTGTGCTGCCATGTGCTGCACAATATGGTTTGCATGCATGGCACATGTGATTACATGCATGAACCACACAACAGACAGACACATGTGGTCCTTCAGAACAACGAAGCAGAACCAAGCAACTCAGGCATGTGCTGACTGGCCAGCAACCCAACAGCCAACCAGCAATTCAGCACGCAAAGTTCCTGTACCTCAACTCCGCTATATACAGTCCTGCACCACTGGCAATAACACTGGCAATGGGTGCCATCATGCGCACACTGCAACCTGAGCCATTTAGGAGAGCAACACATGCTCACTCTCACTCTCACGGACCAACCTAGCAGCAGCAACACTCCCATTGCAAGGACACGTCACTTGTTCACTAGGCATCACCTTCCTCTTCGCCTACGGCCTGGCGCCATCTCCCAACCATCTGCAGCCTCTTGCTCTGAAAGCCTCGGCGCCAAGTCTGCTGCTGGAGTCACAATCTCCCGCCTCTCCCCAACCACGTCCATTTCTTCCGCCTCTGATCCAGACTCTTCCGAGTCGGTTTCACCAACCTGCAAGGCATATATGCAGCTCACCACCCAACAGCATGTGCGCAGCTGCGTGTGTTTACAACTTACCCGTTGACTCGTGCCAACTGCAGGAGAAGCAGCCTGCGCAGCTGCTGCTTTGTGTTTCAAGTCCAGGGCTGGTGCAAAATTGCCTTTGGTACACTCATCATAGAGCTGCAGCAGTTGTTCTGACACCTGCAAGCAGGACGCCAAGTTCATAAACGTCATGCGCATGTGACATAACCTGTTGACGGGGTACATGTAGCTTGAACAGAAGCGCACCTCTTGGGGACTGTTGTCCTCGGCTTCCACGCAAAAGTCACGCACCAGAGCATCATCTAGCACATCCTCCAGCTCATCCGCATACAGAGCACCTGCAGAGACGCTTTGTATCCTTGTGACAAGAAAGCAGACAGCCACTGCTGCGCACACTTGTGTCTGCACTCGTGCACTCCTGCATGCATGCTGGCATGCACGCATGCAGCATATTGTAACAGCTGTTCTGTGCTGCACAGACCTTTGGTGGTGTGAAACCAAGACAAAATATCTTGGTGCAGCTGGTTGGCCTTCTCCGCTGAATTGCGGCCGCCCCACTGATTCTCAACAGCCAAACGCAGCGCAGTCCACCTGAGAGGGGAGACATAATGAGAAGCGAGAATGAAAGCGACGCAACTGCTGGGAAGAACAATCCGTATTCAAGGGAAGACTTTTGCAACGCTGCAATTGAGCACAATCTCTGACACTGATAGCAACCACCTACACCATTTCTGTTTGCAGTGCATGCGCGCATGTTGCCTTATATTTTGGGACGTTATACACAACAATGACCAGGCTTATTTGGTGATATGCGTCCAGTAAACAAACCACGCAGCAAAAAGCCAATTGCCGATGCACATGCGTAATGCAACTGCTGCTACCTGTACAAGCACGCCCCCACCGCCTCCTCAAACACTCCCCGTGCCTCCGCAGCCGCCGGCCCAGCGAGGCTGCCGCCCTCAGGCGACGACGACGGCCCCACGTCGCCCATCCCACCCACGACAACACCGCTCCTGAGCTGCATTCCAGCCCTCCTGCCACGCAACGCCACAACAGCTCGCCGCCGCTAACGCCACCACTGCCGCCGCCGCCACCGCCACCGTGGGGTGGATATCACAATGACCGAGAAACTTGCATGGCTGTGGCAGATATCTACAAAGGCATGATATCGGCTAATGCTGAGTCGTCGGGCAGCCACGAAGCCGAACGGTAGGTAAACAAACCAGAACGGAAACACAGGAAACTTAGAGCAACCAATGCAGTGCCCAGCTGTGCAGATTGGAAAATAGCCTACATCTGCGGGGAAAATTCATCAATCATGAGCAGAGCGCTGCGCTGCGGTCGCTGGTTGGCTTCTGCTGAAGGCCAAGCGCGAACGAACTCTCGAACGCACGTGCCCGCTACGCTGTAGTCTAGGCCCATTGTGTTACGTGCTGCCAGCACAGAGCTGGTGAACGTTAGGAGCAGTGGGGCATTACTAGTGGCACTGCCCATTTGGTGGCATAGGCGGCGGCGGCAGTGTGGTGGTTGTCGGTGTCGTTGGCCTCTGCTTTGTGACTTGCGAAAGCATCGCCACAGCAGTGCTGAGACTGAAGGTTACCAAGAGTGATAGCCTAGCCGCTTGGTTTGCTGCAGGCGGCAAGAGAGTTCTCTTGTGCAGGTGAAGAAGGTAATTGGTGGGTGAGTGTCCATGGCTACGGCGGCGGCGGTGGTGTTGCCCAGGGTCGGGGCCGCCGTCGCAGGGGTCCCCCAGCCGTCGCCGCCGCATGCTTCAGCTCGGCTCCAGCCAGCGCAGGCGTTGCGGCTGCGGCCGTCTTCTTCGCCGTTCGGCGCTTGGGGAAGGGTCGGGTCCAGGCAACGGCGAGCGCACCACCTGCAGCCGGTTCAGGCTGCTCTTGCCCCTAATGACGGCGTCAAGTGGTGGGAGAAGGATGCGCCGCCCAACATGCGAGACGTGCACAGGTTCGTCAGTGCAATTCACACGCAGTTTCACCTTCAGCTTTCTCAAGCTCTCAGCTCAATTGAGCTCATGCTCCTACATGCTCCTACATGCTCCTACATGCGTGCAGTTGGTCGCACTGCGCGGGTATCATGGGTCACCCGCCAGTTGAGTTGACACTGCAATTGGCGTGCACTCATTACAAGTGCTCCTCAGGGCTGTGCCTTGCCAGTTCGTGTTCGCATGTTTTGAATGCAACAGCACAATTCATTACAATTAGCGCATGCTACACTCGCAAACGTCTTGTGAGCCCAAGCTTGCTTTCCTGGGCTCATGCTGGTTCTAAAGTAGGAGCACAGGTTGCTACTTGCAATATCTTGTGGACGTGCGTGCTCAGTTTATAGGAACGGGTCATCACCAACAGCTGTGTCACTGAAATTGAGCTCAGACTGTCAGTTGCGATAGGAAATGTGATCAGCAGCATAGCTTCGATGACGCTAGAGCAAACTTGCAAGTGTGCTCGCTTAGCCTTAGCGATTAGTGCAGTGGAGATTCCTCGCCGGTTGTGAGTTGTGACACCATGTTGCAATTGGCAGTTGCATGCAAGAAGCAGTGATCTTTCTTGCGATATTTTTGTATATAATTATATAGGCTTTGACAGTGTGCTGCCTAGAGTCAGCAAGCACTAGCGGACAGGCAGTACTTGGTGATGTCAATGGAATATTCGCATGTCGTTGTGCAGCTTCTTATATGGCTGTGTTGTTGTGCGTGCTGCCGCGTACAACACGTTATGCTATGCTACTTTCTGCCGAGAGTATTGCTGTCATGGGGATTGCTGTGTGATGCTGTGCAGCTTCTTACCTGCCTGCCGTTCTGCTGTGCAGCATATCAGACTTTGTGAACATACTTTCTACCGAAAGTGAGCGGCTAGTGGTGGTTGATTTTTATGCGACGTGGTGCGGATCATGCCGAGCTTTGTATCCAAAGGTGCAATCACACTATTGTATGTCAACTGCAGCATTGCGTCTTCATAGTCAGGGGAGTGCATGTGCTCACCTCTTTGGTGCGTTTGCAGCTGGTAAAGTTGGCTGAAGAGCATCCGCATGTCACATTCTTGAAAGTCAACTTTGACGCGAACAAGGCCATGTGCAAGAGCCTGAATGTGAAAGTACTGCCGTTCTTTCACTTCTACCGGGGTTCAGAGGGACGAGTTGCAGGTTTTTCCGCTTCCCTATCAAAGGTATGTCCAATTGCTTTATCTCTTTGCAGACTTTGCGGTCATGCATAACATTCATGCCATCGTGTGTGACAATGCAATTGACTCAGCAGATTGCTAAGCTGAGGGAGGCCTTGCAAGTGCATGGCGCGGACAGGTGCAGTTTAGGGCCAAGTCGGGTGCTAGAGGGGGTCACGTTTCCAGGCTTTGACCTCGAGAGCCTTAATGGCCAAGCGCCTCAGATGCAACCAGAGCCGAGCGCCACATAAACTGCCAATGCGGTATGTGCTCCAAGCATTTTAGGCTAGCTTAGTGTACATGTATCAGTGTAACCTTGGTGATTGCACCTCGACATAAGCAGCAGGCACTGCCAGGCAGGCCAGAGCAGGATTGATATGTCTCTTATTGCTCGCAATTTATGTCCAGCGCTGGCTTGGGCGGTTTAAGCTGCCATTGCATGCTTGCTTCTGAGTAGTGCTAACAGAGATACGCTAGCCCCCAGCTCACCCGTATCTCCATGGTCTATTCCAGAATGCAGCTTGAGTGACTGTCAACTTGAAACCTCCATGTCAATCTGCGTGATGTATGTGACAGAGATGAGTTCAGAAGAAGCACTGGCTAGAGTTGAGTTGTCAAGAAGTGCTTTTCTGACGAAGTCAAGTAGGTACCGTGCACGCTGTGGCAGGGCTTCAGGGTTATGTCACAACACACATTGCATTCTTTACACACCCACAACCATTGACAGAATGCAAGCCCAATTGTGTGCATATCAATTTGCAAACTAGCAATGCATAATGCAGCATGCACCATGACTGACATAAGAGTTGCGTTTAAGCAAAATCCTTGGATGTATGCAGCTTCCTAGGAGTTTGAATAAGCGCAAGCTACTAGAATGTTGCATGCAACACGTGCCAAGGATGATGGTTCGCACTTGCTTGCACACAACATGGAGCTTGCATGCTATGATACTGTATGACATCACACTACGGAATTATTGACACTCAACTCATGTCAGCTAGTTGCGTCCGTATGCTGTGACAGCTGTATGCACAGGAAACAGCTACACCCGTTTTGCTACAGCAAGTGTACAGCAGAGTTAATTTGCAGGCATGCGCATGTGTAGCCGCAAGTGCAGCAGGTACTACGTCAGTATGGCATAAACCGCACAATTGCGTACGATTAGTGGCCACTCGAGACGTCCCGAAGTGTTGTTGGCGTAGTGGTATCGAAGGCCGAAAAAACCGCCAGTTGGGCTGCAAGTGCACATTCCACTGGAGGGACTGGGCAACTGAGGACAGCTGAACAAGGACAGATTCAAGTGGTTTTACCCTGGTACACTGTTAGCCATCCAGAGGGAGTCAAGGTGCCAACCCCACAAATCTTCTGCAACAAACGAGTATTGACTCAGTTGCAGAAAGGTTGAACGCATGCGCGGACTTTATCGTCAACTCCCTCGTGGTACACAGGCGGAAGGAAGTGAAATTTGGTCCAAGGGTGGGGACTCGTCGAAACCAATCGCACATGTGCGCAATACACATGCACAGGAAAGCTTCGAACAAAACATGCATACCCACTGTACAAGATCCCCTAATGAATAGCAGCTTATATATAAGCTCTAAGCAACTAGTGGCTTGAATATCCAACTGCAAAAATACTCTGAGAGATTCCGCATCAATAGCAGACACCAGTTCAGGGTGCGGCATGCTCAGCGCAACTAACAACTACACTACATATACATTAAGCTACAGCATAAGGTCAATAGTATCCACCCAAGTTGAATTTCAGATGCGCAATCATCTGCCGCTCTCTAAAGTGATCAATGGCCGCTCGTCGCGCAGCTTGCGTGCTTGTGTCAATGTAGGAGCTGCTTGCGTACCGCTCCTCCCTGAGAATGGTGCAATATCAGCAACATGCCGCACAACTCAACAGAGGGCAGCGCTCTCAGTGACGTGCATTGCTTGCCAGACATCATGCATGAATGGTATCACAACCCAGGCAAACTTACTTGAGAAGCAACCGGAGCAGCCTTGCAGCAAGCTGGTCCCAAAAGGCTGCAACACAATAAAACGATGATGTTAGCATCTGTATGGCCTCAGCAATTTGCGGAGCGAGCTGGCAGGCGAATCCAAATAAACTACACTATAATGCAGCTGGCACACAACAGCAATGCGGATGTAGACCTGGTGTGTAGCAGTAGTGCGTGCCTGCAACCATCACAAATGGAGTCAGCTCATAGGTCTGTGACCAGTTTGCTAACAGCACTGCACATGCTACTTCATATCACCATGGCCATTGAGAGAGCGCACGGTTACTCACAGTCGCAGCAGCCACTCCAATCTGAGGAGTTAGCACCGAAGTCGTAGCACATCTGCAGGTGCATGTCATAGCGATTGATAGTCAAATCGAGCATTGGGAGAAACAACAGGTTCCGCGACCGCTGCACCATCTGCGCGCACAACATCTTAGTACTGGCATGTTGGGCTGTGCTCCAAGGAAGGTGCAGCAGAGTTGATGAATTGCCTGCTGCAAAAAGCGATCCTGCAACGCCACATAGTTCATTGCGGCCAGTCCCGGCTCAATGCGACTGCACGTGCAGTTGCTTCTGTGGACTGGATCAGATAGATTCCACGCGCCCGAATGTGGGAAGTGTTGGGCACTGCAAGTATTATTGTTTCATTATATGTCAGTGAAGGACCCAACAGGCTGGATAGCCAATGACCAGGCACGGCCGTGACTGAGCCCATGCCTCATGTGCAATAACATACAATGCGTTCGTGTGCTTTGCACACCTGAGGCCTCTGACAATCACAGTCTTGTCGTGCTGGCCAGCAAACTGGTCAAGCTGCTGTCCAAGCATGTCCATATCTCGAATGTACGTTTCAGCTTTGTCCACCTGCCAAACGCGTGTCAACGACGCAACACATGCACAGAGGACAAACCGCAACGAACAGCAGCAGCTGCAATCACGCACTCCATAGTGCAGTCCATAATTGATGATGACAATATCCGCAAGTTTGAGAAGCCCCGCAAGCCTCTCTGGCAGGTACATGTTGACCCGCGCGAACACGAACAGCGTGCCAAACTTGGTTGCTGCTTGTGCCTGCATGCAACGTGGCGACATTGAGATAACGGCCCCAAGGTGAAAAGACTTTGCCACAGTAAATACACACACCTGCCCAAAACTGGCCCCAAGCTCCTTCACAAGCGCATGTATGGGTTCCGATCTTGTGTCGTTGCCAAGCTCGCCGGACCGGGCTAGCCCACACATCAAGGAATAGTATGTCTGTCAGCAACGGCTTCTAAGCGAGTTGCATTCACTGCCATGCAAGCAACCTGGCCAAGTGGTTGGAGCACAGGCTCATGACCTATATTCTGGGTACCGTACCTGGTACATAACGGAGTCACCAATGAAGAGCACTGTTTTGTTGCCAACAAGCTCCGCCAGCTGACCCATCGTTGTGTGACCGTCAACATCAGCAGCCTCAACATATGGATCCCATGTTGGCCTGTTGTCAACGAATGTCCGTCATCAGACACAACATACTACTGACTGTCATTGCTCACGCTGCATGCAAGCATAACTCTGCGCTGTTCCCAGGAGCAAAATCTCTGCAACGGACACGAACAGCTTGCAAGAGCATGTCATGCATGGCAAAAGAGTTGGACCCAACTGCCATGCAAGCTGTCAACCACGCCATAAAGGTACCAGTCACTGATGCGAGGGCGGGCGAGGCATTCCATGTAGTCGTTCTCGTAGGGTTCGTCCATCTTGGCGCTGTGGAAGAACTCCATCGGTATGCACGGCGGTGAGCGCTCGCACTGGAGAGACCGGCCCGGCATGTGCTCCCTGGATTCCACGGCGGCGTAGCAAGCTTCTCGCAGCGTGCCGGTCGCCGGCGCCGCAAGCAGATCCAGCAAATACCCTCCGCCAGCGCCACCGCCGCCGCCATCAGACGGCGCAGCGAGCGAGGTCGATCCCGCCAAACCGACGCCCGCAAGCAACATCCATACCCACGCCCCCAACCCCAACGCCTCCACCGAGCAGACCCGCCTCCTCCACCTCCTCCGCCCCGGCATCGCCGCCGCCGCCTGCGCCGTCGCCTCCATTGCCGTCACCATGCAAGCGAACAAGCATCAGCGCTGACCACCACTTTCATGTTTCACGACTCACCCACTTTCCGTCTCCCGCCGAAAACTGGTGGAGGTTTGGACCTGCCCGAGACATTTCTGAGCGCTGAGTTTTGTCTTTTGTTTAATCCTGGAAACGCCTGTCAATGATGCGGCTAAACAAAGTGACGGCGGTTTGCTCTAGGGTGAATTGATGCCGGCGGCTGGGGTCACAGACTGTGTGACTCATAGTCTGTCAACCACAGAGCAGGCAGGGGCGATTTACATGGAGTGATTTACAGTTCAGATCACAGCGTCGGCGTTGACTGGTATTTGAAACGGCGGCGTGATTAGCGTGACTGATGGACACACAATGTCGGTGTGACTGCTCACTGGCAGCGGCAGCTTTGGATTACAACAACAAGCGACGCTACTGATTTGCGGGTACGGGTTCGAGTTCGACCTGGGAAGGCGTGACTTCGAAAACGTGGCCGAATGGCTTTTGTACGGCCACAGGTTTATTAGTAGGCCTATGCCTATAACCTATCACGACCCGTGCGTTGCATCTTGCAGGCCGAGTTGGTGGCTGAGAGCCGCGCAGCTCGTTATACGATCGCCAGCTTGGACAGGATTCCTGTCACACTGGCAGGTACGGCCAAGCCCACTGCAGTGATTGGTAGATTCTAAAACCGCACTGATGAACGTGCACAACGCTTCGCATGATCTGCAAGCTGAGTAAGAACCCAAGCCTACTTGCCTATTTGACTCGCACTTGCACCAATGTTGCAAGTTGGCAAAAGCTAGTCTTTGAACATGCCATAAGCTAACCTAGCATAGGTCATTTAAGCGTGAGCTTTGTAAGATCACCTAGTACCTGGCATGCGGCATGTTTGTCACCAATTGCAGTCAGTGCAGATGCATGCTAAAATTGGAACTGATCTCAATATTAAGATTCTCGCACTCACGTGTTATGCTTAAAGTATAATCACGGGTGTATTGATATAATATTGAGTGATGATCATATATATCACAAAGGCACGCATTCATCACAAAAAATGTAACATACTTGCATTCATCGTGTCGCACTCGTTTAAATATGGTCATCATGTTAATTATCGTTGCTTCAAACAGTATTTGCATGTGTACATCATGATTCTTTATCCATAATCAACAAATCTGCAAGATTACTGCTTTGCTAATTTACTTATTCACATCCGCAAGCAAGCGGTGACCTTAATGAATGATATGCAGTGCACTTTGAGGTCTGCATGCGTGCGTATAATTACAATGCACATGTAATAATACAAGGTCTCACATACAGCGTGCCAGTGCTTAATGATGCAATTGAGCACAACACAAAGCTGTGCAGACTTGTAACTCAACCTGCACTAGCTATGCACAAGGGACTGAACTGGTTGAGCGAGGTTCTAATCAATTAGTCCTGGTTGCCAAGCGCTTCTTCATCAGCCGAATAACAGCACGCTCCAAGCTCCTAGCTTCCAGCAGCACCTCAACTGTAACGGGAGCAATAATAATAGGGGTATTATTGCTACCTAAATAACACATTTTGTATGAATAAGTATTTAAATATGCTTATTTATACCTCTTTTCTACGGTTCCTCGCTTATAAAAGGCTATCATGCTTTATCATAGCTTAAATAAGTCCCAATGGGTGTAGAACCGCTTATTCAAGCCTATTTAGTGTCACATTTGATATAATGTGATCACTATCTCGTTAGGTACCTTACGATAGGTATCTCTGGATAGGTACCTTATCGATAGGTACCTTATCTGAGCTGTGATTGGCTCACGCTAGATTTCCTAACTACCCTATCTGTAGGGTCGATGTCTAGTTATGAGTTAATTATTGAGAGGCATATTGTTGATATACTCTTGATATAAAAGGTCACATCAATCTGCTGTGGGGACTTTCAGTTCTCTGCTCAGTGGCGGCCACGCCGTTGAAAGGCTTGTCATAGGCGGTGTGGGTGTTAGGGTAGAGGATTGAAGGGGCATCACCGGCGACGGTGGTGCTGTTACATTGGTATGCAGGAGCTGGGGGGTGACGTGGGTACTTATAGGGGGCGGCGACCTGCTTTCGGCCAATCAGAAGGCGTCGTCGGCGGCCTCCTATTCGTCCACGCAGCACAAGCTTCAAGTTCGCTTCCCTGCGCTACCTCCACGTTGAAGCCACCTATCAAAAAGGCGGCCTCTCCACGTGTGAGGTACCATCACACACGTCGGTGACTTGCCTGCTTGTCAGCTGCTGGCCAGGTGCTTGCCAGTTGCACGTGTGTACTTTCATGCACATCACACAGTGGCTTGCCAGTGCACTATCATTGCTTGCAGTGATTGCCTGTCATTGCATGCGGTGATTGCGGCTTGCTAGTGTGCCATCACTGTTTGTCACAATTGGTGCACTATCATTGCTTGCAGTGATTGCCTGTCATTGCATGCGGTGATTGCTTGTCATTGTGCTTGCCAGTGCATGTCACAGTTAGTCACCGTACGGCTTGCCTGTTGCATGCCTGTGGCTTGCCTGTTGCATGCCTGTAACGTACATGTGACCTGCCAGCGGCTTTGCCGAGTCGTTTGACCCGGGTCCGTAAGTTCCAAACCAAACTGTTCCCAAACCCTCCCCCTCTGGCTTCGGCCTGGAGATCGGGACTTGGTTAGGACAGTTGTGGGGAGGTTCTAGGACAATCTGTTCCCAAACCCTGTTAGTCTGAAACCCTCCCCCTCTGGCTTCGGCCTGGAGATTGGGACTTGGTTGAGGACAACACAGGGTTAGGACATTCTGCCTGTTTTGCAGACAAATGGAAGAAAACTCGGTGCCCACCTCAAAAGGGGAGAGCTCGGAAAAAGAGCAACCTTCCCGTGAGGAGGAATTTCCATCCATGGAAGATATTCCGAATCCGGATGATGCACCTGATGAGTCTCAAGCTGCTAAAGCTGCGGAAGCTTCAGTGGATGATAGATCACCTTCTATATTCCCTGAGTTTTCTATTCGCATGACACAGCAGGACTTGATGGAGCATTTCCTTAGCACCTATGATCAGGACCCTCGTGAGGCAATTGTCTCATTCGTGAACTTTCTCTTCCTATTGGCAGAAAAAGTTTCAAAGCTCACCACCTTTATGGGGCGAGATTGGGAGGGGCAGATGGGTGAAGGCAAACGTGTTCTGAATATGATGGAGCGTCTTCAACGTGCTGACGGTGGTCCACCTGTTCAAGCACTTGCTCGTCCTGCCGAGTTTGTTCCCAACAAGCAAGCGGCCATCTTCGACTGGCTTGTGAAGTTGCGACACTATGTCAACTCCCTTCACATTTCTGAGGAGGGGAAATTGCGTGTGGCTGAGTTGCTGATCCTAAACAATGCTCTGGCAGAGTGGTACCGCCGTGAGCAACGTGATACAAACCTCGGGCGGGAATTAAATCAATTGTGCTTTTTCATGGAGCAGCGATATGATGGCGCAGATCCTGCCCAGGTTGCTCGCAACCAGCTGCACAACCTGCGTCAGAACGGACGCAGGTTGTCCGGTTCAGCAGTATATCCAGGATTTTCAGTCGTTTGTCAGCAAGATTAAAACTGGCAAACTACCTATCAGTGATGCTGATCAGCTGGATATGTTCAGACGTGGCTTGGACACTGATCTCGTGCAGCATGTGGCCGTCAACCCCGCGAGTTTGCAAGAGTGGGCCTCGACGGATTTACCAATGCTGATGCAAATGGTTGCTGCTGTGGACAGTGCAAAGCGCTCTCACGCCAACATGCAAACCACGGCAAAGGAGGCAGCCCCGGTTTCAGCTGCAAAGCGCCCGGCCACTGACAACAAACCTTTTGTGAAAAAGGCGAAACCATTTCATCCTGCTGGCCCCTACAATGCGGCCAAATCCATCATCACTTGCAGTTTCTGCAAGAAGACAGGTCATGGGGAGGCTAAGTGCTATGTAAAACAGAATGCACAGAAGGCCAAGCAGCAGAGAGACAAGAAATAGTAATTGTCCGTGGTTGGTAGCTTAGTCGAGCAGAACGACTTTAAAAACTCTGTACTTCTTGATAAAGTTTCCTCTCTTTGTAATGTATCAGATGTATGGACTGATATGAGCACACCACCTGTGTTGAGAAATGCAAACGGTTGTGTTTTAATCAATGTTCCATTCTCTGAATTAGTAACTGCTGTTAAGCACTTACACAAGTTGCAATTACAACATGCTGTCACTGCATGTGTAGTTATCCCTCGATATCATGGCCCGTGGTCGCGATTGTTGAAAGGGGGAGAAGTAATCATGCAACTCACACGCAAAGATACAAGAGCTTCACCGTTGCAAGTGATCTTTATCAAGTCTGCTACTAATCACGGCACCCCGACATTAGCTACATTTGATGGTCACTCAGTGCCACTCAAATGGAGATTTGAGAGTCAACTTATGGGTACACCATGTACAGCATTGATTGATACTGGTGCAAACCATAACTTTGTTGAACATGCTTGGGTGAAACGTAATAACATTCCTTTCACACCAGTCACGTCATATGTACGTGCTGCTGGTTCCACTCTCAATGCAATGGGAGAGGTAAAAGGGCGTTTTGTTATTAATGGCCATATAACCCGACCAGCCTTCATCGTGGTGGATATTGGTATCCCCGGGGTGGATGTTGTTTTAGGGGAACAATGGCACACTGAAGCAGGTTTACAATTAGACTCTCGAGCCAATACGTGCACCCTTCGTAAAGGGAAACGTAGGATGACTTTAACAGCATCTGTACTCGCACGTATACCACGCGATAATGTTCCGCTCCTCTCTGCTATGCAATTGAAACGTTGCATGCGTAAACGTGAGGAAGTATACTTACTGCACTTACGACAGGTGGAATAACCTGCTGAACAGGCTATCAGTGACCCTGTGGTGCAGTCACTTACGGAACAATACGCAGATGTGTTCAGGATGAACTCCCGGAGTTGCCTCCCGATCGAAACATACATCATACCATTCCGCTAGAGGAGGGGGCAAAGCCACCTTGGCGGCCTATAAACAGGCTAAGTCCCTTAGAACACGCGGAGATGGAAAAACAGCTCTAAGAGTTATTGGACAAAGGTTTAATAACAAAGAGCATATCTCCTTTTGGTGCACCAATTTTGTTTGTGCCCAAAAAGAATGGCAAGCTACGCATGTGTATTGATTACCGTGCGTTGAACAAGGTCACTGTGAAAAACAGATACCCTTTGCCTCGGATTGATGATTTGTTTGATAAGCTGTCAGGTGCAACAGTGTTCAGCACGCTGGATTTGACCAGTGGTTATCATCAAATCAAAATCCACCCGTCGGATATACAAAAAACTGCATTTCGCACCCCACTAGGACACTTTGAGTATAAAGTGTTACCATTTGGGTTAACAAATGCACCAGCTACATTTCAAACAGCAATGAACGCGGTATTTGCTAATGAATTGTACAAGTTTGTACTAGTATATCTAGATGACATTATTGTGTTCAGCAAAACCTGGGAGGACCACCACAAACATGTGGAATTGGTTCTAGCTAAGTTACGCGAACACAAATTCTATGCCAACCTGTCCAAATGCAACTTTGCAAAGGATGAACTACCCTTTTTAGGGCATGTGATTGGCAAAGAAGGATTGAAACCAGATCCTCAGAAGGTGTGTGCGGTAAAGGATTGGCCACCACCCAAGGATGTACATCAGTTACGTGCTTTCTTGGGGCTAGCCAATTATTTCCGCAAGTTCATGCGAGCATATTCTGGCATGGCAAATTCTTTAACATCTTTACTAAGAAAAGATGTTAAATTTGTGTGGACGGAGGCACACGAGGTTGCTTTTACACGCATTAAAGATGCATTAACACAAGCCCCTGTGTTAGCCTTCCCCGACCACACCAAGCCTTTTGTGGTGATCAGTGATGCTTCCACCATTGGGTGTGGGGCAGTCCTTCTACAAGATGACAGACCATGTGCATATGAAAGCAGAAAGTTCATTCCTGCTGAACGTAATTACACAACCACTGAGCAGGAATTGCTCGGGGTGGTGCACGCGCTGCGCACATGGCGTTGCTACTTGGAAGGGGTGGAGTTTTCAGTGATTACTGATCACAACCCGCTCACATTCTTTCATACGCAACAAAATCTGTCGAGGCGGCAAGCTAGGTGGAATGAATTCATTTCTCGTTTCACTTTCACTTGGCAATACCGTCCGGGTCGCACCAATGTGGCGGATCCACTAAGTCGCAGCCCTGCTCTTTTGGCACTTACGCGCTCTCGAAGTACGCGTAATGTACAACAGCCTGAAGATCCTTTCTTAAAGGAAGTGTCCGTAGGTTATAACTCAGATGATTGGTTTAGCAGTCAAACCAACTTGCAACAACTTACTGCTGTTAGCAATCTGTGGTATAAAGGGGAGCAGATGGCAATTCCCAACTCGGGCGACTTGCGTAAGCAATGCTTACATTCAGTGCATGACCCGCCGTATGCTGGGCATTTGGGGAAACACAAAACACTCAAATCTGCGCAACAGTTATACTGGTGGCCGTCAATGTCAGCTGACGTGGATCAATATGTTCGCACATGTGACGTGTGTCAACGTAATAAGCCACTACGACAAAAACAAGCAGGATTGCTTAAACCATTGGCAATTCCAGAACAAAAGTGGGAGAGTGTCAGTATGGATTTGATTACTGACCTACCTGAAACAGCAGCTAAATACACTGCTATTGTGGTTTTTGTCGACCGTTTGACTAAAATGGTGCATTTTGCCCCGTGTTGCACAACTGTAAGTGCACGGGACTTGGCACACTTATTTGTGTCCACGGTTTTTCGCGTTCACGGTGTACCGCGTGAACTTGTTACAGATCGTGATCCTCGGTTTGTCTCCAAGTTTTGGCGAGAAGTCTGTGAATTGTTGGGGGTAAAACAAAGCATGTTGACTGCTTTCCACCCTCAAACGGACGGTCAAAATGAGCGAGCAAATCAAATACTGGAAGAAATGCTTCGCCACTATGTGGCTCCTAATCATGCTGATTGGGACAGGTACTTGCCAATGGCAGAGTTCGCTGTGAACAACGCGTGGCAAGAAAGTGTAAAGGAAACCCCATTTTTCTTGAATTATGGGATTCGCCCAAACACACCAGCGTCATTGCGTGTACCTCGCCATGCCGTAACTATGCCAGCGGCAAAGGAATTTGCCACTAATATGCAAGAAAATTTGGCTCGAGCCAAGCTGTGTCTGTCAGAAGCACAGGACAGGCAAAAAGCTTATGCTGATACACATTAAAAAATGGTCACTTGCGATGTCGGCGATAAAGTTTTGCTTAATGCAAAAACATAACCATCAAAGGTACGGGTGCTCGCAAGTTGCTGCCCTGATGGTTAGGTCCTTTCTCTATCACTGATAGAGTTGGTACGCACGCTTATCGACTGCAATTGCCCTCAAGTGTGCGTATACACAACGTGTTTCATGTAAACTTTTTGAAACCTTACCGCTCAGACGGAAGAACACAGCCTCCACCACCGCCAGTTGAGGTGGACAGCGAGCTCGAATACGAGGTGGAAGCTATATTGAACCATAAGCTAAATGGTTGAGGACGCGCAACTCGCTATTTGGTGAAATGGAAAGGGTATGGCCCGGAACATAACAGTTGGGAGCCCAACAGGCATCTTACGCACTGCCGCGAGTTGCCTCGAGCTTATTGGGATTCATGTCCTGTCCCATAAACTGTGGGCTTGGTTTTATGACAGACTGGCAGTGCAGTTTTATTACCACCCTGTCATTTCCTGCTATCTCACTGGTTACAATTACTACGAAATCAAGCCTGATCAACTTGAGTTCAACGAGGACGTTGAAAACCTAAGTGGGGGGGAATGTAACGGGAGCAATAATAATAGGGGTATTATTGCTACCTAAATAACACATTTTGTATGAATAAGTATTTAAATATGCTTATTTATACCTCTTTTCTACGGTTCCTCGCTTATTAAAGGCTATGATGCTTTATCATAGCTTAAATAAGTCCCAATGGGTGTAGAACCGCTTATTCAAGCCTATTAGTTTCACATTTGATATAATGTGATCACTATCTCGTTAGGGACCTTACGATAGGTATCTCTGGATAGGTACCTTATCGATAGGTACCTTATCTGAGCTGTGATTGGCTCACGCTAGATTTCCTAACTACCCTATCTGTAGGGTCGATGTCTAGTTGTGAGTTAATTATCGAGAGGCATATAGTTGATATACTCTTGATATAAAAGGTCACATCAATCTGATGTGGGGACTTTCAGTTCTCTGCTCAGTGGCGGCCACGCCGTTGAAAGGCTTGTCATAGGCGGTGTGGGTGTTGGGGTAGAGGATTGAAGGGGCATCACCGGCGACGGTGGTGCTGTTAAATCAACACACCCCTCACACATGAGGATAAGAAAGGCCTCTTTAACAGCTCAGCCACACACCCCATACACAGCAAGTCATCACCCGGCAAAGCTGCAGCTGCAGAGTTCTCATTGAACTGGAAGTGAGTTCTTAACATGCTGGCTTAGCTTGAAGTAATTCCCTCTTTAGCCTTTCCACTTGGTCTCACATTACCAAAGACACTTTTGTCTCTTGGTCACGTGTGCTAACCTTTGATATTCACACTCTTCGCCACGCATGTCTAAGAATTGTGATTTAAATGTGCTCAAACACGTGTGCACTCATGTGTTATATTATGCGACATAACTCATGTCACATGATACAACACTGTTGCATACCGTAGATACATACGTATGTATGTATATAGATACAAACATATGTATACACGCATATATATATACATACATATATATGTATGTACAAACATATGTACAAACATATGTATACACGCATACATATATACATACATATATACATACATATATATACATATATATGTATGTATATATATATGCGTGTATACATATGTATATACATACATACGTATGTATATATTGATATACATATATATATATATATATATATGTATATATATATATGTGCAGTGACATGTTCATTGACCAGCTCCTGCTTCTCTAGTGAAGTGTACAGTTGATCTTGTCCACGACTCATAAGCATAAGGACTGACCGTTTGAGTGAAGCACTTGGGTATTGAACACACTAAAGGAGTTAAGCTCCCATAATCATGCTGTCAACATAGTCAACCTTGAAGTGATTATGCCTTGCCTGTTAGGCATGACATTGTACAGAAGATGCAAAGTAAAACTGCATGCGCTGTTGCCATTCAAGTAGTACAAGATGTAAGTATATTGTCAACTGCTGTAATGAATCTTAGACATTCAATTCTATGGCAGCGTTTGCCTGATTACTGTTTCACAAAATAGCCGAACCAAGGATTCTTGCCAACACGTGTAGCATTGCCAAGATAACAATGAACATATGAGTTAGATCTGCATGTGGTGGTGACAAGGGCATTTGCAAAGCACATTCTCTTTCACACATGATAAAGATGGGGGACGTCTCGCCTCAACCACCCCATAACCTTTGCATATGCAACCAAAGCATCGCGAACCTAGCATCATAAAACCAATCAGGGAGTAGTCGGCTATTATGTGCATGGCTGGTGGCTTATGTGGCTGCATTGTTGCATCACGTGTCTGGATAGAGGCATTGCCAATACATACCAGCAGACGCACGATGATTGCGGCGAGTTACCCCGATTGCTTTCCCATGGCTTTTTCCAGTAGCCTTGTCAACAAGTGTTTGGACAAGCCCATGACGTTGTCTATTTCACCAACCTGCACGATCGAACAATGGTGATCTCGTGTTCACATTTGTATTGGAGTGATAGACACACGCCACAGCAGCTGACAACATGAAACAGCATGCGCACAGGCTGCTGTGCATAGGCGCCACATAGCATTTACAACTTTCGCACTAGCGTACCATGGCTTCAACAAAGGGTGATACAAGTGGGTGCTCAATCATAAGACCGCCAGCAGCGCTGTACACCGAGCCCTCGCTGATCTGACGAAGACAACTCAGCAATACAGTGATCATTGCAATGCAGTGCATGGCATACTGGCGTTGTAAGCAACTCACCAGCCGCTCAATGACGTCATCAGGAATGGGATGAAAATAGATCTGCAGTAAATATGCTTGAGGAAACAACACTGACTCATGTGCTTCGGATAAAAAGAGTGCAGAGTGTATGCACGCGCACCTCAGCAGTGTCTATACCTTCTGCCCTCAGCCCGTTACCAAGGTTGGTGACTACAACCGACCCAACAGTGCGTGCGGGAGACCGAGCATACCCTTTGATTGCAAGAGTTAGCTCTGGGTAGTAATGCATGCAAGTAATAGCTACCTGCAGGCACCTGTCCCGCGTGTAGACTACTAAAACAACTCACCAGCAATGAAGCGCCTCGCCTCCTCCGCACTCGTCGGCTTCTCCAGTATCCTCCCCTCGTGCACCACAACCTGGTCTGCTGTGATGAGCAGTGTATTCGCTGTGGGGTCCAAGTCATCGCGAGTGCAGATTGCGTCGGCCTAGCCATCAGACAACAATGCCGTCAATCGATGTACTGGTCACTGACAGTGCAAGCTGACTTATGTTGTTGAATGGACGGACCTTTGCGTGAGCAAGTGCAAGCACCAAGTCTTCAGGCCGCTCTCGTCGGATGGCTTGTTCGTCTATGCCCGCGGTCTACTGAAGCACAGGTTCTTATGTAAACACTGACACTGACGCTGGGAGAGTGAGCCTTACAACTGACTCTCGCACGCATTGACCTTTACGTCAAAGGCGTATCCCATCTCGGCCAGGATTTTGCGCCGAGTGAGCGAAGCAGAGCCCAATATGAGCTGCATAACCGCACAAGTGTGAGGCAGGAAGCGACACTGCAACACTAGGACGACATTCTGCTACTGTGATCGGCATGCGTAAGTGTGACAGCACGCGTTTAGGTCTGCCTCTGCCGGCCAAAGCACGGTGCAGCCCACAGTTACAGAATTTCAATTTTACATTACTTGCCAGGTGGCTCTGTATGAACATGCACTGCAATCTACACCGCAGTAGGCTTACCACACTTGCAATATGTTCACAAGAAAATACTTGTTGCAACGGCGGCATGCGACATTTGTCTCAAAAACGCAGCACACACGTTCACTGCAGCATTCTCACCCTCGGCTTCATTGATACACCGTCGCCACGGCACGTAACTCAACCGCTGGACCCCCCCCGCCCCTCACACCGCCGTCGCCGCCGCTCGCACTTGCTTCCAGCGGTTGTTCAATGAACCGTTTTGGCGCTTCTGCTGGAGCGGATCACCAACAATTACTGAACGCGCGTTGATGCGACGCAACCGCCCACAGCGCCACTGACGCAGCCCGCTTTCTACTATCTGAACCCGGTCGTACTAACCTTGAAACTCTGTCTCGAACCGTGCTTTTTTCGCTATTTACGGTACATGATGTACCGTCATTTAGTCAAGCAAAAAGTGGTTAAGTAGACAGTGAACACTTGGCTAGTCTAACCAGAGTCTAACCAGAGTTTTGCGGCGCTAGTGCCAAGTGATGCCGCCACGTAGGAATCCCGCCTATTCCAGGGTGAGAGCACTAGCTAGTGAGCATATGCTTGCTGGAATCGCTGGCGAGATGGTTGGTGTTGCGGCGGCGGAGCCTGTTTCCGCCACTTGCTGGTGCTGCGGCATGTTAGCTGGGTCGTAGTGCTGAACGTTCCTGCTCCTGTTGCTGTTGCTGCTGCAGCTGCTGGGAGGTGGTAGAATAGCTATGCCTGTGGTGCCTCAGGCGCTGGTCGCGGCCGCTGTGGCCGTGTCGGCCCTGGCGGTCAAGACGGTCGTGCGCAGGAGGCGACGGAGGCGACGGGTGAGTTGGGAGGTTGCTGAAAACATTTGACGATGACCAAGGCTGTGTTACCATCGTGTTTGACGTGGATCGTTGCTCTGTATGGCTCGAAGCGATCCACGCATTGCCAGCAAACTTATGTATGCAACGAATGCGTTATTCCCCTTGGCTTCTGTTGCTAGCATGGTGCTTTGTAAGTCAACTGCATTTCAACTTGACTATGTTGGCCAATTGACGATTATCCTGTGGCACTAACACGTCATTAACATGTCTGCGTAGCTGCTCACTTTGATGTGACTGACACTGCAAATAGTGATCTCAGTCTCCCCCCGCCCCTCATTTCTGGTCGTTTGTCAGGCTCTGTCTGCTACCCAGAAGCACACAGAGCATGCACATGCAAAGACAAGTGTGTTTCGTGATGCGCCGGCTGGCGAAGAAAGCAATGAGGCAGACACGACTGGAAGGTCTGTGGAAGGTACTGAAGAAGAGACGCGCGTTCCGCGTGCTGGACGGGAATGCGCAGCAACCGTTGCAACAACAAGCGATGACAGGTCAGAGCACGCCTGTGCTATTCTTACATAGGCCATTTAACACAAGGTATTGCATTTTCAAACCACCTTGGTTGTATAGATAAGGCAGCTCACGTACAGAGTTCGGCCTGGCGTACATAGCGTTGTTCAAGCCTTAAACAGGATGTATTTATTTTATTGGCGACATCTGATCTTTGGTTGCTGCGCAGTCCACTAGATCAACTGAGTGCGATAGCTGTTGCGCGTGGTCTCGTTGACGATCCGAGCGATTCATGGACACGAGCGCTGCTGAGACGTTTCTTGAACACCAAGAAAGGAGACCCGCATGCCGCGGCAGAGGCGCTGGCGAGAACAAAAGCATGGCGCAAGGAGTATGGCGCCGACACACTTTTACAGGTGACTAGTTACACTGCTACACTGAGAAGCTCACGCACAATCGGACGCAGTACACATTGAAGTCATTGGTAAGCTTTGAAGAGATATAGCTTGCATTACATAATGGGTTGTGACAGAGAAAGGGATTCATTGTCAGTGGGTGGAGCAGAGTTGTTTTCATGCTGATGTTTGTACGCGAAGCATGCTACACAGATTGCTGCGCACAGTGCCCTGACCTTGCCAGCGCGAAAGTGTTGGAGGCTGACTGTGCTGGCGTGGCAGGATTTCGAATATCCCGAGTGGGCAAAGGTGTACGAGATATACCCGCATGGCCACCACCAAACGGACAAACTTGGACACCCTGTGTACATAGAAAGGCTTGGACGCCTGGACACCAGCGCCCTTACGAAAGTAAGCCTTGCCCCTTGTCAGCTGCCAGCAGCACTTACATGCACTGTAAGCAGGATTGACACAAACACCGCAGGTGACCACTATGGACAGGATGCTGCGGCGGCACATCTGGGAATGGGAAGTGTTAACCAGGTGGAAATGGCCGGCATGCGCAGCTTTCTTAGGCTGCGATGTTGTTGACCAAAGCTTTGCCATCATTGACCTTGGTGGCAACCAGGCATGTACACCAACTTTGTTGTAAGCAATGCATACATGGGTGTACAAGCATTGCAACATTTGCTGATGGGGATGCGTGCGACAGGGTGTGATGAAGTTGTTTAGGGAAGGCAGCAAGTTTCTGAAGGCAATACTACAGGTGGACACAGAGCACTTTCCACAGGTAGCAGAGTTGCTTCTGTCATTGCAACAGGACTCGCTTTATGCCGCAAACAACGGCTAGCAGCTGCCATCACAAGTAACAGCAGCGCCGCTTCACGCAGACACTGTACAAGATGGTGGTTGTAAACGCACCTTGGACATTTAAGGCCGTGTGGGCCATGATGCGGCCCTGGCTTCCCTCAACGACGGCAGCGAAGATACAAGTTTGCGGGGGTGATTTTAAGAAAACATTGCTGCAGTACATTGATGAGGAGTAAGCAACCGTTACACTTGGCAGTGCTGGCTTTGCTTGCGAACTTTGCCAGTCTAAACACCCTGCTTATAAATACATGTATTCTGCAGCAAGCTGCCTGCATTTCTTGGCGGCACATGCGTGTGTCCTGGTGGAGACTGTCTTGCATACGAACCTGGCCCGTGGCAAGGATGTCAGAAGCCTTGGGAGGTATGTGGCAGTTATAATGACATTGTTGACCATTGCAGTCTGCGGTCCCTTTGGTACACTGATGTACGTAACAAGCATTGTCACCGTCATCAACTTACAAGGCATTGTTGTCAATGGCAGCACGTTTCAGCGAATCTGAGCGGTACAAGTTTAAGGCTTCGCATACCTTCAAGGGAGCATATGGTGAGAATTCTTGTTCGATACTTGCAAGTCTCACGCACAGCTTGTGACGACTAAGCTGATGTGCAGGAGGTGGACATCGCGCCGGCGTCATCTGCATCAAGCTGGCCAGAGTAAGGGTGACCGCATGCACCACCCTCATCCGGATTCCACCTGTTGCCGACATACTTGAGCTGTCTCTTTGTTGTGTATGTTGTGCCGCAGTAACTACTGCAATCTGTCTGTGTTTATTGATGTTGTTCTCAGCGTTAGTTCACGTGTGCGGGAGTACTGCACAGTTGCGGGCTGGTCAGCATTTCCATCAGCCTCAGCCAGCATGTGATTTCTGCAGGTCCGCTGAGTTCAGCACACCACGCGAGGAGTTCTTAGAGGATTGGTTTCCCGAATCTTGCTGACAGAGCAGTGCAATCCCAGCTGTTGGCAATCTGTAGGGCATACGCAGTGCAACTGCAGGCTGACGGAAAACAATGCTCTGCCAAGGTACTTCTGCATTAGTATGACATGTGCGCGCGCTGCCAACTTGGGCGCAACGCTTATGGCAGTGTTCGCAGGTTGCAAGATGTTGTCACACCCGACTATCATGCAGCCTCGTATCAATCTGTACCCTGCCTATTGGCGCTGCTATTGGCATTGCTTGGTGGTTTGGTGACAACATAGAGCTGTATATATGTAGCATTCTTAGGTTGATTGATTAGTTAGTCTTGTATAGTAAAGGCGTGTGCACATTGTGTACGCATACATTGATGCTGAATAAGGTGCCCTTCAACGGATGTTGGGCTCCTGTACTGCCTGTCCGCCAGCCCCTTTCTCCTGCCTCACCCGTGAGATGCGTTGTAGCGTTGTTAGTAAGGCAATGCACTGCACAGAATGTCAGGTGACATCGGGAGCGACGCGTTTGTTGGGCTGTGCGGGACCCACGCATACAACCATGCACGATGCAGTTCGCGGCGGGGTTCTGGCATTAAGCGCATTGCCTGATGAGTGCCAGCGGGTGCGCTCAGGGTAAATATGTGCACTCATGTTTGTCTGCGTGGGGAACATATACATCTCTTAATATGAACTGTTTAACGACCTGTCACTACAGGCAACACTGTCTTGAATGCGAGACAGCACCACATTGCACACTGCGGTGTGACTTGGATGTGCGTGACCCACCTTGCATCTTTTGTACACATTATGCCAACGTCATGTGTTGTTGTAACGTCGTGCAGTTTGGCACAGTATGCCGCTGCAGTTGTCCTGTCAAAGTCAAGTTTTCTGCCATCAACATTTGCATCGTTGCTCTGAGTTCCACGCAACAGGAGCTCATGCTTTCACCAGCCGCAACAAGCAGTAGTCACCTGTGCTGCCACTACTGGCAGTGCTAAGTTGCACGCAAAAGCACTGCAAGTGTGACCTGTTATGAGCTCTGCACTGCTCTCACTCAGTACGTATCAACAGCAGTACACACAAAAGACTACTGTACAAAAGACATATGCGTCCAAAGGTTGCGGCATCAGGGAAGTAACAGCATGTGTGACAATCTGTAACTATGTTCTCTTCTCCTCTAACAACTGATCAATCTGACTCTTCATTTTCCTAAGCACGTGATTAACGCTCTCGTCCAGCTCTGCAGTGCGCATGCTCTGCAAGTCCAGCAGCGAATCTCCGACCTTGATGGTTAAGTTGTAGTTTGGTGACGATGCAGGGTCCGGAGAACACGCGTCTCGTTGTTGAGTTGTTGTCACGACTGTAGTGGCAGAGTGCGCAGCTGCACGCGTTCTCCTCACCGTTGCCTGCACACTGCAAGCAAAGCAAGTGCACAGCTGTCACCACATTTGCGCCAATTGGACGGCCCAGCTGTGTGCTTCTTCTACCAGCATACAGCAACATGCATCCTTACGTGACTGTCGCGGGGGCAGAAGGCGTGTTAAGCATCAGCGCGCGCACGGTGCTGGACACGGGTCCCGGGGTGACCATACCATCCGCGGTGCAGACACCCAATGGCGATCCATTGGCAGACAACACGAGTTCCCCTGGCCTCGGGGCGCGCGCCGTCATGGGGCTCCTGCCCACATCAGGACCCAACCGCAGCGCCGTACTGACCTGGAGAAAACGCTCATCTTATAAGGGCGCGATGGTTGTGAATTGAGTACTGGAAGGCAGGGAAAAGGATGCAGGCGTCCTAGTTAGCAACCGCGATAAGCGTATGTTGTGTACCTGCATTGGTGTGGCCATGGGAGTGGCTGAAACCTGCCTGCTCGCTTTGGACCGTGTCACGCGCTGTGCTGTTGCCGGCACCAACAGCGTCTCAGGCATCACGTTCTCGAGCTGCGGGTGTAGTGGGGGCTGCGGGAACAGCACGGCCACACATGCGTGTCAAGGTGTGTCTCCAACTGCTCTCAACCACACCAGAGTGGTTGATGTCACGTTAACACAACATCATCACGCACCATCTTTGGAGGACGGCCACGGCGCCTTGGGGGCTTGGCAGCTGCAGTAGCCTCTGCACATGCGATGGCTCGTGTTTAACACCCAATGCTTGTCTAGCACATGCATTAGAAACAGCATTATGCAGATATGCTTGCCTGGCACCGGTGCTCCTGCTGCCATGGTTGCGTCGACAGATGTAACGGCTGGAGCGCTCGTCTGCTGCTCTTGTCCAATGGCAAAGTGTCTCGACTTGTACACACTTAGACTGCCGCAGTACTTGGCATTGAACTCAGCATGGCGCATTTTCAACACCTGCCGGCATGCTCAACACGAGTCACGACCTTGTCGCATGTGCACACAAAAGATACTTCTCTTACCTCTGGAGGCACGCTTTGCATGACCTCATCATACGTCTTGCGCAGCTCTTCCACGACAACACTCATGTCGGCTACTAAAGCCTCCAATCTCCGCTTCACTGCAAGAAATCATGCTGACTTCAGTGATCCTGAGTGCTTGCAACAAGAAGTCTCATGCATTGCCCATTGCAGTGGCCATCGGCCAGCATTGCGCACACTCAAAAACCACTTGTAGAACTGCATTGTCCTACGGACATACTTTACACTCAACATTGGTGCATGCTACAGCGGTTGATTGCTAAACCAGATACGCTACAAGCTTTTCCAACATTAAGTCAGAAAGCATCCAGGAAGTGTGAATCGGTGCACGTGCAATAGAGTTGGTACCTTCTACTTGTATCTCAGCAACCATGGTCTCCGCCAGCTCCGCCCGCGCCGCGTGCAACCGGTCTGCATCATCTGCAACAATAGCAGCGAAAATATTCTTGCGAACGCCGGCTCTGTCCACGCCTTCCTCGGCGGCGGTGACAACATTGCCCTCGTTGACGTCCTGGCGCAGATCCCCAAGCGGCTGCCGGCCGCCGCCCCTCTTCCCCCTGCCCCTGACCATAGCTCGAGCCGCAGTCAACCGCTCCCGACAGTCTAGTACATAGACACCACCCCTCTGTAACCCGCTTACCCCAACCCCAACCCCACCGCCACCCTCACCGCCGCCGTCGCCGCCCACAACGCCACCACCAGGCAACTTTGTTGCCGTTGCTGCAATTCAAATCCAAGGCGGGTAAACCCTAGCCGCGCGATACAGGAAACCTTCTTTCCGGCAATCCGGTTCGGAAGCTTGGCTGTTGGTTGGTTCAGTGAGCTTGACGCTTGGTTCAGTGAGCTCCCCCGGCTCCCTCCCTTACGTAACGCTTCCAGGCGTAAAGGCGCTGCGCCCAGGCAACTGTGAGTGTGTTTGTGTGTGCGTTGAGTGTGAGTGTTAAGTGTAGTGTAGTGGCGCTGTGTGTTCAGCTGAACACTAATTTGAGGGGTTACAGCTGGCTTGACACACTACGACTACAATCTAAGGTGGTCGCCCGTTTCAGTGCTGCAGAGGTGAGTTGCATTGCGCAACGTGTCCGTCTGCATGCACAGCATGCCAACCACCCATAAAGTTGCTCACCAAGCCACTGTCATCCAGCGCTCACCCCATGCAACAAAGGTCCCACTTAGCAGGCGAGGAGAGGTCAGGAGAGGAGCCAGGAGGTGAGTGTGACAAGGAGCAGGGCAACAAGCAAATTGACAACAAGCAGAAACACGAAGACTTAAGAGTGCAAGATGGTGCTTGAGGGCCGAGATAGCTACATTATCAAGAAAGAATGCGGTAAGGAGGCACAAATAGTCGTAGTCGATGATAGATAAGGCAGCGCTGTGCACGTGCACGTCAACAGGGTTGTGTCTCCCTTGCTTTTTGTTTGCAGGCAACTGCGGTGCGGACGGCACTGGGGAGGTGGCCCTGTCGAGGTGTGCGCGATGCCACGGCGCGTACTACTGCTCTGCGCGGTGCCAGAAGAGCGCCTGGCCCTTCCACAGACCCTACTGCAGGCAAGTAACAGGTTAAGATAGGACTAGAACTGTCGTGTGAACACTTGTGTTTTGTCTTGATGCATGTGTGCTGAGGAGGTTTGTCCATGCGCAGGCGCAATGACTTTGCGGATGCCTTGGAGCAGCACGGGGACGCCGAGTTTGCGGGGTGGCTGCGCAAGCACAACAAGATAGGCGTGCTGCGTGACGGTGAGCTTAAGCAATGCATGAACTGAGCTTAATCAAATCATGACTCAACACCAAATTCTGTTGGTTCTGTTGGTAGATGAGGTGGGGAGAATATTGGAGAAGGAGCAGAGCCTGCAATCGATGTACGGGCTGGCGAACCCCGCCGAGGGCATCGTACCCCCCAAATACAGTGAGCAGGAGCGCGAACGCATAATCGCCGCCGCCAACGGCGAGCGGGAAGCCCGCGCACAACTAACCGCAAAAGGTGGTGACTGATTCTTCTCTCCCCAGCCAGGTGGTTTATTGTACTGATGAAGTAATGCGATATCAGAGCGCCATTGGATGAGCATCAAGGTGGACCCAACACTGGGTGCCGACATGGGCACACTAAAATGGAGGCAGACTCAGGCGTGCGTGGAGGTGAGTGCGTAGCACACTGTAGTGGTGTCTGTGAAGTGATAAGTGTTGATGTGCCTGTGTTGAGCTTACACACACTGCAGTTGTATCTGCTCGTGGGCGATGACGTGGGGGCGAGGGATGTTGAAGTTGTCCTCACGAGCATGCACCTGCGCATTGTGATCAAGGGGGAGGTCTGCATTATGGGCGAGCTGGCGCAGCCCATCAAGCGCGACGACAGCACGTGGATGCTTGGTGAGACTCATTGGCAGGCACACTCTGTTCTTAGCGAGCATGCAGGAACGTTGTGCAGTGACGTGATGATGTGGGATGGTTGTACTTGTTGAAAGAGGGCGGTGTGTTGGAGCTGGTGATGCTCAAGCGCAATCGCCGCGGGTTTTATGAGGACAAGACGGATAACAGGCACACCTTCTGGTGGAGCCTGGTGGCCAGTGGTCCAAGACTGGAAGGGGAGGAAGAGGTGACGTGATGCAAATGGTTGTAGAATGTTGCTTGCCATGCACAGGGTTGCTATTTCGACCTGATCATCGTTCAGGATTGACAGTCAGTTGTGCCTGCAGGTGCCGAATGCCTACTTCAACACCGAGTACGACACGGATATCACTATTGACAAGTGCCGGCCAAAGAAGATGCGCGGGGCTACAAGAACCAAGTGAGGCAGAGTGAATGAGTACATAGCATAGGTACAGAAGGCTAACAGCTTGAAGATAGCAAGATATCAAAAGCAATTGACACTGGAGCAAACAACTCCTTTGTCACTTGTTTACAATTGCTCTTTTATGTTACCTGGGTGTGGCAGACCTTCGCGTATAAAAAAATCTAGCAAGCTGCAGCTAATTGCATGTGTGTCGCATCTGTGTTACACAGCTACCTTTCCACACTGCATCCGCTGAGCTGGCTGCTCTCATACATACATGCATATCCTACAACTATTTGTCATACTGGTACAACAAGTTGTTCATGCATAAATATGCATCGTAGTCCCTGATACTGTAAGTCACCATGCTACCGTCCACCAATCTTTCCCGCCACCTCTCTGTTCCGGCTATTCCTGCTCACAGCAACAACGGCACGTCATGACAGATACGCAATCAGCAACTCACAAGTGCCAAACTGCAGACATATCAGGCAAACAACTTTCAACGGGACAACTGAACTACAGACATCACAAACAAACATACCTTAGTGACGCACGAGGAGATTCGCCAAGTGGTGCACTTGGCGCTGAGTTCAGGCTTGGGTCCCCGAAAATCGCTGATGTTTTGGTAGCGTACTGCCCTTCAACATCTGACATGTTAAACAGCAAGTGAGCTGTGTACAAACGTCACAACCAAAAGGCAGTTGAAAAATTGATCACTTGTCCCGTGCAACTGCTATCAGCATATGCACCGCACTCTCAGCTGCGCGTACTGCGGATGTGGCGCTTGGGTTGATCTTTGGCACTAAGGTTGCCACCGTACAGGATGCCTTTCATGGCAGGATTTGCATCCGTTGTGCCTCGAGCCGTCCAAGCAGTTGGAGAGTCTTGGGAGCCATGTGATGACTCTTGCTTCAGCTCCGGCGCAGGACTCAGCTTGCTGTCAGATACAGGCAGCGGAGACACTTTCGCTGTCCTCATGGAAGGAGGAGACTGCAATGGATTGCAGTGTTATCGCATCTCATTGTTCACATCACAAAAGCAGATGTTGATGCAAACGTACTGTGCTTTGGTTTTCCACGTATGATGAGATGACAGGGCTGGAACTGGGGTTGGGATGTGAGGACTCTTTGGTTGCGTACTGTCCTGAAACAGCTGCACGAGCAGACGCATACTCAGCATGCTGCATTCTCAAACTCATGCACACCACTGGTAACCAGGTCGCCGACCTCTTGTGTGTCTGCGGCTGGTTGGGCTTGGACCATCGCCACTGCCATAAATAATGGACTTGGCAGCGGAGCCCTCCATGTTTGCTGTCGGGGACCTCATGGGCGATTTGTGCGCAGCAGCAGGAGAGACAGCGGGTGCTGCGGCCTTTTGGTGCGGCGTGTTCGAGTGTGGCTGCGTGTTGTCTGCCCCAGTCTTTACGGTCAGGTGCTTTAGCAGCTCTCTAGTCGGGCTTACTGGCTGTTGCATTGAGACCTCTGCCGGCAGAGAAGCTGGCTGCTGTGCTGCTGCTGCTGCTTTTGCAGGTGCTGTTTGTGACCCAACAGCTTCTTGCTGTGTTGCTGCTGTAGCCACTGGTGCAGGTGCTGCTTGTGGCACCATTGTAGCTGTCGCAGGTGCCCTACTCGCCAATTGTTGCTGTTGTTGCTGCGTAGCTGCAGCTGGAGGTGAAGGTGCTGGCTGCACCGCTGTGCTACTTGAAACTTGTGCCTTGACGGTGGTTGGCTGTTGTTCGTGTGGAAGAGGGGTTATCTTGCGCAGCTGTTGGAGAGGAGTCAAGTTCTCGTGTTGCGGCTCTGTCCCGGCCGGTGACGCTTGATGGTTGTCTGAGCGCTTGTGAGGTGCAGTGGCAGCCTGTGCATCTTGCGCACCGCTATAAATAACACTCTACATTGCAAAAGCAGGTTTAAGCTTGCGTACAGTTTTCCAGAGACAAAGTCAACACCGCTCAACAGCACGTTGCATCTGCGGCCGTGTCATCACGCACCTGTGCTGTGCTCTGTGTGGCCCTTGCTCCAGTAGTAAGCTTCCTTGCTGTTCTGCCAGTTGCTGCGGGTTGATACCGGTGAGAGTCGACCTCAGCAGTTGCTGGAAAATCGACGTCAGGTGACGGGAACGAGCGAGGAGATTCTGCTGGGGATACTGAAGGCGAGTAGCTGCGGTTGTATGCTGCGAGGCAATCAAGCAATGCATGACGGTCGCTGATCACATTGGATGTGGCAATTGAATGAGCTATACCTTGAGGGTCATACACCTTGGATGAGGCTAGGTCGCTCGGGCTCTTGGGTGTGCCATTACTATGAGCTGTGGGGGAAGGAGATAACCAATTACTCAACAGTGGTTCGCAAGAAGTAAGTGTTGGCAAGGCACGATGCCATACAGTAGGCATGTTGTGTCATGCGATGATGTTCATGTTGCGGGTGATATACCGCATTTACCCTAACCATGACACAGTCCCTGGGTGTCTACTGCCCCCCCGCGGCCCCCACTTCGCTTGATTAACTAGTACTTATAGCCCCACCCTACTCAACAAGGGCGGGGAGCTTTGTTGAGTATACTTTGAGACTACAACAATGCCTTCATTGGTGAGGGACCATGTAGGAGTGATACGGTGGTATCTACATGTGTTCACAACCAAAGGGTGACTCAAGAGCACAAGAAATGATACCCGAGAGTCTGTGCCATGCCCTTACATGTGCATTGTGCGCATGTGGTACTGACATGTGCCGCAAGCAGTTGTTTGCAGAGCGAGAGCGAGAGCGAGCGAGAGCGAGAGCGAGCGAGAGCGAGAGAGCGAGAGAGCGAGAGAGCGAGAGAGCGAGAGAGAGAGAGAGAGAGAGAGAGAGAGAGAGAGAGAGAGAGAGAGCGAGAGAGAGCGAGAGCGAGCGAGAGAGAGAGCGCGAGCGAGCGAGAGCGAGCGAGAGCGCGAGCGAGCGAGAGCGAGAGAGCGAGCGAGAGCGAGAGAGCGAGAGAGCGAGAGAGCGAGAGAGCGAGAGCGAGAGCGAGAGCGAGCGAGAGCGAGCGAGCGAGCGAGAGCGAGCGAGCGAGAGCGAGCGAGAGAGCGAGCGGGAGCGAGCGAGAGCGAGCGGGCGGGAGCGAGCGAGCGGGCGGGAGCGAGCGAGGGAGCGATCGAGAGGGAGCGAGCGAGCGAGGGAGGGAGCGAGCGAGCGAGGGGAAGGGCGAGCGAGAGAGGGGGGGAGGGCGAGCGCGAGTGGGGGAGCGAGCGTGAGAGGGGGAGCGAGGGGGAGAGAGGGGGAGCGAGAGAGAGAGAGAGAGGGGGGGAGAGAGAGGGGGGGGGGAGAGGGGGAAAGAGCGAGAGAGAGAGGGGGGCAGAGGGAGAGAGAGACTTCTTGGCAACGCACCATGCACCATGTGCGCAGTTTCCGCCTTTGTTGGCGTGGACGTGTAGGAGCGCGCAAAGGACGGGCTGTGCGCTGTCGAGGACGGCGATGCCGGCACGGTTCGCGGTGATGGAGGGTGTGAGTCCAGACGCGCCAAAGCAAGTTGGACCAGCGGTGAGTTGAGAATGTCCTCGGTCATCCCATTGACAACAATTGCACTCGTGCTGCTGCTGCTCCTCACTAAAGTGGCGTGCGCTGCTTCCATGCCGTTTATAGCTGGTGCCATGGCAGGATGGGAAGTGCCAGCTGTGCTCTGAGCAGAGGACCCAGTGATTGATTTGCGATCCTGAAACCCATGAACAATAAGTAATCACAAGTGAAGTGGTACACATCAGAAAATAAGATTTAGCTAGACACCAGCGCAGGTGCTAATAAGCATGCTGGAATGCAGATGTTTCGCGCGTGTTAACTACAACAGCGGTTATGCTGCTTGAAAGTTTGCAACACGTGATGAACACCAATTGATCGACTTGGGAGGGTACAAGTCCAACAACTGTGCAGCTAACACACCATAGGCAAGTTCTGTCTGCGTAGTGACTTGTCCTTAGAAATCAAGTCACACAAGTCAGTCATCCCACTTGGATGGTTCACACCGCTACGCTTGAACTGTGCAACTAGTGGAAAAGCACGCACTGTTCAGAGCTGTTACAGATTAGTCTGCAAATTCAATCCGATCTTGCTTCTGTAATAACACCAAGCACACGCCACATAGTTGGAAAATGAACAAGTTCAGGTTGGAGCTTCTGCTGCAAAGCAACCCAAAAATAAAACCGTGAACAGCTTGGGTATGGCTGTGCAGATCGTCAGTTGACAAGAAAATGAACCATTAAAACCATGAAGACAGCCCCTCAACATCCAATACCTTGCGCCCGCCGACCAGCAGCTTCAGCGCCAGCACACCGACGGCGGCGGCGGCCGCCGCCATCACCTGCGGCGGCGCCATGGCCGACAGAGAGCAAGCGGGCCCCGCCCCGCCCCGCCCCGCCTCGCCCCCTTCGCCCTTGACCCTCCTGCCACTGAGGCCTTACCCCCGCACCCGACCAGGCCAGGCCACTTGCGCAAGGAGCAGCAGCAGCACGTAAGACGCTACTGCCACACCCGCATTTGGCAATCGCCGCCCGGCGCTGCGGTTGCTGCCGTGTCCCGCGCGTGCGTGCGTGCAAGGCTGAGCCCCACCGTTTGTAACACACCGTTGAATAGACCCGTCTCAAACACCTGTGACTGGTGGTTAAAGCAGCAGTCAGGTGTACGGTATCGTCGTTGCCGTTAAAGGAGTAACCTCCGAGCAGCCGTTTTCCATCTGCTTGCGAATTCTCCCTCTTTCTTTTGGCGTTTTCCCGCCAACGAAACGGGGCGAGTAGGGGGTATGAAATTCATACCCTTTACATCATACCGTATGATGTAAAGGGCGAGAGCGGAGTTATTGTTGGGTTGTCTGCTCCGCTTGTGCCGCTATTGTATAGATATAGACGTCAACTGGCGGGAAGTTTGGTTTGATCCAGTTTGAATGTGGTTGGCGGCGGTGGGGTGCTGGTGGTCAGGTTGGTAGGCTGCTGTCGTGCTTGCGGCATGGTGAATAGGGCGAAACCGGGCTGCTGCGTCAGCTTGCTTGCGGTATGCTGGCCCTGCGCTGGAGCTTGCGAGGTTTGAGCCCGAGCATTGGTGTGAGCAGTGTGCTACTACTCCTGGTGTCCAGCAGTGAGTAGTGCTTCTCTCCATTGCAGCAACCAGTTTGAAGCTTTGCGCATGGGCGTGAGGAGGACGCGTGGTCAAGGCCCTGTGCATTCATGTACTGGTTGATGACAGTGCTTCAGCTGCCAGCTGGCCGCCTTTGTTGCTTGCCGTAGCGCAGCTTGCTTTGCACTGCTGCATGCGCACAAACCAGCGCTCGGGGTAGATTAGCCTGGTCGCTGCACCATATTGCGGAAGCTTTGCGACTGCCCGCCATGAAAGTCAATCCCGGCAGCATTGAAGGTAAACTTGCTGCATGCAGGCAGCAGTCACTACATGACTTCCATACACGTTAGTCTGAGTGTCATACACCAACTGGTACAGTAGATGCGATGGGCATTGCGCACATGCGAACAGGGCATTGAACCACATGCAAGGAGCAGTTATGCATGCCAGGCATCACCTTGAATCATACACACCACCACCAGGCTAGTGTGCTAGCTCCTCAACTCACTGCTAGCTCTACCACTAGCGATACTACCCGTGTGCTCAATGTCTGTCAGCTCTGTTTGCTGATGAGTTGGCTTATGGCTTGACGCCTTACTGCCGTTTGCAGGCAGGGTCTTGGCCTTCGTCAACGAGGTACATTGGACAAAAACTCTCCCCACATGTTGCTTCGCAATCTGCTGGTTGTGCGGTGCGGGTTTGGTGAAGTTTGGTGCTGCTGGCTTGCAGCAAAACAGGCCGCTGAACGCGCAGTATGTGGCCGACCACCTGCAAACACAAGGCGTCAAGAAGACGGCTGCCCAGAAGGCGCTGGACGCACTGGCTGAAGGCCAGGAGATCACGGCCAAGGACTTTGGTGAGTGTCAAGTTCTGTTGTCATGCGGTCGATGCCACATTTCTATCTCGTGTTGACATTCAGTATGTGTGTGTGCGTGCATGCTTGTAGTTAAGCTGTGGCCAATATGCAGGCAAGCAGAGGCTGTACATAGCACGGCAAGATAGGTTTGAGATACCATCAGAGCAGGTCAGCGGACATGGCGTTAAGTGAACACAGACAACTGTACTGTGCTTCTGTTGTGGTTGACGAGCTTGCTCAGGAGCTAGCCGCCATGGAATCCAGGCTGAAAGCTTTAACGTCTGATGTTGAGTCTGAGAAGGCTATCGTGGGTGTAATGGAAAACGGTAAGTGGAATTGTTCAAAGCAGCAATTTAACAACTTCAGCGCACCATTCGCCAACGCTTCTGTGGTTACAGAGGTCAAGTCGCTGCACTCTGCCCTTACCGATGAGCAACTTATCACTCGCACAGCAGAGCTACAAAAACAGGTACTCTCAATGCATGATCACGCCACTCATTGCACAGCTACATTCATATGCAGTGCTTACAGCTGGTATATAATCTGTGCTTACAGACTGCAAGTGCAGACCAGAAGCTGGCAAAATTGCGGTCGGGAGCAGTGTTGGTATCTCCTGAAGAGCGCGCAAAAGTCCTGGCGGCTTACCTGAAGACGGTTAACGAATGGAAGAAGCGAAAACGCATGTTCAAAGACTTCTTCAACACGATCACTGAAGCCATCGACAAGAAAACAGCTGATCTGATGGTAAAAGCTACTGCCTAACTCAGCATGCTGTGCGTCATAATATGCTCTCTCAGCCGGTTGGTTTGACCTGCATCACTGTACTGCAAGACTTGTGTTATTGAAGGAGGTGCTGTTCGCATGCTCTCGTGATGGTTCAAAGTTTACTCCCGTCAACAGGACTGTACCTTGCGGACAAGTGCATGCTGTTTAATTAACTGTACCATGTTGACTGACAGGAGGAGATGGGAGTGGAGACTGATGAAGATGCGGGTGTGGACATCAATGAGTACTTGGGACTTGATCAAAGCAGAGCACGCAAGTAGACCATGTTTGTGTTGATGTGGACTAGTTGAGCTGTTTCCGGCTTACAACTTGTAACCAGGTAACAACCTTTGACATGTGTAGAACGAGCAGGATACTGTACAGAATTGAATAACTAATTTTGTTGTAGGCTGAACTCTGCGTTGCCTGCACAGCAGCACACATCATAACAGTGTCAACGACAAGTTGATATGCATTGCATTTAAGGAGGTCTGCGTCAGCCTCTTGCGCGACATGATAAAGCAGGAGGAATGCTTGCGTCTGTTACTTGCAACTTAACTGGCAACAAGGCACATTGCAACTTTTACAAAATCAACAACGTGCTTGTCGATGAAGGAGAGGAACAAGGAGGACACGCACCATACCCAATGCGCCTACCATGCGTAGTGAAGAGAGGTGTGGACCTACACAGACGACCAGCAAAGGGGGTGACTCACAGCAGCGAGCGTGACAGGAGGTGCAGTTATTGTGCGTGTCAGTCGCACTTTTTGACAAGATGCGTCCGTACAGGGCTCAACGGGCGCGGTCTGACAGACGCAATGATTCCAGATGTTTTGTGTTTAACATGTGTACTTCATTGTGCTGCTTGCCAATGTCCTGCGGCCTCATGAGTGACAATGCATACCTGTGTATCTGGTGTATAGATATGTACACCAGATCCTTGCGTGCACACCACCAACCACTTTGCAACTCCCTGCGCGGAGCATGCTGCTGGTAGAGCTGCCTAGCCGAGGCAGCGCTACCGCCGCTTTATCAGCTCTCAATGTTAGCGCGAAGGTGTAACTACATCATAGCATAAATCTGTTGAAATAACGCTCGGCGCTCAGCGACTCTCAAAGGTGGCTGCCGCATGCCGCCATACACATGATGCATGCCGGCATAGTAGCACACCCCTCTTGTACACTGAGCACTCCACAAACAAATTGCCAGAGTCCAAGCAAAGGGTTATCCGTCACGCCTTGTCATGCGTGGCATGCCACACCTTCCCATATAACCTGCCGAAACATCGATACACACTACTGCAATACAACACCAACACAGCTGCCAGATTAATATAAGTTCCTGCACTGCTAAGCTAACCATGACACTCTCAAAATGCCGTACAATTGCAACTACAGCCAAGCGCGTAAGGTCAACGCTGTACAACCAGGTCAACATCTGGGTCGCGCGCTCTAAGCCTTGGCCTTTGGAGCAACTGTCTTGGGTTTCGTGCCAATGTCCTTCCAGCCAACAGCGGGTAGGATCTGGTTCATGTCCACTCGGTCCTTGTATTGCATTGCAAAATTGAGCAAGGAGTCGAGCAGCGAGTCGCCCAGCAGGTGCGGCTCAAGACCCATTTCCTCCAGCTTGGAGTGCTTGGCGTTGTAGTAGTGCTCTTCCAGTTCCACGCGCGGGTTGGGTACACTGATGATCTGTCGTTCAAACCGGACGTTAGACCAGCCAACAACCTACAGGATTGCATCAGGCGCGCCCCAGTCTCTCCAAGCATCACACTTTGCCACATCGTGTACAAGAATGCCTTTAGGAAATGCTCAATGATGCATACCTGAGGATCCAGCCCAAGCTTTCGTCCAGCTTCCTGCACCTTGGCGGCCAAGTCACGGACACTAAACTGTTCTGTAAACTGGTTGAAGACCCGGAATTCACCGAGGTTGGCGGGGTTTGCAATGGCGAGCTCCAGGCAGCGCACAGTGTCCCGGATGTCCAGGAACCCTCGTGTCTGCAGCAAGACATATAAACTTGAATGTTCAATGCAATCATGCAAGTTACCTGTGCTTGCAACACTGACTGCAAGATCATACAGAGAGCCATGACGAAGATAACAACAGTTACAACTTGCATGTACCTGACCACCCTTGCCATACACGGTCATGGGATGCCCAACTGCGCTTTGAATGACAAAGCGATTCAGAGCAGTTCCAAAAATGCCATCGTAGTCCAGGCGATTGAGCAACACGGGGTCAAGCACGGTCTCGTCAGTGGCTACTCCATATACGACGCCCTGGTTATGGGAAAAGCATCATGTCTGTCTGCTCCATGACTTCCACGGTGCAGACAGCACAAGCATGTGTATCCCAGGGACAACACACAAAAGAACGCTCTAAGACAGCAAGTTGAGTTGGTGAAATTAGCAGCTGCAAACCTGGTTGAGATCAGTAGCTCGCAGTCCCCACGCCTTGCATGTGAAAGCGATGTTGTGCGAGTCATGAACCTGCGAAAACAGAAAGACAGGACTGTGGATGTTGAACCTGGGGGCAGCCGCTGTCGGATACTTGAGAGATATGCACATATTAGGATTATGCAGGCGCAGCCACACCTTGGACAGGTGATAAAATGAACCGCCTTGCTTGGGATACGGCAGAGTGTCAGTCCTGCCATTATGTGTGATGGTAATGAACCCTTCCTCAATATCAATGTTCGGAGTGCCGTATTCACCCATGGTGCCAAGCTTTACCACATGGCAATCTGGTGCAAACTCTTTCACAGCGAAGAGGACGTTCAGAGTTCCAGCAACGTTGTTCACCTGTTCAAACCAAGAAACCAACCATGGAGTCAGTCAGCAATGGATCAAATACTACGCCTTATTACTGCATGCAATGCTTACTTGTGTAAACACCGCGCGATTGCGATCAATCATGGAATACGGAGCAGAGCGTTGCTCGCCAAAGTGAACAACGGAATCAGGCTGAAAGCTCTTGAAAGCTTCCGCCAAAAACTCGAAGTCACAGACATCACCAATGAACAACTCAATGGACTCGCCCGTCAACTCCTCCCACTTCGCAACTCGAGCATGTATTGAGGCAATGGGTGTGAGCGTATCCAGACCCAGCTGCAGGTCAAAGTGCCGCCTGCAGAGGTTATCTACAATAGACACCTGTCAGGATATGGTTAGCTTCTCGTAGTAGTAGTTGCTGCCTGTGTGTCTCATGATGTTGTCACACAGGAACTCCACCTTGTATCCTCTTTTGGACAAATGCAAGGCAGTAGCCCAGCCGCAGTAGCCATCTCCTCCAATGATCATAACCTGCGTTGGGGTGCAGCCATTATGGATGATGGCACTAGTACAATCCGCCATGCGGTTGCTGTCAATCATGTCAATTTAGTATAAGTTAGATGATGCAAGGGGTTAGCCCTTGCAGGGTTCGTTCAATCTTGTGATGAAACGCACGTATGATTACCTTCCGGCGTTCTGGCAAGCTCACCAACCCTAACGTTTCACACTCAGATTTCTGTCGTGACCATACCTTCTTGTCACCCTTCTTGCTGCTGTCAGCACTCACAGGCGGCCTCTCAGTGACAGCAGCAGCTCGTGTCGCCACTCGATGGAATGCAACTGACCGCTCAGCAGACCGTCGCACCACCCGCAGTTGAGTTCCCGTTGTCCAGCTAGCAGCTCGCAGAGGTTTTGCTACAAACGCATTGCATGCCCTCCTGCGTGCATTGCATGTGGTCAGTCTTCACATGCAATCAACATGCACAACAGCCGACATGAAATGACAGCACATTCTGCACAACACAATAAACTACGCAGTCACGGATGCAACAAACGCAACTGCATGCGCATACAAACTGGAGAATTCGAGGGTCATCGCTGAGCAATGACCAGAGTAAAGAAGTTCAAGGCGAAAGCTGAGGTCAGCGACAGCTCACAAACTCTGCTCAAGAAGAGAACCACAGGCATTCTGCGCAAGCAAGCAGACAGCCAGCCCTGAACCTGGAGGCTGGCAAAGCTAGTGGTCCTACCTTGGTGAAGCGGGAGAGCTCTGCGCTGAGCCATTGCGAACAGCAGGCACAGACAGCACCGCAGCCGCGGCAGCCACAGCCATGGCGCCGCTCAGCTCGGAACCACGGCCACCAGCAGCAAATGCTTGCGCTCAAAACTTCTTCGCAACTCCCGCCGCTGCCAGCAGCTTGCTCACGCTGAACAACCTTCTACTTGACGTCCGCCACCGCCACCACTGCAGCCGCCGCCAACAAGATACCAACTATGGCATGCTTGCCACAGATAGACACAGGAATCTTGGAATCCCCGTCTCATCCTTACATTGCATTGATTGCAGTTAGGGTTTTGTGCCCGTACAGCGAATTATTTTTCAGCTTATTGCAGTAAACACCTTACGTAACAAAACAGTGCTGCGAAGTCAGCACAGCTACTGAACCATGTCGCGGTGTCTGTCGGCGGCGGGGACTCTAAGCTGGTCCGCGATGTTGGCGAGCATGCTTGTCATGGGAGTTGTTCTCTTCGGGCACGGCACTGTTCGTCCAGGACCGGGGCTCTGGCCGTGTTGGTGAGAAGCAGTAGGCAAATTGGTGAAGTGGTCAAGCAGAATTGTGACTGGTTTTAAAACATCAGAAGCAGCAGCAGCAGCAGCATGCGACGGGTTTACGGGGCGAATGCGTGTGTGCGCTTGCATGGCTGGTAAGCCAACATGCTGGTCGCTTTCATCCTGGACACCAGCGCTTCCATGAACCAGCGAGTCGCCGGTGGCTTGACGGCACTCGACTGCGCAAAGAGTGCAATTGAGCACTTTCTCAAGGTGAATTCTTTTGTACAGCCATTTTGGTGTTTCCATTGATTGCGTCACTTTGCAATGGGGAACTGCAGCGCATGGCAGTGCTATCCCCTTCACTCTCGCCTGAGCAATGTCACGGTCTTCTCAGGTTCGCAGCAGAGACGCAGCAAGTCGCAATGATCGTTATGTGCTAGTCACTTGCGAGGATGGCCCTGGCGCCATCAAGGTATGCATACGAATGGCTAAAACAAGCCAGACATGCAATGCTCATGCTCGCGTTCAACACAGGCATTCGATAAGTGGCCATTTGCTCGATTCACCAAGGAGGTGAAGGCGGCATTGGCAAGGGACATGTCATTGTTGGGCCCTGCGCTGAAACGGGCATTTGATTTGCTTAACCTGTTGCGGCTGGTTTCTGGAATTGAGACGTACGGTGTTGGCCGCAACCCTTGCACCAATGAGCCCGCTGTACTGCTGCTGCTTACAGATGGTACAGAGCTAACAGCAACGGTAGGCATCATCATCAGAAAGCCCCC
>RHPI01002069.1:1011624-1060080 GCA_009103225.1 Chlorokybus atmophyticus
CTCCGCGCTCGGGGTGCATGCCTGCGCGCATCTTGCCCTCGTGTCATGTGACTAGCCTCGACCGTGCGCACATGGTGGTCTGTGACTTGTCCTGGGGGTCGTGCCCAAGCTTACCTCCCAAGGTTGCATGTAATGCCACCTTCAAGCTCACTAACTGCCAGTGCTGGTGCACTGCAGGGTGGTGTAACGGAGGGATTGTCGCTGCCAATGGCACCATTGCCTGGTGGCGATTTGACGGTGCAGCCTTTCAGATGGGATCAGCGGCTTCTCACGCTAATCTTGAGGTGAGGTTTGCAAGGTATCGCCGGTTGTTCTGCCTGCTGCAATGCCTCACGTAGGCCTAAAGTAGGTGTGCCAGTTGGTCGCGGACCGTGCCCATTGAGTAAGCATGAACTGTCATTTTGTAGCAGCATGCATAGCTAGTTCTTGGTGGTCGCTGATGCTTGTTATTTGTGTGCCCGATTGCGTATCTTGCTCAGAGTGCTGGACAGACACCTTAGTGTGACTGTGTTATGTGCAGGATGGGTGTCATTGGAGCCAGTGCTGAGCGCCCAATCACTGTCGCTGGTAACATAGCAGGAGGCCTTGGGGTGTACCCTGTAGCAGACAGCGGGCTCTCAGCCATGTGTGAAGTCACAGGGTGAGCAACCGGATGTGCTGCATGGTTGGTGCCATAGCAATACCAGGCATATTGGCTTGTCAAAGGCACTTAACAGCCACACGAAGTTTGCAAGAGTGAACTTGTCCACGTCAGCTGCCATGGTGATCGTTATGGCCCGCAGGGGAAAATGCATGGCGGTGAACAACCTGAAGCACCTGTTGCAGTCGGTAGAAGGGATTGCCACTAGGTTGCAGCCTTGTGTAGTTGTCAACTTTGAGCGTTTGCCAGCACCCGCTGGAGCTACCCCTAGTGCTGCAGCGCTGGCTGGCTTAAGCAACAGCTCAAATGCGAATGCTCTACCACCACAGGTGAACAGCCGTTTCAACAATTATTGTACTCCCGGATCTCACCACAAGTTGTCATAAAAATATTGCCTGCTTGCCAGGTGGTAGCTGCATGCCAGCATAAGCTGCTGTTTGCACGCTCTGGAACCACAGCTGGCTTCTGGCCAATACCGGAAGCGTATTGGCCAGACCAGACCATGCAGTCTCTCCCACCACGAGATGCACAGCCAACGCTTGGTTACACTGCTGTTGACAGTGACCCATTCATACCTCCAAACTTTCCTTTTGATAAATATGAAGTGGAGTCAAGTCCTCTCCTTGGTTTCTTGCTGTCTGCCAAGCAGGGTACTTGCTGGCAACTATTCATCGCCAACAGCAAAGGGGATGGCCAGCCTGGTGATCCATTTGGGTTTATTCGCCTGAATCGTGCCGGCAATGCCGTGAATCTTTACGTGTTGCCTTATAACTATCCAGTAAGTGTTCAACAGCTTGTGGCGGCGGATTGCAGGAGCCTTTGCACACCTGTTACCTGTAGGTGCTATGGAGTTTGTTAGAGCAGCTCGCAACCCTTCCAGCGCCTTCCAAAGTCGCTCCACCTGCTGCGTGGAGATCAGACTTAGAGCGCTACTGCAGGTGCGTGCATGGTAATTGTTCCTGAGAAAGGCCAGTCCACGCAGACGTCCTGATACTTCAACTTGCATGCAATGCCAGTTAAGTTTCTTTTCCCTGACACCTGCAGCGGCATTCCACCCTACTACTGCAATCTGCTTCGCATAGCAATGAAGCGAGTTGGTGTGCCGCCCCACATGGTGCCCGACAGCAGAGCTCCCGTGTCGCATGCCGTTGCTGCACACCTGGAGAGAGCGCGTGGACTGGTACGCTACTGGCAACTATGTACATGGGTAGTCGAAATTGAGTGATAAGTTTGTATGTGCAGGCAAAAGTTGAGCTAGACAGGGTGCACAGCATGCTTGAGGGGACTGCTCCGCCTGCGCCTTCCTCACAGCCATTGCCTGTGAAGCCATCCCCACAGCAAGATGCTGCACCAGTAGAACGACCTGCGACTCCTCGCCCTTGGCAAATGCAAAGCACCACAGGTTCGCAACGCTGGTCAGTCGCTCATTGGCTGCCCCTCTGCCTTTCGTGCTAAAGCGTAGATGTATGACACAACTTTGCAGAAGCTGGAGTCAACAGGCCTGGCAGTGCTACCAACAGAGCTGAAATTCTGGGATCCGCCCACCCAAACGCTGCCTCTGTTAGTCAGCCGGCCATCGCATCTGTTGCAGATGCCTTCGAAATACCGCGCAGCCGGCTCTTGCGCTCTGTTGAACTGTATGAAAAACGCTTGCAGGCTACCACTGCGGCCAGTGGTAGCCTTGTCTCGTCTTTGCAGAGTCGCGTGTCAGCAAGGCTTCTTGCGGAGATTGAGGATGACGCTCGACGCTGTGTGCCAATTGCACAGATGGGTGACTATCATGAGGTAACCATAATTGAAATTGTGATGCACAAATGAGTGTATTGTGCGCGGTTCATCGTATATGCTGGTGGTTGCTACATCTTGACCGCTGCCATGCTACAGGCACTCTTAAAACGACAGATGCCTCGAGACCCATTCATGGATGAAGATGAGAGGGGCTGGATGAAACCAATGTTTGGCAATCCTTATAAGCTAGATAAACCTCAGAATCAAGTTCCAGTCATGGCTGTGGATGAGGCTGGTGATGCAGCAGATGAGGGCCTCAACAATGTTGGGCATCTTTCTCCACGCAATCGAGGGTTGCATATGTCCAAGAGGCGGCGCATGTCCGAATCGCAGAAAGCACTACCACATGCTGGCACGCCAGGTTGATGCGGTTGTAACTTTTTATGCATGCTGTAAGTTGCAATGTTATTGCTGATTGCACCATGTTGTATCAGAGTCAGCACCACCTGCAGCCACCCGAGACGGCAAGGTGGCAGGTCCTTCAGCCATGGATGCTGGTTCCAAAGCTGGCAAGACCTTGGACAATGCGGATGCTCATCCACAGCCTATGGTCTTTGGATTAGATAACCACGCGTCGTTGACAAAAGGTATTCATGTGTTGATACTTGACGCCGGTTATGCCGTTTGTTAAAGGCTTCCGCCATCCTGTGGCATGCAACGCCACGCAGGTTGCATTGACGGTTGGATGCACAACTGTTCGTCAAAGCTGTTGACTGTGCTTGTGTTGTGGTTTGTTATCGTGCTGGGCAGATGTATACAGACAGAGCATATCAGAGCGAGGCGCAGGGCAGTTGCTTGAAATTCTCAGAGCTATCCGAAGGCATGGCACTGACTACAATATGGTGAGCGTCATACAGCTGTGATTGCCACTAGAAGTAAGTCACAGATCCTGACCTCATGCACAACATCGTAAGCAATCACTCAACCATTGAAACTCAGCTGCGGTTGCTGCCGATATCATCAACTGGTTTTGCGCAGGTGTTCAAACTTCTTGCTGCTCCAGGCCTTCCAACAGAGAAACCTAGGTTTGTGCAAGCCCTTATCCTCCAGGTATGGGTAAAGCCAGTACTGCTCACTGCTGGTGCTGTCGACATGCGATGGCAGGCAACCCACATTTGCTGTTTTCTATGGCTGCAGGCTAAACGACACAATAAACCAGCCTTGGCAGAAAGACTTGCTGAGTACTTGGCGGCACCAAGCTAGCTATATATTGAAGCCGTAACCCTTGCCTATAGCATGTGTATATAGCACCCAGTATCAGTGTTGCAGGATTGTGTGCATAAAGACAATTACATTACCGCGCAGTTCAATTGCAGACAATTGTTGTCCATGGTGGCAGTTGCAGTGTGTCATGTGTCAGTGTCTTATGTGGTACATGATTGTGCAGTTCTGAACATGCGTTTATTCTCAAATGACATACCTTCCAGTTTCACTTGAGGCTAGTGAAAACACGTGCACAGTGCAGTTCTGTGCAAACGCTTTCTATATCTGTCTACCTAAGAATGTTGCGTCAAGTCAATGATGATGCTTCAAGCCATTACTTGGCGATTTCAGACCAATAAAAGTTTGGCGGCATGACGCAGGTTGAAAGTTGGTGGCAATAAGACTTTCATCTACGTGATTACCCTTGACTTATACAATTGGTTGCAGGCCGCAATAACTAAAAACCTATCATCGAATCTCAACCAACAAGATTTTATAATGTACACATTTTGTACTTTATTAAAATCAACAAGTCTTGAGTGTACAAAATACCGAACGGCGAAGTTCATGGCTAATGTGTAGTGTCAGCGCTATGCAATGAAGTTACATTCAATGCTGTGCAAATACACACCAAACCACGGCATAGTCAATTGCTATGTACAACTTTATATGTATCTAATTCATATGATGGTACTTGTTACAATTCGTACTACTAGTTTTTATTGGACCCCAATACCAAATACAATATTCATACAACCGGTTTTCAGCATTCATTCGATTGATTCGCTTAAACTACCACACTACCTACCTATCTGCAAACCATGTAAGTAAAACTATCATGTTGCAAATTGTCCTTACAAGATAGGATTGTAAAATTGTTATGATAGGATTGTACACGCAAAGCTTGTTATATTTTGGGGAACAACGCCCCAAGCCGCGTGCAATTTTCCTCTAGCCCCTCGCTGCTCATGCTAGCACTTGTGCAGCAATATCTATATAGTGAATAAGCAATAAGCATAGGGAGCGCGCTGCGCAATAGCAGCACTGGCAACCTTGCTGACAGCGATTGAGTTGGTGCTGCTACATACGCTTGATTTTTAATTAGTTGCTCTCTTTGTTTTTGTTGAACTTTTGGTTGCTTGTTGCATGTTCTATCATGTGGCCCCTTTCTTAAAAGCTATGCTTCTTACCCTCGCATGGTTTTGTTTGCATGAATCTGGGATTGATATAAGTTAAGTACTTTTTGATGTGATTTATAGCTGCAGTGTTGTGTCTACGTTTGCTTGTTAAACTTTTGAGATTGGGATTATGTCAAGCAATCTGTGAGTGCTTTGCATATGAGGTTGCATGTGCACAGCTGTGCCCCTTTCCCCTCCCCTCTTTAGTATACATACACTCATAGATGGTACGGTGTATGCATGAAATGCTATACACATGCATACTATCTTAAGTGTGCATAACAAGTATGGTGACCCGTATTTACTCTGCTTTGCTACAGGTAAAGGCCGCTGCTGTCATCGGCCTGCTTGACTCGACCCACGCATTTGCAACACGTAACGTGTAGGCTAGCGGTTTGATGTTGCTGTAGTGAAGCGTTTTGTGATGTGGGCGTTATTGTGAGCTTGGTCCACACAGTGTTCGAGTGTTATCATGTATTCTTCTAACTTATGGTTGGTTCCATTTTAAGGTTTGTGATGCCGTGCATGCTTACAAGAATGATTCTCACGCTGTCGCTTTGCACGTCGGAAGTCCTCATGGGTGGCGTCGCGTATCACAACCATACGTGGCAAGCTATGCGTAGCTGTCATCCTACCTGCTGTAGGCCGCGAGTCACACAGACTGTGTTAATAGATTTTTTTCCTAAACCGTATTGTAAAGGCTCAACAGTCGGGCGGCCCGAGCACCTTTCCCTAACTCATTTGTCTCTGCAAAGCCGTATTGCGGCGTGTCGATGTCGACGGGGAGCGAATTGACTCCTTGTGTCGATGTCGTCTCCTGTAGGCTGTCGGGATGTGTCGATGGCGACGCGGGCACTTGCGACATATTTGGTCCGTTCTCGTTGACGTCGACACGAGTCCCTAGCTTACCCGTTTGAGCGGGATGGGGCGCTTTATGAAATAAAATGCGCAACGACCGTACCACCGCGGCCTCAAGATGGATGTTTGCAGGCAAGAAATGGCGCCGGCGGGAAAATGCCTGCGGAAATGTAAGGCAAACCTGAACATGGGCTCCCACAGCACATCGACGTATGTCGACATAAATAGTCTTTGTAAAACTTACCCGCGCTTGTCCGCATCGACGTGAGACGGCAAGTCAGCCCACGCCGTCATTGACACACCGAGACTGATCACGCTCCGTCACCATCGACACGCGCGTCAAAACATAGACATTGTTGAGTTGATACTTCCCCCACGGGCCGCCTGACTGTCAAGACTGAAGGCGAAGGTGTTGTCAATCAGGAACCACTTTACTTTGTTTTGGCCAAACTATTGGCGCGACACAGCGCCTCATCGAACAGGTTTTTCTCCCCTCTCTTTTGGCGGGAGCGCAGTTTTGTGTTGATTGCTGCTTTCCCGCGGAAAAGCAGCGGCTTCAGTCCGAGAGTTTCGGCTGTGCGATCGCCTGCCCTGCAGCGAACTTCGGCTTCGTGTGGCGGCACAATCGCCTGCAGCCTGTGAAATGGTGGATGGAGCAACAGCAGAGCAATAGGGTGGGCGTCGGTGTCGCTGTGCTTGTCGCTGTGCTTGTCGGGGGCGGCGACCGCGGGTTGCCAGAGTCGGTGCGGTGCACGGTGGTGGCAGTGTCTATCGTGCGTGTGATTTGTGTGAGTAAGTTTTCAGCTTGATCAGCTGGGGGACCAGCTCAGGGCTTTTGCCTGGATAGGCGCCAGCACATGGCTGTAGAGGTGGCCGGCGGTAGGGGCGGCTGCGAGTTGGCATTGGAGGCGGGGGACGGCGGCAAGAACGAGTCATCTGCTTCAGTTGATATGGTATGCGTCATGGGCACAGCTTGCATGGTGGTACTTGTTCAAGACTTGTTTGAAACGACCATGAGCTGGCATGAAGAGCATGTTATGTGCATGTCTACATGCCGGCATACACATAACATGCTCTTCATGCCGGCTAGCAATGCCGGTATACAATGCACGCAGCAGCGCAGCCCCAGTAGTTGATGCATTAGCAGTGTTGTTGCTATGGAATGCTGAATGATGTGCATCAGCTTGGTTGCTATTTGCAAGCAGGTTCAGACGTTTGTTGCTCTACCGTCGCCTGAGCAGACAATGCAGCAGCACTGTAGTACTTCTTGGTCAGCGCACAAAGTCTTGCTTCATTTTGTTAGCTGCGGGTGTGTCGCCTTCATTTGCTAATCTCCTGTCGCTTGCAGGGCAAACGACACCAGTTGGATGTTGACGAAGCTCCATCATCACAAATGACTGGTAATGCGCGTCTGTGCTTGCTCTTTTGTTTGCCGAGTTGTGCTGGTCAGTATGCTGCGTTGATAGCCATACTCGATTATTGGGCAAGCTGATTGTGGCAATGTGGCACAGAGGATGTCACGCGGACAGCAGCAGCAAGCAACAACTGGCTGCGGCGCAGCACCACCAGCACGAATGATGGCAGCGAGTGTCCTAGCCCTGTGCATGTACGCAGCAGATACTGGTCATGTTGTATCGACATACTTGAGTGCCTTGCATTCAGCCGTCTTGCCATGTTCCGTGCAGAATGGCACCATGCCCGCATTATGGCCTGGCCAGATGGCCGATGACCTCGCACGCCTCAGGCACGACCTCAGCCCCATGGTCGCCGCCGCATATGTCCTTGGTGATGAGCAGGATGGCGCTGCCATCAATGCAGTTATTACAAAACTGGAAGAGCTTCAGGTAAGCTAGTGGAATCTTTGGCCTCTCACTCAATGTGCACATGTTGAACACGACCTGTTGACCTTGCTCTATATAGAGCCAGTCCAGGATGCAAGGTGCCGCCATTGCAGGAGTTTTAGAAAAGATGACCGCTCGTTTGAGGGATCAGGTACTGCGTGCTACATCCTGCAGAAGGCCTACGTTTGCGATGTTTGCTAGTCTCTGATGGCAATGTGCTGGAGAACAACTTACCACATAATGTTGCGCTGGCCATGCAGGCAATGGCTACAGACGCCACCCTTACAGCTGCAGCAGCTGAGGTCAAGCGGTTGCGTGCGGAGGTCTCTCGCCATGCAGCCGCCTTTCGGGACTGCGAAGACGCACTGGCCTCACGTGATGAAACAGCTCAAAGCCTTGCAGCTGAGGTCAGTTGGGTATACCCCGTCATACTAGCGTGTTGTAGGTGCCTACTAACAAGGAATGGTGGGCAGCTGTGTGTAGTTAAGGCAGAGCTGGATGTAGCAAACTCGCGGATTGCAAAACTTGCCGTCGATGAGGGTGCTGCGGAGCAACTGGCGCAGATGCAGCAGGCACTGCGAGAGTCAAAAGAGGGACTGGCCGCTGCTGAGGAGCAGTTGGCGCACTTGAAGGCTGACTCTGCTGACAAGGACGCCATGTTGCTGCAAGCCGTGGAGAAGGTAACAATACCAACAGATGCTTGTGCTGAGTGTCACTGCCATACGACAGAAGCAGTTGTCAGTATGGTGACTAGCAACTTGTTGGCGGTGTAGTGCACCTTCAGATGCCTACAGTTTGTTGAACGCTTCCCTGATAACTACTTGCCTGCAACCAAGCTGATGTTGATGGGAGTTGCTGGATTGGTACTGGGTGCATCAAGTTGTGATGTTCTTCAAGCGACCAGTTGTGCCAGCGTTGATAGCAACTACATGACTGCTGCAGGTTGAGACTTTGCGCGTGGACCTTGCTAATGCAGAGACGCTTGATGCTGCAAAGCTGGCAGAGATAAGATCACTGCGTGCTCAGGTGCCCCTCCTTTACCGAAAATGCTGTTGTGCTGGCCTATTCGATGCGCTTTTGCAGCAAGAGCATGCAGTTGACAATGCCAGATTGGTGAATTCAGGTGAGAGCAAAAACGCAAGAGCTGGAGTTTTCTCAAGAAAAGGCCCGGTTACACGAGGAGGTACGTACGCTTCAACATGCTTTGCACATAAGCACTCAACACCAGTGTCAAAGTTATAGTCTGATAAGCAACATGTGTAGGTTGCTGCCAAGCTCCGTGAGGAGCTTCAGTCGCAGACCTCACAACAGCAGGAGCAAAGCGAGCGCATGGATCAGGTGGAGCAGGCCCTCTCCGAGGCGCGTTCACGCGCTGCGGAGATGGAGAGCAATGCCTTGTCTATGGCTTCCATGCTCACAGAGTCTGGCCTCACCAGCCCCGAGAAAGCAGTAAGTATAGCAAGAACGTGGTAATGAGTAGATGCCCGCAAGGCTGCTCACTGTTACCAACCCTGACTTCAGGCAGTGAGCGAAGAGCTGGCGGAGGAACTTGCAGAAGCTCGACGCCAGCTGGCAGAGGCTCGGGCCACGAACCATGTGCAGTCTGTTCAATTGCAAACGCGAGAGTCAGAGTTGGCTGGACTGGCGGCATCCCTGTACCGTCTGCAGACACGCATTGGGGATAACCAGGTATGTAACAACAGCACACTGCTTTCCTACACGCTGAGCTCGTACGCATGTGGTCCAATTCAATGTGTCATCAGGTTGTTTCAGCGGCATCCGTAGCCGACGCACGGGAGGAGTACCTCATGCGCGTGGTCAATGACTTACGGGCGTGCCTGAACCGAACAGAGAGCGAAATGAACTACATTCGGGTGAGTGGACAAGATAGGATGTCTGTCTTTGAACGTTGCCCATATGCACCATGAAATGTTGTCTCTCACTCTCAGCAGTTGGCAGTGGAATGCATACCTCATAGTTACTTGCGTTGTACTTGCTGAAAGTGGATGAGTCTCATCACCTTCATGACGCTGCCTTCGATGCCTAACAGTCTCATGCATAGAACGACCTTCTTGCGCGGGACAAGGCGCACCGCAGCATTGCACCGCAGACCCCGCGTGGCCAAGAGCACCACCACGACGCAGTGGCAACGGTGCAGAACTGGCTTACCAACACAGCATCACCACCAAGGGAGGTCAGGGAAGTCCCAGCAGGACCACCTGCTTGTTCCTCAGACACTGCTTCCACACAGTCTTCACCCCAGCACAAGGTTGCCATCAGAGCGGACTGCAGGAGGGTGTCGCATGACACTGCGGTTGACAGCTGCGCCGCCACCGCAACAGAAAGACGCTACAGCGAGGGAAGTGAAGACAGTGGAAGTGAGAAGTATGCTTCGCCGTATGTGCCTGCCAAAGTGGCCCCGCGCAGGTGAGCAGGTCTGATGGCATGCACTGCAGCGCGCAAGTTTGGATAGCATGCTGCAAAAGTCTATCACATGCAGCTGTTGACATCGAGTACCCTTTGCAGAACTCCGCTCTCTGCCCCTGCAAGGGCTAGCATCATTGATGCGTGCCCGGATGAGTCTGCATGGGCTCCTTGGGATGATGCGGATGGAGCGCGCAAGTCCGCTGGCTTAATAAACTACAAGATGCTACGAGACGACATTCTGAAACTCCTAGCACCTGCTTCATAGGCATAAACTGCGAGTGCATTTGCTCAGAGCATTTGCGGCATGTAGTTCACACCAGTAGACGTCATATTGATGTTGCTACACTACAACTACGGCTTGGCATTATCAGGGACTGATATACCAGTTAGAGTTTTGTAAATATTCATTTCATTTCATGTTATTCTGGTCGATGGTTTTCTCAACCCCGTCTCCTTGTCCTTGTCCATCTCCTTGCTTGTGTCTCGTTTTTGAACAGTAGGCATGGTGGCAGTAAGGTATGGTGGCAGCACTAAAAGCGAACGCTGATATGTCAATGATTATACAGGTTGTGTGGTTTGAACAGCACCCTGCCTGCATGATGGGGAACCCATATTTGGTGAACTTGCACTAACTCACGTCTGGTTTGGTGCGCTCCATACTTGCACTGGTTCGCGCATTTGGTGTGGTGCGTTCTTTGCCAACATAGGATGCGTGTGCGTATGCGCATATCAATGTGCTTACGCGCACACGCTAACTGGTGCTTTTGCTTTGCTACTCATCTAACGGTTTTGTTGTTCTTACCATCTGCAAACAGAGCAGACTGCCAATTAATAAACACCATACCATTCTCTCAATGGGCGCCCGCGACCCCGCACAAGCACATACGCGTTTTCAGACCTATCCTGTTCAAGACAGCACATCGCAAGCTGTACCGTGTTTGCACATTATATCAGAGACCCTGCATTGAGCTCGCTTGCAAGGGGACATCAGTTGTCTGCCTGTAGCGCTGCACTAAAGTCTACGCAGTCTACACATGTGCTCTGCGCAGGTTCGTGCTGCTCGGGGATGGGTCTCAATGGTGCAGGGGTGAAGGAGGCATTTGTTGTAGCCTAGGCCTCTTTTGATTAAGCCTGCTCGGGTGCTGCACGATTCATGCCTGATGACGATGCTGTAGACGCAGCCTGGCCGTGCGTGCGCTTCCGCTGCGGGTCTACTGCATGGCTGAATATAGGAGCATTTGTTCTGGCACAGCTGCTAGCCATGACGGTGTCAGCCTAGTACTCGCCTCACTTGCGTTGAGTCCTGCAGTCCTGCTTCAGATGCTGGATGACCTGCAGTTGCCTGCACTGCCTCTAACATGTACTCCTGACCGCCTTTGGCACCATCAACACGAGGTTGATGGTGGTTCAACCTGATGCAATGCAAATGCTTCCAGGCTCAGCAGCGAATAAGCGTACAGAGCTTGCACGAAAGTGGTCACTGGTGGAGGTTTCACCGCAATAGCAAGCGGAGTAATGCGCATGCGCACCTATAGCATTTCCTGCAGTTGGACACGGGACTCGGCCAGTTCCGTGCTTCCATTGTTGGGGGGCCATGTGTGCAATTGCAGCAAGAGGGTTTACTGGCCTGTTCTTTGCAAGAAGTTCGTCGATATTAAGACTGCAGATATGGTGGTCATGCAGGAGAGGGCTGTTCTGCAACAGAGCTGGATCGGGTATCTGGGTTTTTTCTGTGATGCTCTCTGAGACGGGATCGGGCTGGCGAGCGGGCTGAAGTGATGCTCCTGCATCTGGAGGAGCTTCAAGAAGGATTGGCACGTGACATTGCAACAGGGCTCTGGCATATCATTAGGGTGCTGGTCATGGCTGATTGTGTTGGGCCGCCCCGCGCTGGGAAGAATGCGGTGCCATAGCGCGGCTCGTGTTCCTTGACAGCTTAAACGTGTGAGACACTAGTGTGCAACATCGTCACACCAAGCTACGTACTGTCATCCCTGCCTATCACTGCACAAGCATACTCACACGCATGCCAGCGGCATGCAAGCACGCCTACACAACTACACTGCCGCAGCCGCCAGCACAGCGTCCGCTTCCGCCGTTGGCGCCGCCGTCTGGACCGGGCCCCAGCCTGGTACCGCCGCTACGACTGCCGCCCCCCGTAAAGCAGAACGGGGCTGAAAACTGTCCGTTGCTGTGAAAAGTACGTGCTGCTGACTTTCCACTCCGGCAACCACCGAGGAGTGGGGCGTCAACACAATAGGTGATGTGCAATGACTACATATCACATGTAACGCTGCTGCATGCAACATACTTTGTCAACACAAGCGGTTGACATACCATTCACAAATGTGCGCCAGCGTCTTACCAACTGCAATATTGCAAGGAATATACGTTGGCTGCTATTATCAACAACCATATCCATTGTTCCCCCGGCTGGCTTAACTGGCCATACCTGGCGTTACAAGCTGTATGGACAAGGCATCCTTTGGGCGTTGAGCTGCCTGTAGCTGCTGTGCCAACCACAGGACTGCTCTACGGGTTTAACGGCGCTACCTGTTGTGAGTGTTGTACAAATGCGACAACCTGTAGTTGTCCAATGATGATGATGCCTGTTGAGTATCTACAGTTACAGCCACGCCGCTCAACGGAGACCAGACCGGTCATAGGGTTTGCATCCTGCACGAAACAGGCAACCTGATCAGCAATGAGTTTACCTTGTAATGTACTCAACACTGAGGTCTCAGCGTGCATGCGCACTTTTTATAATGCACAGCCCTTTCCAAACAGTCATATGTGCATCGCATTAGTGGAATGTTGAATGACTTACAGGCAAGAGCTGGTGTGAACTAAACTGCATTGCTGGCTTCGTGTACACATGGAACAACAACGTACGCTCATTGATGAGAGGAGGGAGAGGCCGGATGTTGAGCTTCTCAACAAGCAAGTGGACTTCTATATGCCCTGTAGCGAGAAACTTCTGCAGCACTGGTTCAGAGAGCTTGCCAGCAGCCAGAATGCCCTGCCAAACCATTATATGATTAATACTGACGTATGACAGGCTCCCTGCTTTAGCTGAGCATAACAGTGTCTCTTCAATGGCGTGTACATGACGACACACCTTGAACAGGCCGAGCACAACGTCTTCAGGGTAACTGCTTAAGTCAGACACGTGATGGATGTTGTGCACCACGCATCGAAAGCTCAGCTCCCAGAGGGAAGGCGGCTCATGCTTGTGGCGCAGCCGAGCGCGGGATACTGCTCCTCCTGCTCCTGCTCGATTTTCGCGTGGACCCGACTCACCGCTCCGAGGTGAAGGTAACATCACACACTAGCAGCATGCCTGCAACACAAACAGATGTTGGCGTGATCCCGCAGCCGGGTGTGACTGCGTGGTATTGCGCTCTGGCATCTGCAAACTTTGGCTACTGGTGACCTGACTGGAACCAAACAGCACGCTGGCAGCATCTGCTAGGGAAAGCGAGATGTATATTGCAGTGAATGCGCTGCTCTCAACATGCTGGACCGCATGCCTTCTGCATCAACGACTGGAGTGTGTCTGACTGGCCAATATGGCATGGCAGCCCCATGTTGCATTAGCGGTGGGGGAGGGGGCCTTGCTTACAAGCTGCTAAGCAACAAGGCACAAAGGCTCGCACCAGCCCGCATGATAACAACACCCTACTCACATGTACTAAACGTAGCTGTAATATGTTTGCAGCTCGTAAACCAGCTCCTGTGCATGGCAACCCTGAGCTAGCCAAGCTTATGTCACCTGTCGCTGAGAATGTCCAACAGCAAGGAGAAGATTCCCAAGAATTTGCTGCTGTTTAGTGTATTGACCAATACTATACCTGTCTTAACTTAGCTGGGCTATATATATTGCTTTTATCATTGGGTGATAATGAAAAAGGGCATGTCTGTGACTGGCCAAACAGCGATTACCGTTGTCTCGCAGTACAACCATACTCAACTCGCATGAACATAAGCCATAAGTGACGTGAAACAAACGTGTTGAGCAATTGTCGCCCCCCACGTTGCAAGCAGCGCACACGCAATCTTGCACAGAGGTAGCAACAGCACTGAGGCTCACAGCTCTCGGAAACACAACAAAGCTGAAGTTGACCCCACCTGAAGCCGGCCGTGGGGCAGGCAGACTGTCACCAGCAAGTATTAGCAGCAACAGGCCACATAGCCTCACACCCGCAGCATCATGCGCTGCTATGCAACCGCTGCCTATACCTCCTCAACCGCCGCCCCCGCTCCCGCCGCCGCCGCCGCCGCCGCCGCGGACCAGGACCAGGACCAGGACCAGGACCAGGACCACAGCAACCTCGAGCTGGTTGTGGGCGCAGGGGGCGTAGGCGGCGGTGTGGGCGCAGACCGGAGCGGCCGTATGGCTGGTGGCGACACTCCAGGCTGGCACCTGCAGAGGCTGGTGACCGTCTGCCTCCTGGTTGTGCTGCTGCTGGGCGCTGCCGCCTCCGCTGCGAACAGCAAGGATCCCTACAGAGGTGCTTGCTGCCGCTGCTGTGGCATTGTTGCTTGTTGTTCAGCGCAGCTCCGTCAGATCTCCAAAGCTCACGCGTATGCAACAGGGTTGGTAGCAAGTCTCATCTCACGTCGTTGTTTTTCAAAGAGTGCATGCAGTAGTAGTTCAGCGTGCGTGTGATTCACTGAAGACGCGACACTACAGCACGTCAAGAGGCTGTACAACCCTCGCAACTACACGCATTCTAGTCTTGTGATGGTTAGCAGCACAGCTGTTGCTCTCTCTTGCAGACACAGCGACATGCAGAGAAGCAGTGCCAGCGACTACATGTCAACAAGTGCACCCCACCCCTCCATTATCACGGCTTCGCTGTGCAGTCTCTCACATTTTTGCATTCCTCTGGTGTATTGTATACTGCATTCCGTATTGATGTTAATGGTCAACTACGAGCAGTGCTGCTCGATATCAAGCCTTCTGCAGTTTGTTGGAACGATTGACGGTGTGCAACTTATTATACAAATGGCCGCTTAACACAATACGTACATGCTGCAGTGTTGGGAGTGGACCGCGCAGCCAATGCGGATGAGATCAAGAGGGCATACAAGAAGCTCGCACTGAAATGGTGAGCTGATTGCCCCGCGTCAGTGAAGGAGTCGTTGTGATCTGTCTACAGTGTTGTGCTTAGCCTTCTTGTAGTTGAATGACATTTTACCCAGGCATCCTGACAAGAACCCAACAGAGGCAGCGAAAGCAAAGTTTGTGGAGGTGCGGTCAGCAGATGTGCATGCTTGATGGTGGTTGCAGAACATGAATCGTGAATGACGCAATGGACTCACTCGTTGCCAACGTCCTGCAGCTTCAGCATGCTTATGAGGTGCTTTCGGATGACGAGAAGCGCCGGCAGTACGACGTGTTTGGCAACATGGTAAGCTGCGCATGTGTACCGCATGACCGCATTGTTGAGCGTGTTGTCGGGACATTTTTTGTTCGCATGCAGGATGGCCCCCGGCAAGACCATTTCCAGCATCATAACTACCCCGGTGGTGGTTTTAGGCAGCCATTTGCCGACTTTGGGTTCACGTGGCCTCCCCAACCAGGTGTGCTGAGTGCTTTATCATCCATGTTCTTGACGGGCTGCAAGTGCGTGCTGTCAAAATGGCAACTTGAGACGTGCCAACATGCAGATCCGATTCCGAGCGCAACCGTTTCGTTGCATCTGGGGAACTTTGAAGACATGGTGTTGAGAGGCAATGCTCCGTGGCTAGTGCAGGTTTGTGTTAAGCACCGTTGACAGTATGTGCTAATTACTTGTTCCACTCCAGTTTGGAACCAGCGTGTGCCTTCCACAATGGTCATGTGATGTGATGTACTGTGTGTGCGTATGCTCCAGCGTCGCATACACATGTGGACTTGTGCTGATCCGCAGGTTTATGCAGACAGCAGTTCTGAATGCGTGCGTCTGGCGGCTCAATGGGAGGAAGCGGGTGAGTTGATTGACAACACAATCACAGGCATATGTTTGTTACAATGGCTCGGTGTCAATCGAGTCACAGAGTGCGCAACATGTCACATTGCTCGATCCAGCATGGGGGCACCTAATAGAGTGAATGTGTTGTGTCGCAGCACGGCACCTCCAAGGCATAGTGCGGGCCGGACGGGTCAACTTCATCAGCCAGAAGCGGCTTGCGGCAGCACTTGCAGAGACCACGTGGACATCCCCCACACCTGTTTACAGCAGAGGTATCGCATATCTCTGCCTTCATGCCACAACTTTCTCCAAGCTCAACAGCATTGCTGCTCCCCTTCTGCAGGCTTGCCGGCAGTTTTAGGCTTCCCCGCAGGCTGTCAGCAGCTCTCCTGTCTCGTAAGGTCTGAACTAAGCAGCACGCTGCAAGCATGCACGCATGCACGCATGCACACATGGCCAAGATGTTGCATCAAGGCAACCATCCTGGCGTCACCTCAAGAGAACATTTGCTTTTTGCCTCACTTGTGATGCGGTGTGTGCAACCTTACAGGTTTGCTAGCGCCAACTCAGCTGAAGCCTGGGTGCAATTCGCATTGGATGAAGTGGCGCGGCTGCCAGACATCCAACAGCTGTCAACCGCCGCTGATGTGGTATCTGTCTACTCTTCAACCGCTGTTCCTCCGTTTATGTCCGGTTGCTAAATCGCAGAATGGTTGGTTGCAGGATGAGTGGCTGCGCAGCGCACCCCACAAAGTGCACACGCTTGTGTTGGGATCAAGAAGCAAAGCGGCTTCCCCGCTGCTGCGGCAATCTGCCGTGAAGTTTGCCAACTTTCACCAGTTTGCTCGCGCCGTGTTCGACACCAGCAACAGTCACATTTGGCGCACGAGGTGCGTCCTGCACTTATGTCCTCGGCACCAGCTGCTTTTGCGCTTGTCCAGAGTGACATGTTGGTCGGCAGGTTTGGCGTGCAGCGAGCACCCGCTGTAGTCATTGTCAAGGAGACTGATGAGCCTGCAGTGATCCACTATGGTAGGAGGCTGGCTTGTTGTTGTCATCTGTATTTGCATTGCTTACATATGATGCGAGAGATCATCAACCTCTGTCTGGCTTGCGCCTGGCAGGTGCTTCGTCTGCTACTACGCTGAATGACTTATTGCAAAGCAATCGCTTCCATGGCAAGCTGATGCCACGAGTTTCCTTCCATCAGCACTTATGCATGATGCATACTGTTACAGAGATTTAGTTGTCTTTTGCACATGCAGTGCTGCCGCAGCTGCACGCGATGTCGGCTTCCCATCTGGACTGCGACCCGACGCGCAGCAAAGCACGTGACGAAAGGCTTTGCATAGTTGCGATTGGTGCGCCTTCCTCAAACATGGAGGTTGCTAAGCAGGTGAGTAGCAACCAGTCATCAGACAGCATCAGCTGTACTGCTCAAGTGTTCATGTACATGCGTCTCATCGCTTTCGTGTGCTGTGTTGGCATTGATGTCAATCAATGCCACCATGAATGCCACTACAAGTTGCGCTAAGGATGCGCCGAAGGGAAATTGAAACACAGGTATTAAGACAAGTCAAGCACTACTTGATGGATTCCAAGAGCGTGTCGTACCACCGCGCCGCACAGCACATGGAGGATGACAGGCTGGTGCTAGCCTGGGCTAATGCTGCAACTCAGCAGGTACTGCCCAGCTTGTATGTACATCGTGCAACGTCGTCATTGTTACTGATTGTTCGTTTGACAGAGGTTCTGCAAATTTCACTTCAACGCGTCCGCACAACAGCAAGTATGCCATGCCACAAGTTCCGACGCTAGGCCGCAGCTACTTGCGTACCGCAGCTCTCGTGACTACAGATACACCGTCTTCAATGGTTATCAAGACACTCGGAGTGTAAGTTGCATGCCGTACAGACCACACTCGAGCAAATTTGCAATGCGTGTCTCAAGACCAATGGTTCATTCTTTTAACACTACTCAGCGAACACTACTCAACACTCAGGTTTCGCAATGGATTGACGACTTGCTTGGCGCCAAGCACAGCAGTCAGGTATGTGTAAACTGGCATCACAATCATGCACAAGGCCACCCATGGCACATTGTAGTGTCTGTCTGCTGTGTGCAGTGGACAGTTCCAGGCAAGCCGCCTCCCAGTTTTCAGCTGGAAGACCAGCCCAGTTGGTTGCGAATGTTGTTGGTGGGATTCAAGGCTGCCATTCGATTGGCGATGCGCAAGAGCGATGCGTGGAGCACGGCGTTGGGCATCACAAACACGCTCTTTCCGCTTCTCAGCTTCGCGCTCGCTGTCGCTGTACCCTTGTTGGTGACAGCGATGGCTTCACGAGCTACTAGGCAGGCATGTTTTAGAGGCAACGTGGAGTGCCTTGGAACAGAACTGTCCTGTTGTGTTGTGATGCCTAAAGCACCGTTTACAACTATTGTTTGTCTCACTCAGGCGCAGGCCAGGCGTGTGGGACGCAGACCTCTGAACAACTCTAGTGCCCCATCCGCAGCATCTACAGCAGCTTCGAGACAATCCGTACCCACGCCAAGGCAGCCGGCAGCGGATGTTGTCACACTTACAAGGGAGACTGCTGGCTTGCTGCCGGCCAGTGGCGTCTACATTGTTATGCTGTTGCTGCCAGGACCAAGGTTGGTTTTTGTTGTTGCACTGGCACCATCTGCTGCGCATCTGCATCTGAACGTGACTTGCTTGCTTGGCAGTGACAGTGCGCAAAGCATGAAGTACAACAGATCTGAGTTATCCTCTGTGAAGGCATTGTTAAAGGTACTACTGGTGGTGATTGGTAATTCGGGTTGCTTTACAAACTTAAGCTTCAAATGTTATGCAGGTGGCAGCCGTGTTTGCAAGGGAGAAAAGACTGCGTTTTGCAACAGTAAGTCTCAGGTCGCTATGCCCTGCATAGCAATAACAGTCTGGTTAATGCAAGTCCGATGACAGACGTGCTTTGCAGTTACGCTCTGTACAACACCAACACTGGCAGCAGTTTGCACGGGAGCAAGTGGAGGCTGCTGCTTGCTCTTGCCCGGTATGTTGTGGTTGTGTTTACTGCTTGCTCTTGCATTCTGAGTCCAGGTTACACCTTACTCTGCTGCTGGCATTGGCACGTTGCGCCTATGACAACTGTCACTCTGGTCAACTTTGTCACTTGTGCTTGTATCCTTTACCGCATAATGTTTGGTGAAGTGTTAACAGGACGCAGCACTCAGCTGTGCGCTGTGATTGAAAACTGCTGTTTGCACCATACATTCTTAAATAACGGTAGAGTCCGTGGCAGCTTGTGGTGTGGCACCCATCAAGGAAAAAGTTGAAGCGGCTGGTGGGGCTGGATGTTGATGATGTCGCCAGAGTGCGGTTGCAACTAGAGCAATTGCTGGATGGTATTGCTACTTGGGAGCTAGGGACTTGGCATGACCTGTCAGTTTGAAGTGGTCACTTTGTGTTGTGGTTGGGCTTCACATCCTGTACGTCGTAGCCACTTTGCAGAACTGCATGCGCGTTGGGCACAATTAAACAAGGTTATACACATCGCCCCCCCCACCCCCCACCCCCCGCGCGCGGCGCTAGCACGCCAAGGTCGTGGAGAGCACACACGCACACCCACTGTGCTCTTTTCACTGCACACGTGATAAGTATGGTTACCACGTGTATCACTTCACTCAAATCACTCAGCTGCTGCTGCTGTCTCTCCACAGTCAAACCGCCGCATCCACTTACTCGGTAACTTGACTGCCAGCTTGGCTCGCAGCCGACATTGGTGGAACAATGCACCAGTGCAGATGTTGTCAAGTAAGCAAAAGTTTGTTGAAGAGTTTAACATTGCCATTTCTTAATATGGACTCACACCCCTGCATTGCAGAGTGACATCCAAGTTCCATGCCAAGCCAAGCTGAGATCAGCAGTGCAGCTGTTGGGCCCACAGTATGCAGCCCTGTTGCTGCATGATTGCGGAGATGAGGCACGTCTGTATGACAACCACGCAATGACAATTATTTTGTCACCTTAATGGGTGTCCAGTGGCAACTCAGTTCAACATAGCAGAACCAAAACCAGCCAAGAAGCCAGCTATGCACGATGCCTCGTAGTCTAGGCTGCACACCACCGCTAATTACAACAGCTGAATGCAATGTTCAGCTAAAATAGTACAAATCTGCTGTACACATATACACTAGCAACACGGACAGACACTACTTGACGCCAATGGGGCAGGGGCTGCCTCCAAACTACACTACAATCACTTGTCTAGAAACTATCAATGGGATGTCGAAGCCAATTGAATGGCACTGCAGCAGACCAATCCTGCAGTGTGCGAGCTAGCACCCTGCATCATACAGGATGTGAAGTGCTTTACAAGGACTGCGTGCGCGCCACGGGGTGAGCAGGTGGCGGAGGGATCATAAGCGAAGCCGGCTGCAATCGAACAGGGGACGTGAAGCGGGGTGCGAGCGGTGACTTGGGCTTGCATGAGGACGATTGCGCAAGTGCTGATGTAGAGGAGAACTCTTTGCGGTGGAAAGAGCGAAGCAGCGCTGCTCGTCTCAAGCTAGCGCCAGGTGCAGGATCGCTGGGAGACAGCGGCAACTGCCCACCAAAGGATGGGCAGCTGCCAACCTCTGATGCTAATGCCAGGAGCCGCGCCTGTGCACAAAAGCTGTCAGCGTCCTTTGCTGGCATTGTCTCATGGTTAACGTACACAACAGGAGGTTGCAATTACCTGCAGGCGAGCCCGCATTGCAACAGGAGAGTGGGACCTCCGGCGCGATCGTGATGTGCCACTTGAATTGACTCGAATACGCCAGCGTGGCGAGAGTGGGGGCGAACCGTGATTGGAATTTGGGCTGGCAGGTTCTGAGTCTGATGGTGAACCTGACCTTGGGCTGAAAGAGTTTGGGCTGTAAGGCGTATGAGGCCAGGAATTGCCCAAAGACCTGCCCGGCTCAGCATCATAGTCGGAGTCATCATCCATAGCATCCCTGCAGTGCAGACATGTTAGAAAGCGTCACTCTGCCTAAAAATTGCCAGCCACTGTTGAAATACCAACTAGTAAGCTAGCTTACTTACCCAGTAGGGGAAGTTGCCCGAGGCGAACAGCACAGCGCATCTAGTGCTCGAGCTTCAGGTGTTGGGGTTGGGGAGGCTCGCATTTTGGGGCTGTCCACCATGCACATGGCACTCAGCGACGAGGCCATAACCTCTGTCTGATACCTCTTGTCAAGGTGGAAGTTGTCAAGAAACAGCTCGTCCGCATCCAAACCGCGTGGGCGCTTCAGGCTGAGCAGTCTTGCCGGCAAAGCAGACAGCGACTTTGTCCGGCCTGGCGTAGGCTTTTGCTGAGAGGCGTTGCCACTGGAACCTGGCAATGCATCCTGAGAGCGCTCTGGGCTAGTCGGCAGTGCCAAGGACTGCACTCTGGACTTGCCCGGTACGCCCGCAACATTGAACCTGCACCATGACAAACAAAAACCGTGTGATTGTCTGACAGCGAACCAACTCCAATAGTGCACTAGCATACCAGTCACTGAGCAGCAGAGCAGTATGCATGGACATGCAACCCTGCTTACCCCAACACAGTTCGCAACCGCCGCCAGATGTCCTCACGCCAACCACGTTCTGTAACTTCCAATGCTTCACTTCCATGCCTGCAAGCATCAGGGTTAACTGTTGCGCGTTTCAAACTACAACGTAATTCAGGTGTATCACGACCCAGGACATGTCAACTGCAACAATGCCTGGCTTATAAATCAACTGGGGCACCAACAACAGAAGCCTCGCCATCGATTACCTGTCCTGAACAGGAACATCGGTTTGAACCAACTGGGCAACGGTTGTACCAGGCTCAGGCTCGCTAAGTGCAATGTCCACCTGCGGTTGCGGACTCTGGTAAGCCATGGAAGTTTCACAGAAGTAATGGCAAATTCTCCAACAGCACTGCAATGCTTGGAGCATTTGTGCTTCAAGGCTTACCGTGGAATATGCATCATCCGGCCAGTTGTTAAAACGCCATTTTTGGGCGATATGCTTGTCAGGAGTGATGGCAATATGCATGCCTGATATGGCACCATCAAACATGGAGAAGGTCCCTCCAGTTTCTCTGGATATTGTCGCCTTTGATTGCGTGTACTTGACCACAAGCTCTTCATCCAGCAGCGCCTCAAAGATGTCGTGCGGCCTAGCAAAGAACCTGCGGCAACGGAGTCACTATCTGCAATCTGAACCTCACACCACATCAGAAGCTCAGTAAAGCGCCTAAACATGCGCAGTACTCACTTCTCTGTCATTGTGATGGTAGCTTTGCCCGAGGGTGAGGCTTTGCGCGATCGCTCTGCCGCTTCAGATTGCGTCGTCTCTGCTTGTTGCGTGCCATCGACTACAGAAGTCGCCTTCTGCGTGGGCACCAGCATGTCAACAACAAGCAACACCACAGCTTGCGTAAAAGTTCCCATGATCAACCCAGTGTACCTGTCCAGCCGCTGGGGGGGAGCCAGCGGAAGTCTCCTTCCTAGATGCATTCACAGCTGCAGTCGCTGCTGGTTTGCCTGTAGCACACACAGCTTGACTATGAGGGCAGTGAGACGCCTGGCAGGAGGCGCTGCACACAGTCTGGAAGCACACGGTTGAAGCACAACGCCCAAGTGTCACCTGCTATGGAGGCAGCATCGACGGTGGGACCCTCGTCAGCCCAGTGCCAGCCTTGGGCGTGTGCGTTGATGCCTTCTGCGTCTCCCTCAAGTATACAAGCCATCGCCACTGCCGTGCAAACAATCCGTTAACAGCAGGCAAAGAACCCGCTGCTGTTTCGCCAACAAACATTGTGACACATCTGTTTGCAACACATTTACCAGGCCAGCTCATGCACAATGCAGAATCCAAACACATCGACTACGCCTCTCATCACAGGCACGAGCAGGCCAAACTTCGCACGTCACAAGCAAGCAACTGCCTGCCACCTACCGTGCTCAGTTTGCGCCTTGAAGTTGTCAAGCAGCTTGCGGCAAGCACCGGACATCACCCGCGCCCCGAGCCGCCGACCCCGCCTGACGCCAGCCACAGGCCCCGACCCCAGTCCAGCAGCGACGCCGATTCCGACGACGCCGCCGACAACCACCACCCCGCCGCCGTCACCACCAGCGCCGCCGCCAGCTCCAACCATCCTTGGCAGCAGCCAGCGGCAGCAGCACGCCTGCGCTGCCGGGCTGCGCTGCCGGGCCGCCCCAGTAAGTGAGTTGCTCTACTCTCGTGTCCTCACTCACACGTGGGCACCACCAGCCACGTATCTTTTAAGGCTGCGTTTTCAATCCCGCCCTAATAAATAACAGCATGAACCTAGGCGTAGCGTACCCGGTAGGGTCACCAACGCGTCTCAATCCACCGCGGCATCGCATACGACGGACAGAAACGCGCATTATGAACCATCTCGCTACAATCTACCGGTAGGCCTATCGGTAGATGAAGGTTGCCCTCCCTTTTCGTTTCCGCGGGTGAAGTTCAGTGTTAAAAACCCCCGCCAAATTGCTCCGAGAAGCCCGCCGCTTGTATATTTCGGACGCCGCCGGAGAATTTTGGCGGGGTTTCAATGAGCGTCGGACTTTACCTTGGCGTGTCTGGTACGTTTCACATAATACGGGGCTAGCATGGCCACGGGACAGTTACATGAACCGACGCCGGGGTGCAGTCTGCCACGCTAGCTGACGGCTTCCAGATATGCGCGGCTCAAGGCAGAAGCGGGAGTCGAGCGACAGCGGCGAGATCATCATCAATGCGAATTGGATTGCTGTGAGCCTGTCAGTCGCTGCGCAGTGATTGCGAAGCCGCGCTTTTAGAATGAATCCAGCCGAGCACAGGGCCTTATCATTGGCCTGAAGGCGAGTCGCTCTGCTCTGTGTGTGATTGAGATCGCGTTTGGAACCTGTCACTGTCTAGGGTCGGGCCTGTTCCCAACTGGGTGGCCAGCCTAACACTCGTGAGTCACGACTCGTGACTCAGTCGAGTCGAGCGGCGAGTCACCATAGGTGACGCTGCGTCACTGACGCACCGCTGGTCATCCAACAGCGCGATGAATTGAATCGGTTCAATCGACTCGCTTGGGCGTTCACCAGTGGTGAACAGGGTGAAGCAAGCTCTTCAGTTGGCAGCCAACAACGGCGGTAGTGACCCGTCGCTGACCAACGGGCTGCCATAACTTATGGCCCATAACTAATGGGCCATAAGCAGTGTTTCTGCTAAGCACTTTGCATTGGCTCCAAAGTGGCCCAGACTTATTTCAAATCAAAATAATGAGCCATAAGTACCAACATACAAGGCCTCACATCAATGAAGTGCATAACCCAAGTGCATATAAGGTCATAATGTGCCTCTTTTAGCACGAAGAGTCAGTCAAAGTGTGGCTCTTCTATGGGGTAAGTTTAGCATGTTTTGAGCCAGTTTTATAGCAAATAAAGGAAAAAGAGCCACATTGGCTTCTTAGCGCCACATAGGCTCCCTGGAGCCATAAATCGAAACACTAGCCATAAGCTACATTTGTAATTGTCTCTTTATCTTTTAAAGCTACACATTCTTAGCGGAATGTTCGTAGTTCCAATGTTGATCATTATTATTGGTGCTTCAATCTTCAAGTTTGCACCGAAACTACTGTCACTGCTACTTAATTGCCACCATCTTAAGGTTATATTAATACTTCATATTAATATCTCATGTTGTTTTGCATATAGGCTCGGTGCATGGTTCAACCCTTACAGCAAGGCCCTCTTATTCATGCCTCGGATACACGAATACAATGTTGCAGGTGTACATCGCAATTACTCCCAAAACACTTTGCTCTATGGACGCACATTCATTACTGTGCACTTGATCGACTGCAGCTGAAGTTGGTCGTTAAGGTTGTTGACAAGGGCACAAGACCGGCCTTGGCGGCGGGAAAGGCGAGGCTATAGCGCATTGTAAAATAGCGTTCAATTTGTATGTTTGCCGTTTGAGTTCTCACCCATTCTTTTCCTCTGTCCGAGTATGCCTGCCTTCAGCATACAATTCTGCCTACCCTGTCGTTGTCTTCCCTGCCAAAACCTCTTAATAAAAGAACCCAGCGCCCTGATTGAGTTAATCTGTTGATCGCTTACATGATTGCAACTGCTTTTCCCGTTCGCATGTTGCTGTGCAATATTGCTTTGCCCGTTTGCATGCTATTTGCATCAGCGCAATAATATTCATATACTTGCAGCAACGCAAGGCAGCACCAAGCCGATGTAAAAACAACGGTGTGATGCCAACAAGACAACAATGCAAACCGTAAGAGCCATTATAGCAGGGAAGCATTATGTGTATAAAACAATGTAATATAATGCATTATGCTGTTATGTTAGCACTTGCCGCCGCCGCTCTCATCAATTTGTTTTCGAAATATATACATGCACATTATATTGTATGCATTTACGGATCATATGTGGCCGATAACAGTGTTGCCAGCCATATCACAATGCTGATCACATAGCAAAATACGTCAGTGAATCTTGTAAGTCAGCAACTTGCAAATTGAAATCAGACATATGTCGGGCAAATTTGCATTATATGTAAAACGTATATACATATTAAACACATATTACACATGCCACATTCATGAGGCAGTGCTCAATCCCGCATATCAATCTTGCTACATAGCCTACTGTATGTTAAGTGGTTTCACTGAGCCAAGTGAGCAAAAGAAGCTCAGATTATGAGGATTTTTTTAAATGCATAATTGTTCAAGCTCACACCCTAAGGATATCGTAATACTTGATAATTGGATCGTCCACTTAACATAGATGTAACGCGCACATTGTTAAATGTTGCGCCTCCTCTCATTGCAACAGTTTCGTCACAATGACTTAGCTGGTTGTTTACGCTGGTATCGCGATCTTGGGACACATGTTCACACTCCGCATGCACAATACTTTACATTGCTTCAATATACATTGTCATGTATCAAATTCATGTCCTAATTGCTACTCATATAACACATTCATTAACGTGTTACTCGAAATGCATTTGCGTCATTGCGAATATAATAACTATCGGATAATGAAATCGAAATTCATGAGCACACGGCAATTTGGGTTGCCTACCTACCTAGGCTGGCTGCCTACACCCCGTCAGAGTCGCCCCCCAATAAGGTCCCCCTTGGCAAATTCGTGGGGGGGACTGTATTTGTACATTAGAGTCCCCCCTCCCTTTTTGTGTCCCCCTCAAAGGGGACAATAATGACACTTGATGCATATTATCTCCTTTTTCCATGTTATCAGCACTATACACGTGCAAATCACTCATGCTAGCTGGTTGCATCATGGTACATTGATAAGATGCATTTAAAAACCATAAAGACGCATGTAAAAGGCTAAAATATAGGTGGAATGAACGTCTGTTTACAGGCTGGCGGTGCAATGCCATCAACCGTAAATTGAACGGCCGCGCCCACTGGGCGCCGCCCAGCCGCACCGTCGGCTGCCGCAAACCCTGTCCGTCGACCAGGTCTTGGCCTAACGGCCGACTAGTACGATTGGTCGACCGCAAAGCGTCGACTAACTTGTTAAAAGCGTGACGAGTTACGCCACCTAAGCGTGACTTGTCAATGAAATGTGACGAAGTCGGTGACGTCTGCTACACAATGAAGTCCCCCGGTGGTAATAGAACCCTCCTCCCCCGAGTAGAGTCCCCCCCGGCAAAATTGAGGGGGGGACTGTATAAAAAGGGGGGGACTCTGACGGGGTAAATACGGTACCTAGGTATGCTCATGCATGCATTATTGCACATGTCACATACCGGTCACATACCGGCAAAAGATCTACGATATGCTGACGTCAGCGTCTGACAAGCAGTTCAGCTCGGGCCAATCAAGCAGCAAAAAGTAGTCTGCAGCACCATGTTCGCTCCCACCGTGCGCATGTTGCCGCCATGCACATGCCGAACTGGCCTAGTGTGCTACTGCTGCTTTGCGCAGTGTAAAGCTGCTAAGTGCGATCATCAGCTATGGCCGTCGCAGCGGCGGTGGCGACGTCCTCAATGGTAATGGCGTCGTCATCTTCGGCTTCAAGCATGGGTGCTGCGCGGGTTGCTCATGCCGTCTGGAGGAGTCCGCCAAAGCTGAGAGCTTGCAGGGGGCAAGCAGCTAGGGTTTCTAGCGGGTTCAGCAGCAGCACCAGCAGCGACAGTAGTCAGTCTCTGCAGCAGCGGCTGGTGTCTGGCAAATTGAGGAGTGCAAGACACAAGCCTCGCCAGTCCACCGTCGTTGCCGCTGCTGCGGCTGCGCCACCCATGGCCGGTGTCACATGGGAGCAGCTTGATGCTGCCGATCCTCCCACCGCCCGCAGTGGCCACGTCACTGTTGCCCTCCCAGATAGCCATCCTGATGATGTTTTGGTGTTCGGAGGGTGAGTTGTTTAGAAAACATGTACATGCTTGCACTACCTATGGCGTACTTAATGCAGGCAGCAGCCTTAAGATATAATACCTGCATTGCTCATGTTCATCAGCATGCATGCATCCAATGCATTCAATGCATGCATGCATGCATGCATGCTTTGTACTTATGACTGCAAGTGGCGCATTGTTTGTAAACTTGCATTCCTTGTCGCAAATTTCAGCAGTGTGTACTGAGGTAAATTTGCTGTGACGCACATTGATACATTGACAATCTAGGTATGTTGAGTACGAGCCCAGCATGGCAGGGAGAAAAGTGAACAACGACGCTTACGTGTTGAACATTGCGGAGAAGAGGTGGAAGAGGTTGGATTTCGGAAATCAGGAACTTCCAGAGCCGCGTCTCACCTCGCAGGTTGCACAGAGGTCACTTGCACACATCATGCGGTCTGCATCATCGCTAGCTTGCTGGCAGCTGCACTTGTGCATGCAGCTGCTAACTGATTGTATCCGATGGTCTGGGGATTGCAGGCAGTGGTTGTTGGGGACACAATGTGGCTGCTTGCTGGATGGAACCCCAACAACCGTGGTGGGGAAGACGAGTTTCTTGATGACGTCTGGACACTCGACTTGCACAGCTACAAGTGGCGACGTGTTCACTTGCAGGGCTCGCAGATGCCCAGGATATCAAGATTTCAGGTACACACCATTGCACATTAGCTTGGAGTGTGCAGTGACAGCATCGGTCAGGCGTTGTGGCATGAAAACAGCTCGTCTCATGCACCTTGTGTATGTTGCTAGCCACATTACATAGCTGCATTGATCCACACGCTAGGCAGCGACACCTGGAAGCCCATATTGTACTGGCTTGCAGGCGGTTGCTGTTGGGGACAAGATCTACATCCACAACCATCGAAGCTTAGAGAGTGTGTGTATTCTAGATACCAGCAAAGAGACTCTGCAGAAGTCTCGGGTGCGTATTTCACTGCATGTGTGTTGTCTTCTCTTGAGACTGAACCTACTGCTACGGCAGGTCGCAGGCAATGTGCCCTCTTCACGGGGATTGCACAACATGGTGCATGTCAACAACAAGCTCTGGGTGTTTGGAGGTGCAGATAACGGCGGTCTCATGAATAACGACGTCCACTACCTGGACCTTGACACCATGATATGGACCAAGGTACAGAATAGAAGCGCAATGCTGTTTGCAAGAATGAAGTTGTTTTGGGAAACACCTTGCTTGTTTGAGCTAGCACGTTGTTGGCTGACACACTGCATTTCTGGCTCTATCTGTGCCGCAGCCTGAAGCTAGCGGAAACTGGCCATCTCCACGAGCGGCAGCAGGTGCTGCTGCATTGCACAATAAGGTTTTTGTCTTTGGCGGGGCATGTCGAGCGAATGGGAGCGATGCCAATAGCGGTGGGCTAGTGCCTTTAGACGACTTGCATGCGTTGGACACAGAGAGCTGCAGGTACTGTGTGTGGACATTTTGCAACTCACTCTGGTTGCACAGTCTCATACACATCATGTTACATATTGCACACCCAGGACGGCACACTTGCTGCGCTAGGCTGGTAAAACCTCATTCTAGGCCGCTCAGACTCAGATGCACTTCTGCATGTTCCAGGTGGGAGACTGTACAGCTGAAAGGGAGTACAAAGCCCGGCCCTCGCAATGCTGCACAGCTTGTCGCCAAAGAAGGGAAGCTGGTCATTTATGGAGGGTGGAAGCCGTTCGTCCAGTCCTACAGCGACACGCACATACTTCATGTATAGGCTGCACGTGGTTCAAGAGCGATGCCGTTGCTGCCCGTATTGTACATAGCACACCAAACCGGCATGTGCAGCTAATTTAGCCAGAGAGTTGGCTGTTGCATTACTAGTTGTGTTGCCTGTTGAACGCAAGCATGGCGTTGTAACTGCGTGTAACTTGCATAAGGTAAGCACACTGTGCAGCGCGCGCGCACGCACGCACAACCTAGGTACATGTATGCACGAGTGCATGTAGTGCGCTGTGCTGCCCTACCTCACACGTGGTCACGGGCACACACATCAGACATACCAAAGTGCGCATGCACATACGCATGATGCACAGTGTTGTTGCATATGCACAGCATGTACAAACAATGCGGGGCGTGCTTGCTCATGCATTGTGTCATGCATATGTCATCACGCAGACAGCAACCAGCAGGCGCACACTCTCACATATATTCAACCACCGGGCTACACTACTACATCTAGGCCAACAACTACACCACCACCCCGTTGGTCATGCAAGCATGCATGCAGCAAAATGCAATCACCTGTACAGGCACGAGCAGCAGCGTCAATGACGGCAGTCAACGGCTGTAGTGTGGCAGCAGCAGCAACGCAACATGCAGCACAGCAACGGCCCTCCCTCCCTCTCTCTGTCACCCTAATCCTCCTTCCACACCCTCTCTTTGTCATGCAAGCATGCATGCAGCAAAATGCAATCACCTGTACAAGCACGAGCAGCAGCGTCAATGACGGCAGTCTACGGCTGTAGTGTGGCAGCAGCAGCAGCAACGCAACATGCAGCAGCACAGCAACGGCCCTCTCTTCCCTCCCCTCCCCCTCCTCCGCCTCTCCCTCCTCCTCCTCCCACTCCGCTGTTGCCGTCGCAACTCTTGCTGTTGCTGGTCGGGCAGGGCCCCACTGCCCCGCCCCTCTGCCTCGCCCCTCAGGCCTCCCCCTTCCCGTGCAGTGACAGTAGCTCATGCTCCGGTTAGGTGGTGGGGTTGGTGTATGTATGTATGCAGCTTGGCAGCGTTTGAACAGCTTTGCTCATTCCTTTGTCACTGTGCACAAAGGATAGTGTGGATCGACAATTTGGGGCAGCTGCGCATGTGCGCTTGTGCATACACAAACACGCATGTTTGTGTTTGGCAACTGCTCTTTGCTCTCACCGAGGCTTCCTCTCACCATTGTTGAACTTTAAAGTATTCACTTGTAAAGAAAAGTCAACCTCACATAGCAAAGCTGCATGTACGTGTCACCAACTGTCACAAGAATATCAACCGTTTGTAACATGCAGATGGCTTTGGTTGCACGCTTGCGACTCTGCACTCTATGTGATGACTCCAGGCTGTGCAGACGGTTTGTGTTTATTCCGCCTCTTCTGACGCTTACTTTCTAAAGATGCATGTCGCAACTGCAGCATCTGGTCCCTCGCATTGCCTTGAACCTTTTGCTTCTTCACAAACATGCCAGCCCGGCTTTCTTCCTCGTCATCGTCGTTGTCTCTAGCAGGTTGATGGCTTGACGTGCTCGCGCCACCGCCCCCATTCCTTGATGCTTCGTTCAAACCTAGTTTCCTGCCCTTGTGCGCCACTTTGGACAGCAGCCTCTTCTCCACGGATCCCAAGCTGGCAGCTACCCTTGCATGCGGCAAGTACTTGGCTCCCAAGCCCAACCTGCATTTGATCAGAGTAAAGGAAGAGTGTAAACGCAAATGCTTACTGTCACCCTATAGTCGAGATATAATCTGAGCAGCTTTCGAGATGCGTTTGTCCACAAACACTAGGTGCGTGTGTCGTTTGTGTGCTGTGCGCTGCATGTGCGTGTGTATAGCGTGCTGCGCGTGCCTGTGTCGGCGCTGTGTGTCTGTGCGTGTGTGTGCGTGCGTTGGTAATGATGGGCGCAATTGTGTGTCTGTTCTGCATTCTGTGAGGTGCGTGTGTGTGTTTCTGCGCTGCTCTGCTCGGCGTGTGTACTGCATGGTGCGTGTGTGCTGCATAGTGTGACTCCGTTATCATATGTGTTGCAAAGTATGCTTCCATGAACCGTTGATGGTTAATGCATTGCAAGCATTCCCAAGAGAGCAAATATGCTGTGCTCTGTTGCAACCGTTCATGGAGCTTACCGGGCAGGCCTAGGCTCGACTTCCACAGGCTCCACAGTCTCGTCGGGCGTCCTTCCCGCCGCCTTGTCAGCCGCGTCAAGCCATGCCTGAGCCTGGTCACCAGACAGCAGCTGATTGAAGGTACACAAGTGTGCGGCACAGTGGTGCAGGCAACAGCTGCAAACAGCATGGGGGTCGTTCACTCTCATTGACACCATCATGAAACCTAACCTGTCAGTCTCACCAACGAGTAGGCGTGACCTGACGGCACCACCTCCACGTTTTCCTGCTCCGTCCTGCCCTTGCCAGCCTCCTCCGCCGCCATCCTCCTATGGCAGAGCAGTAACCTGCTTACTGTAACATGATCCTGTTCGCACTGCTGCACAAGTCAATGGCGAGTGCTGATGTCATCATTCTGATCAGTGAACCATTTAGGGTTTGTGTGCTGATGATTACTGATCACCACATAAAGGGCGGTTGTGGTTGGAGATATTGGTGTTGGGGATGAGGGCGCTGCGGCTGCCGCCGCCTGGGCGGCAGCAGGCTGCGGCGTCGTGGCTGGGGAGGGCGTTTGCAGCGGAGGCCGGCGAGGGTGGCGCTGCTGCAGGCGGCGGCAGCGATGGTATTGGCGCAGCGGGGCGAGGGCGGGGTAGGGGTAGAGGGGCTGCGCAGGTTGCACCAAGCGGCGGCGGGGAGGCGGGTGCTCCGCCGCTGGCGCATGCCGGGGGTGGCGCTAGCCGGGGCGCAGGTGAGCGGCATGCGAAGGTTTGTGCTGCTTGGTTGTGTGGGTGATGGCATGTCGCAACTGTGCAAATGAGCGAGTGCCAATTGCAGGTGCTTAGCACAATGGCCCATGCAACGTTTCAGCTGCTTTCTGAGAATGCACTATTGCAAAATGTTCGGGGGTTCAAGCCGATTGTTGTTGTATATGCAGTTTGACAAAACTGGGCTGCTGCTTGACTGACAGCAAGTGTGGTGTCTGAGCGGTTGGCACGCAATTCGCGCAAAGCACCTGTGTACTCACATTGTCTGCACAATGCAGGCAGGGGTGGGGATCCTGCTGCTTCGAATGACGGCATAAAGAGGCGCCTGCCAAGGTTCCGCCCCGCTGCGCAGCTACCTGAACAGCCGAGCTCTGAGCAGCCGAGATCCGAGCAGGCACCCACACCAGACCCACCTCGAGCTGCAAGAGGCAGGGGAAAGGAATCACGTAAGCTGATCAAGTTGGAAATAATAATGTCAAGATTTGGGCAAGTGCCTATGAAACTGTATGAGGGTGCGGTGCCCTGGCTGACTCCCTTCTATCACGCAGCTCGCAGTCAGAATGTGTGGCAGCTGCCTACCCCTCGAATCCTGCCAAACACACGGCCAGAAGTGGCGCCCACACCTCAGATGAGCGGGGGTGCTGGGCGCGGGGCACCTCTGGACACTACCGGCCCACTGCCTCCCGCTGAAGCAGAGCGGAGGGTGCGTACGAAGGAAACCTGTGTTGAGTATGCTATGCACCCATTCTTGTCCGTCTATGTGGTTGACACAATGTGTGCTCCTCAAAGGAGACCTGTGTTGAGTATGCAAGTGCACCCATCCTTGTGCGTTTAGTGGCTAATAATGTATGCTCCTGTTGCAGTCTCAGACCCGCAGACCTCGGCCAGTCATTAACGAAACCCCCGACGAGCAAGAAGAACGGGAGAGGAGGCTTGCAACCAGGCTGGGACAGCTTCCACAGGCAGAACCAAGCCAAGCAGTGCGTCAACGGAGACCGCGGCAAGAGGTATTTTGTCTGGCAGTCAGTGACGTTGATTGTTGTGTTGTGTACATCAATATAACTCTGAAGCTGCCAACCCTGTAGGACACCGCACGACGTCCAGACGAAGTCAATTCAGCAGAGCAAATGGCAGAGTTCGAGCTCGCTGCCATGCATGCACCCAGGTCTCAGCACGGGCAACGCAGGCAGCGCAGCTACCAACAAAATGTGGAGAAAAGGGACACGCCGCTGCAGCCCCAACGACGCTCCAGGCCTGTTGGGCAAACTAAAGAAGCTGAGGAGGACGAGGATGACGAAAGTGTTCAGCTCACGCGACAGTTGCCTGCTCTGAGGAGAGGCGCAGGCAGGAGGGAACAGCAGCTGGACTCGCAGTTTGAAGACGCTGAAGATGAATTTGATGGTGAAGATCCACGGTGGAGCACAGCTGCGCAGGAGTATATAGCGCATGCCAGCGATGTAAGTATGCACGCTATGGAGTGCTGTTCTGCTTCAAATTCCTTAGTTCGCTTCTGGTATGTGTTGCAGCTTGACTATGATGTCAACCTGCAATTTGAAGATTTCACCCAGCCTCCAGCACTTGAAGCACAGCCAGCGGATGATGCTGAGGAGTTGTTGCAACAAGCGCGCCCATGGGTGGAGGCCGTCACAGGGAATTGCTCCGACGAGCAGTGGCAGGTGTGCGGCACGTCCCATCTAATGCATGACGAGGATGCACAATGCGTGTTGGGTCGTAGGGAGCCAGTATTGTCAACGGTGTGCAGGTTGCTAACACTGCGCTTGACAGGAACATACCCGGCTGGCGGTGCCGGTGGCGCAAATGATGGGAGATTTGGCAAGGCAGACGACTCCAGAAGAGCCAACAGAAGTTTACAATGCGCGCTATCTGTCCACAATTGCCTCAGTCGTTGACGAGGACAAGCCTCTCTATGACCATGTGCACAAAGCCACAGCGATCCTGCAGGTGCCAGCACCGTTCTTGCTCATTGCATGTTGCACTTTACATGGATTCTGCAAAGTTTGATTCGTCATGCTCTGCGTCTGATTTAGATCACATCCACCATACCATAATTACACGCGTGTGTCAACTGTAGCAGCGCATGTCCTTTGTTTAGCAGTGGCTTTGCAACAGCTCACCCTTGCACACCTGGCTTACTGCTTCCATTGTCACTCGTCGCTGATGCAGGCCAATCCAATGTGGACCACGGCACAGAAAGCGTACTTCCTGGAGCGGTTGGTAAAGGACGCGCAGTTGGAAAGCTCCAGTCTTTGATGACGTTGCGCAGTGTGTATGCTGTCGCGAGTTCATGTATGTGGTCAGGTAGCCCTCGGCTGCTTAGCATCGGCAGGTTTGGTAACATAACACGACAGCAAGATATGACGTTGCCAGGTGTTGCAAACGATGCCAAGTGTGTTGCGCAAATGCACTGCCAATATTGCAATGCGCCCTAATTGCTGTGCTGACATGCAGCAGTGTGTCATGTTTGAGGAGTATGTCCTTGCACTGCAAGATGCCTGTTAACCAGGAGTGATCAGCCGCAATATGCTGCTGTACTGCGTCACCAATAAACTTGGTGACAGCCAGCCTGTTACTGCATCCTGCAACGAAACTGTAGGCCCTTTTGTCTTTGTTTCATTGCATTGCATATACACCACTGCGTGACCACAGGTGGTGCTTGATTAGCTGCTCACCCGCCCCCGCCCTCGCCCTTTGCACACACTTAGACACGGCACGTGGCTAGGTTCTGCCCTTGCCCCTGTGTTAATTCCTTTGCGAGCTAGGGTGCTTCTTGTTATGTTTGATGATGCCTAGTGTGTGAGAGCGGTTTGCATCAGAACCACTTGGATAGCACATACACTTAGCCTAGTGTGCAACTACCCTGACAGGAGGGGCCCCAGTTACCCTTCGGTTACAGCCCACTTGATTGCCTCACCAAGGAAAAGTCATGTCTGTGACAATGATTCTGCAGTTTCTCGTTATCCGGTGGGGCTTATGTCAGGGTAACTGCTATGACACCTCTGCAAGTCCTGAAGTCAAACACAAGACACTCGACATGGGTGCTTAGGAACAGCCTGCACTGGCGGCGCACTTGTGGGCGACAATTATAGCGCCATGTACAAACGTGTGGACGGCATATATATGATTTGTCCAAGTGTTGTAGAGGCAAAGCGCACACCACACACAGTCAATGACACTAAGCAACCGCAAGCAACAACCACAAGCACAAACAGCCAGTGAGGAAGATATGTGCTAAGCGCTAATAGTAGACTCTCAGGCGGGCTACAGAGTGCGGAGATTGGTTGAGGCCTGCGCTCATTGCTCTACTGCCAAGAAATGCTGTTATCTCATGTTGAAAAGGCAGGTGGGAATCATTGCTGTTGCGTTACGCAGTTGCTCAGCAGGAGAAGGGGACAACCACAAACCCGCAGATAGCACTTGGGATGAGAGGGAAGTGAAAGACAGAAGTGGTGCATTCAGGCGCGTGCGCATCCAGTGTATTCCACCAGTTGCAAGACATCAGGTACATGTACTTGCTTTGTGACAGTGCATTTGCCCTGGCAGTACTTGTCACAAACACGACTGCACTCAGTTCCTCAAACCAAGCACCGACGACAGGCCGTTGTCAGCATTGCAAGGAACGACCACATAGGCATGCATCCTCCGTGTAGGCCGTCCCTGTGCCTGTTTGCTGCTGACGCCAACTTATGCTACCTAGTGCACGTAGCAGCAATCGTCCTTGCCTTTGTCTGATTGATCGTTTGCCTCCTTGCCTTGCAACTGCTGCTGTGTGTGCAGTATATTGCATTAAGTGTAGACTGTATGCACGAGGCCACACATGTGAAACACACGAAGAATAACATGCATCGATCGAGCACACCGGGCAGGCGCAAGCAGGACAGCTTTCTACTGCACCGTCAAGGTGTTGCCTGAAACGTCCAGTGAGCTTAGTTGAGCTAGCTTCGGGACACTCCCTCCAGGAGAGTTTCTCCTTCGTGCTGTGCGCACCCCACGCGCGGCCACCCGAACTCTTCCGCTTTGCCACACCTTACCTGCCTCAAGCAGCCCACCTGCTTGCCCATTGGCCAAGTCTGAGGCAAGATTTCAGCTTGTAGCTTGCTCCGTTCAGTGTGGTAGCCGTTGTGCAGCAGCACCATGGCGGCGGCGGCGATGGCGCAGGTGGCGTCCGTGCAGCCGGCGGCCACCGCGCTGCTGACGTCGTTATCGTCTTCACCGTCATCCCGCGCTGGCACTCGGCGAACAACACAGCTGTTGGGCGCCGTCGCATTGCAGCAGCAGCATGCGGCGGGTGGTGTTGGAGCAGGCGGCAGCTCTTTCAGCGGTGAGGCATGCACCTCTGTTGTACGAGTCAGCTTGTTAGTAGCGTAGCATGCTTGTTGCTTCTGCTGCTTTGCATTGCATTTGGCAGTTGCATGTTACTTTGCATTGGTGTCCGGTCAAGCAGCCAGCGTGTTCATGCATGCAAGAAATCAGAGTCGCAGTCGCAGTGCAAGCTGCAGTGTGCATGGATGAATTGGTAGTAAGTGTCTGTATTTCGAGCTCAGACTCAGCCTTCTGAGGGGTCTTTTTATGAACAGGAGGTTCCAACATGCTGTCCCAACCTGCTGCATTCAAGTCAAGACAACGCAGGCGGCTGACCACCATGGCTGTGGCCTCCCCAGCCATCTCTTCCAGCAGGTATAAGAATTTATTTGACTAGAATACCACTTGCAGAAGTACCCAGAAGCGTCGTATATGTAGCCGACTACCCCAGCTAAGGCATTCTGCATGCCAGCGTTGGCGTTGCGGTTGCACAAGGAACAGCGCGTCCGAAGATGGAAGACGCGCACACTGTCGTTGTTGGGAAAGGAAAGGAGGACTGGACGCTGTTGGGCGTGTTTGACGGCCATGGCGGCTCCGCAACAGCCGAGTAAGCTCTCTCATAGTTGCACGTTTTGTGGCACATACACTGCAGCTTGTCAGTGCGCACTTCTGTGCGAGCTCAACAGCATACGAGTATGACATTTTGACTGACAGGTTTGTTGCGAAGAACTTCTACAGCGCATTTGCCGACAATGTCAAGAGAGGTACTTAGACAACACGTGCGTATGAAAACGCTGGCTCATAGCATGGCTCAGGGCTCAAGTGTGGCCACTCCCTGTTTTCAAACAGCTTCTACCAGTAGCAAAGTCTGTGTTTGTGTCTTGCAGCAATGGTTATGGCCACGTCACTCACTAAGTCAGCTGTTGTGCAGCTGACACCTTGACGGATGCCCTCTACAACACGTACCTGGAGATTGACGAAGAGCTACTGGTACGTGTAGCGCTTACGCAGACAATTACTGTGACATGCACGTGCATGCATGTGGGGGTGATAAACCGGACAATCAACTACTTGGCGGTGGCAGAAACCTCCGAAAGGCTTTTTTGGAGCAATGATGGAGCGAGGGATGGGCGGGTCAAAATGCGGTGCGACTGCGGTGACTGCCTTGCTCGTTCCCGGCAAAGGTTGTAAGCAGGACACTCTTTGTCAGTCGTATAATTTGATCATGCCCCTCTTTAGCCTAACATTGCTGAATGGTCACAGATGGCAGCCTCAGATTGATCACTGCGAACATTGGCGACTCCCGCGCTGTTCTTATCCGCAATGGCACACCACTGCTTCTGTCGTGCTTGCATACGGTACAAACCATTTCCTTTTGGACAAATTGGACAGAGACACCACTGCTGTAACCAGGAATCTGTATAATTTATGTGCTGCCTCACAGCCAGATGTTGCGGAGGAGCGCAAGCGGATTGAGGCCAAAAATCCCACTCCCAAGAAACCGTTGGTAATGAGAGCTGCGCGACATTGTGCAGCTGTCTTCTTGTATACGTGCTTTTCTGTGGGAAACCGAGAGTACTGTCGTATAGGTTGTCAAGGCTGGTGGCGTGTGGAGAGTAGGAGGGCTGCTTGCTTTGTCTCGGGCCTTTGGCGATGTCTACCTCAAAGAGTAGGTCATACAGCAGCAAATAGTTATCTTTGGGCGGCGGCTTGAGTCTCGCTTGCGCGCTATTGCTTATTGCAAACGGGAGTGGGTCTGCTTGCTGCTCTTTACTAAGGCCTTGCTGACCAATGCTGCGCAATGTGCATCAGTTGGTCAGATGGCAGAGACGCAAGCGGCGGGTTCGGGCTGATAGCTGAGCCAGACATGTTTGACGAGGACCTCGTGCAAGGTGAGCTTGCATGCCACCACCTCATGTGCAGCAACGGTTTCGGTCACCTGCACGTATGTGCAGTCACTAAGCGATCAGTGCAGGTGATGATTGGCTTATTTTGGCGTCGGACGGCCTGTGGGACTATGTGTCTGAGGAGCAAGCTGTCAAGATCTGCCAGGAAGCACCAGGGTACGTCCCTGCAAGCTACCCTCATGTGCATGATGCCATCATTTGACGTGTGATGCACTTACGACATGTTGTCAGAGTTTGACAAAGGCATTCAGCGATTTGTATGTATTCTTTTACTGAGCTGTACAGGACGCAAATGTGAACACACAACCAGAGATGCATCGTGCATAGAGGCTTGTTGTCTCCAGTGGTTGTGTTGTTTTCTCATGCAACCAATGGTTGCAGGTCAGAGTCGTCAGAGGCCGTGGCAAAGCGCCTGTTGAGGAGTGCTGTTGAGCAGGGAAGCACAGACGATGTCACGGTGCTCGCAGTGAGGCTCCCGCCCACTTTGCCGGGAGCGCCTGCCGCACCTCAGGGTACCAACGCATCCCTCACAAGCGCGGAGATATAGATGCTTCACTTCAAGCCATGTCTGGTGAAGTCATGCTGATGTTGTCAGTGCGGTGGATGATGTTGGATGTGAACTAGTGTCGGTGTGAAGGTCTTCAATTGCAATGTTATGCTGTACCAGAGATGCGAAGATTGTATGCTGATGTAAAGCCGACTATGTGTCTACGAACTGTTGAGTTGCGTCCTCTCGCATCGCTTTGGATGCGTACGCGCAGATAGCTGATAGCAAGTTTGAGAACTGTGGATGGTGACAACTCTGCACAGTAGCTGAATTGTGTGCAGGCAAACAATAGGCAGGGAGCATAATAGGGATGGCACAAGTGATGATACAAGCCCGCAGTTTGCATGCAGGTGTTGTGGCTTGCAGCCAATCTTGCGAAGTCATCCTGTGCACGTACAACCAGCACTGAGGCTGGTGGCCTGTCCTTTACTGTGTTAACAATATTGGTCACACCCTATAACTTGCACATCACGGCAGATGTTGCAATGCACTCGCAACAAAACTAGCTTACACCAACATGTCAAGGCTGCGAGTGAGACCTTTTTTCCCGGTTTACCCGGTTTACAACGCTGTAGTGTACTGCAATTGGAACCGTTGCCCAACCTTGCACTGTACAACTGTTTGTTGAGGAAGATTCCATGTCCCAGCAAAAACACGCAGGCACACTCCAACACAAGCGCTCTTGTGCACGCACAGATTGGCATGTGCACAACTTATTTGCAAGCAGCACAGGCACACGTAAGATATGTGCACACAGCAGGTAGCAGAACTCAGCTAATCGTTCACATTATACAGGCAATGGTGCTATACAGCTAAGATACACCTGCAAACACTTGCAGGTACATAACACGTTGCGTGCGATTGTAACGTACGCTAGCAACTCTCTGAGTTGTTCACTCCATCAGTCTTCAAGCTCTTGTTCCATAATGTCCTTGAAGTATGGGTGATTCAGTGCCTGCTTGGCGCTGATGCGGTCCACAGGGTTGTACTTCATACACAACTGCAACCACAGTTGGCACACACATCAGCAGTCCATCAAGGGCAACGCTCACGCACAATGTACAGCAAAGTCAGCACAGTACATGCAACGTGTAAGTAGCACCATTACCTCAAAGAGTTCAATCGCTTCGGGATCGTGACCGTTAAACACGTCACACAAGTCCGCAGGCTTCCACTGCGGGAACTCGTGCCAATCTCGATACTTTGACACGCCAGGCCAAACCTCCTCATTGGGCGTGCCAAGCAGCCTGTACAATCACTTGTGAGAACATGGGATGCTATCAACTACTGTTGAGCTGTGTTAGATGTGCACGCCAAGCGTTGACTCACTTGAAGATGTGAAGCAGCTGCTGCACCTCTGAATCACCAGGGAACAGCGGTGCTTTCTTCAACAGCTCGGCTGCAACACAACGCAAGGGTCACCAACAACCCTTTGCAGCAGAAGTAGCGCGTTGTTGTTAAGCAGGCAGAGTCACGTGTCTCCAGCACACAAGCATCAACCACATTGACCTCGCACTTGTATAACACTCACTGCATGAGCAGCTTAAGCTTCTAATGAAAGCAAATGATTAACAAGGACATTGACACAACAGTGATGCATACCAAAGATGCAGCCGACAGACCAGATGTCTACGGCAACAGAGTAGTGGGTGCCTCCAAGCAGCACCTCCGGAGCGCGATACCAAAGCGTGACAATCTGCGAGAAGAGGTTGAGTTCCTCTATCAGCATCACACCAAGCACCAGTGCCGTGCCTGTGCTGCATACACACGCCATCACAAACGTGTACACTGTCACGCTACCTACCTCGTGCGTTAAGCTCTTGATCGGCAGCGTGAACGAGCGGCCAAGGCCGAGGTCGGCAATCTTCAGCCTCTTATCCTTTTTGTGGACAAGGAGGTTCTGCGGCTTCAGGTCCCTGCACATGAGCGCCAACAAGCGTGTTTGAGTTTGTGATGATGTGTATGCACACGTCACTGCTTCTGAAACATTACCCTGAGCGGTCCTCACCTGTGCATAGTACCATGACTGTGAATGTGTGCGACGCCTTTGAACAATTGGTACATGAAGCTCTGCGAGATGTGGACAAGTTGGTTCACTCACAGCAGCAACAGATTGTGCTTGGCTCAACAACCGCTGTGAACTGAAACTTGAACACGGCAAGCATGTTGTGGTTATCCAAGGGCAGCCGACGACAACTGGCAGTGCTGATAATCATCTCTCTACACTATAACTTTGCTGGCTTTGTGTGTTGCAACAGCATTACCGCAAAGCATGTTGTCTACTCATATATTCCTCGAGGACACACCTGCTCAACTGCACGCGCTACATTGTACAGCACACAAAGCCAGTGTGGTGTGCGGGTAACAGACTCAGACCCTACGTCTAATCATACCTTGACATCCTGTTGGGGAAGCGGGTGTGAGGGTCCGCGGCCATTGAGGTCCATGTACTTCTTCAGGTCGATGTCGAGGAATTCAAAAACCAGGTAGAGGATCGCCTTACCGTTTTCGTCGGTGTGCTCCACCGCCAGCAGCCTGCGCAGCAATTGTGAGTGAAAGGCGTGTCAACATCAGGGCAACTCCTACTTTCTGCATTGGGGAACACATCACATGCACACGGCATGCAATGTGTTGGGTGCCAGTCACGTGCATGATCAAAGCAAATGAACAGCCAATGCCGGCAACGCAAACCACACACTGGCGCATTGCCGCTGGGGTGTGTTACGCCATCGACAACAATGTGTGAAAGTCTTGTGTTGGTTAGCATCACACTCAATGCTTAGGGTAGCTTTGTCTATCTAACAGATACGGGAAACGCCAGAAGCCTGGACTGTGCTTGTTGAGTGAACCGTGACTGTGTCTCACAATTTCTAAACCATCAACCGTCCTGTGACTTTAAGTATGAATAGAGCCGATGTTGCGTCTATCCCTCTGTCTCACAGGCTGCTCAGACAGACACAGAGAGACAAGTCGCTGCTTACTTGACGACGTAGGGTGAGGATGAGAGCATTTGCAGGAGAGACACTTCCCGCAGTGCGGTGGACGGCACGCCCTCCTCCTCCATCTCAAGCCTCGTCTTCTTCAGCGCCACCATCATCCCATTACGCTTGTCCCTCGCCTTGTACACCTGCAGAGCAAGCAACATTTACGAGAAAAACAACGACGACGAGGACAATCATGACGATGTTGATGGTGATGACGATGATGATGATGTTGATGATGCTGATTGCCATGCTCAAGCCATTCAGCATGCTCACCTTTCCGTATGTCCCTTCGCCGATCTTCTCCAGCTTCTCGTAGTTTTCCATCTTATCGCCGCCGTTGTGGTCGTTGTGTGTCGCAGCCACCTCCCCCTCCACCGCCCGCCCCACCCGCCGCCGCCGCCGCCGCCGCTACACCTAACCTTACCTGCCGCCTAAACAAACCGCGAAAATGTCTGCTCTGATAGAAAACAAAAGTGTTTGAAAACCCTAACGATGTGAATTTGGTGCAAAAGCAATGCGTTTCAATGCCGCTTTGCTCTAATTTGAGTCATTTTCGGCGTTGCTTTTTTCCCGCCTTGCCAGCGAGACTATGATTACTAGGCTCAGCCGGTTAGACTAAACTAAGCACACCTGCTTTGAATTCGAACCTTCTGCTGGCGAGCGGGAAGCCCTTAATCGGACGGTCTGAGACCGAGTAGTGAGGAGTTCGAGCATTCGTGTGCGTACGATGGAGTCGGGTCACGGTTGAGGAGGCTTGCCCGGCAACGGCTAGCTTCACGTGTGATTCGGATCCAACTCAAAAGAAGCTAACCCGGATCCAGCTGAACTCAGATCAATAAAGCAAGTTCTGGTCTCGTTCTCAAACCGGATCTTGGCCTGGTTAGACCAGGCCAAGGACTACCCCAGGCTAAGGCTGGCCGGCGGCGGCGGTGGCGGCGGCGGCGATGATGGCGGCGCTGTCATGCGGCGGTGTGTCTCACCAGTGGCATGGCGGCTGCGGTCGGAGAAGGCGCAGCTGTCGTCTTCCTGTGCGCTGCGCCGCCGCCAGGCCGCCGCGACTGCGTGCAGCGGTGGCGGCATGGTGGGACGGGGTGAAGGCGCTCGAGGAGGCCACAAGGCCGGGAGTGGCTCCTGAGATGGCGCAGCGGATGCAGAAGAAATGGGAGGAGCTGCCTGACCACGTCAAGACTCCTTCGCAGATGCTAGGCAGGGGTTTTTGTATTACATGCATGTGTCCAATGCAAACGGGTATAGTATGTTCTAAGCTGACTTGTGTAGTAGTCTACGATAATAGGAAGCACAGATGAGCGGACGCATGCATATGAGAGTGACGTCCCGCCCAGGGCATGATGGGCGGATACTGATTGTCCTTTCTGCTTGCATGCATGCATTGCCCACGACTCGCTTAGATCATCAATCAGTCACTTACTTACCAACTCACAAGCTTGCATGCATGTTTTGTTGGACACGCACGCTCCACGTATGGTGCACACATCCACACTTCCTTTGTTCGCCCACCAAGACAGCCACGTGACACGCGAGCCCAAGCGCATAGCAGTAGTTTTGTACTCCACCACGCTCAGTAGTGCACATCACAGTATGTTGCTGCCCTCCCCCCACGCGCAGGCAAGATCACGATGGGGTGCGAAGGCACGCACGGGGTCTTCCCCCGATGCAACTTCGCATGGTGAGTGAGTGCAGGTGCACGCACATATGAGAGAGAGAGAGAGATACATAACAATACTCATTGTGTAGCCAGCCTTGCTACCACGGTGCGGAGGCGAACCGCGTGCGCACGGACGGGGCCCACACCCTCGCGGAGGTGCAGCGACAGATGGACTTCTTTGAGCACGCGCATGGGCCGCACGGACATTGCCAGCTGATTGGAGGAGAGGTCAGCCAGGGAGGATGATGATGTGGCGTGCTGCAGTGACACGCATGCACATGTACATACACAAACGCCCACAAGCCCACACACACGAGCAAGCGCGCATGGGCACCCGCACACACGCACGGATGAGCACGCAAGCATGCGCGCACGCGTACTTAGGACACACCCACACCCACACATAGGCCCATACATACGTGCACATACGTGCGCCCACAGGCCCACAGGCACGCACATGCGCGCCCGCGCGCACACTCTCTCATGCACACGTGCGTGCCTGCACTCATGCATGCGTGCATGCGCACACACGCACACATGCTGTCAAGGTCTCACTGCTTGAGCCGGAGGACCACGCGCGCGTTCTGGAGTCCATGCGCGAGCGCGGTCGCGTGCCCATGAGCTTCACGCACGGGGACTTTGACTACGACTACCTACTACGCCTCGCCACCCACCCTGATGGCGAGTCAATCACCAACACTTGGAGCAACTCTCTCTCACACACCAACACTTGGAACAACCGCATCAACACTCACTCATGCTTCGCAGGCAGCCCCCGCACAGACTGCCTGCGCTTCGCCATACACTTTGGTAACTCCATACTACACTCTCTCACTCACAACTTCACTCAATTGACTCCACGCATTCACACTCAGACAAGTACATGCGAGGGCGGCGTGGGTTCCCGCACTCCACGACACTGCGCGAGTCCGATCTCATGCCTGCGCGAGCGGCCTTCATGGCGGCCTGCGCGCGGCTGCAGCGCGAGACAGGCGTGAGCACGTACGTCGCACACAACATGACCGTGCTACCAGGCAACCTCAATGAGGTGCGCTCGCGTGTAGTCGTTGACAAACGTGCGCGTACGTGTGGGTGCGCATGCGCGTACATGTTGGCTGGTTGTGCCAGATCTCCGGCGTGATCCGCGACTGCGTGTCCTCCAACCTCAACATCCGCCTCTTCTCCTTCCAGCCCGCCGCCTACCAGGGCGACTCCCGCCGCTGGTCCTCACAACACAACAACAACAACTACTCCCTCCTCTCCGCCGAAAACGGTGAGGGCGTGTGGCGTGAGATCGAACGCGGGGCGGGGAGGAGATTACCTTACCACATGATGCAGATGGGGGATGAGAGGTGTAACCGCAGCTGCGCGGGAGTGTATGTTGGGTCCATCTTCGTGCCATTTTTTGATGAGGGGGATGAGGAGGTGAGAGATGTGGTAATAAAGAGGCTCGGGTCGTTCGTGTCGGGGTCGTTGTGGATTTTGTTCGTGAAAGCCGTGCGGGCGGCGATGGCGAACCCGCGTGATGCGGCCGTGGCGTTGCGTTGGGTTGGGAGTTTTGTGCAGCGTGCGGGCGGGGTTCACGCTATTTTCAGACATGGCGTGAAGCCGGTGACGTTTGTCATGCATCGGTTTATGGATGCGGAGGTGGTTGTGAGAGCGTGGGACGCCCTCGAGAAGGGTGTTGTTCTTGTTGGTGGTGATGAGGATGGGGGTGGTGATGAGAGTGTAAGGTTGTTGAAGGAGACGCAAGAGAGACTCCAAGCGTGCTCGTACCTCATGGCGCATCCCGGGTCGGGGAGGTGCGTGCCGGCATGTGTTCAACACGCCGTCTATGATGTGCATGAGAACAGAGCGCTCGCAGAGCTGTTGCCTTTGAGCGGCAGCAGCAGCAGCGCTTCTTTGCAGCAGTTGGTGGACTTCACGCCGTGACACGTGCACTCGCATACTTGAATGCATCAAGAAGTCACTGGAGTGGCGCTGGAGCAATTATTTAAGTTGTGTCACCCATTCAGATACGTGATTTGTATAGCTGATTATTGTGGGTTGGGATTGCTGCTTGTAGAGCATTGTGTATTATTGAGGGTTAGAGCCTGCTCACTTAGGAGGGCTTGAGCGATAGGCTCATGAGGTGTGTATGCAGCAGGTGCGCCATTGGTGAAAACATTGAATAGTTCACGATTGTTTACTCATCAATGGCAAGGTCATCATATTGCCACGGTGTAATTGAATTACAGACTGGCATGTATAGCAACTGCTGCCTTGGTCCTCCACGAGCCGTGAAGCAATGTGCAGAGTTGAGACTTGCACAGTGGCATAGCTCTTTAGGTTGGCGTGTATAACTCACAATTGCAACAACTCGTGTGCCAATGGCTTCTGCAGTCCCTCTCATACTCTGTCAATGCCAACACAAGCATTTTTAGCTGTAGCTGCCACATGTGGCGACTTGGAAAAAACTCTAGTCATCAACATGACAAGAGCGTACGCCACTACTTATGTGCCGTAATAGACATCTTTGTGGTCACCACACGCTTCTAGGCGCCCACGTCCCGTTGGTGAGCTCGGCCCCTTCGGGTACGATGACGCCGGCGATCCACTGCACTTCTTCTGGAGCGTTGGGGTGTCTCTGGCGGTACTCATCCGTGAACCGGCCGCGCATGTTCACCTCGGGCTGCCATGGAATCTCTTGAAACTTGAGCCAGCAGTCCCCAAACGTGTGCTGCAAACAGTCAGAACAACAGCTTGAGTAAGGGAATTGTTCAGGTGTCGTTCGTGTGTGTGTGTGTGTGTACATGCACACTCACGCGTGCATGCACGCATGCACACACATGCATGCATGTGCTTGCATGCGTGTGTGTGTGTCCGCGTGCTGATATGTATACTCGTGCACGCACATGCATGCGCATGCCTACCTTGTGAGCGTCTGTTTCAAAGCACGTCTGTTGCGAGCACCACGCCCACGTGTTGCACGGCAGGTTCTTGAACGGCCCGCGCCCGAGCAGGCCCGGGACGTGACGCCTGCAGGCCTCGCAGCAAGCGGCTGCGCTCGGCTTCTTGTTCGTCGTACCCCACACCACCGCGATGCCGTCAAGGTCTGCCTTGTCCGACTGCAGGCACTGCCCATCCTGTGAGCATAAGTGTACAGACTTTGTTGATTGAGGATCTAATCTGGTAGAGACAGACAGAGACAGACATGTGTGCGGGCGTGCGCGCGCGCAGACGCGTATGTTCGTGCATGTGATTGCACTTATGTGCTTGTGCGTGTGTACCGTTTCAGCCTCTTCTGCAATTGGCGGGGGAGGCAGGCCTTGCGCATGGGCTGCAGCGCGCGCGATGTCTCTCAACTGTCCTGGCTCTTGTTGGCTTAGCGACCTGCAGTACGTGTTAGGGGAAACACTGGTTAAGCTAAGTTATGCAAAGAGAGCTGTGCCTGAGACCGTCGACTCTGTTATCACATGTGACAGCGGCTCACGTAGCACAGGAACATGGCAGACAACAAGACCCAATGCAGGCTGATTGCAAATTCAACGCTACCACCATAATTACATGCATGCCAATGGTGCGGGCTTCAGTGTCTTCAACAACTGTGCTGCACCAACTGAGCCGACACGCCAGCCATGCCTGTTGACAAAGCACTCTACCTGAGCATCTGAAAAGCCCAGGCTCTTGCTGTTGAAGAGCGCTCGAGGCAGTTCACATCCACATGAGCGTAGGCGTCCGTGGACGGTGAGCCGCACTCTCTTTTCATGTTGTCGTAGTCCCGCGACACTGGACCTGCAGGCAACAGACAACCATCCATGGCGCTCGCTTATATCAGAGAGTGCGCATGTGTTTGGCAATGATCGCTTGCCTTCCTGCCCTTTCAGCATCTGCTCCAGCCTGGCTATCAGATTGTCCTGCACAGAGTCAGGAAACTGTTGGCTTCTCACCTTCTTGATTAACTGCTTCATGCAGGGTCATGCACATGCGGCCGCGCAGACTACCGAAAGCCGAACACACGATGCACATACACACACACACTACCTGCAGTTTCAAGAGCAATCGCTCCTCATCCCTGGCCACGTCGGCGTCGCTGTACCACGCCCCCGATGTCCACGGCACCGAAGGTCCTCTTGTCATAGCCTCCCTTCTCTCGGGCAACGCTGCATGCTTCAGCCAGCACTCCTGCATGGCACGAGTCAGAGTGACGATTTGATGTTGTTGTGGACACATAACATGAGATAACTGTGCTAAGGCTTGTGTTCTTGCCTGATACTTGAAGAAACCGCAGCCAGCAGGGTTGCTGCAGTACACGAACACGTTGCATTCGGGTTTGTTGGGAGGCGGGTTCACCATCGCATCTTCACACGCCTTTTGGCATTCCTCGGGAGAGTTCTGTGCAACATGAAATCAGCAAAAACAAGAAAAAAACAAGTGGGCCAGTACTGACACGATACATTGTGAAGTTCGACCGGATCAAAACAATCTCTCTTCTCATGCACAACCCCAAACCTTGAGGTGGTTGACTCCCCACTGCACGGCCTCGCCCGCATAGTCGGCATGCGGCTCGACGTGCCACGACTTGTCCTCGGACGGCGACTGCCTCACTTCCTTGAACGACAATATTGCCTGCATTCGAGGGGGTTGATGCATGCGGGGCTATTCACTACGCAAAAAAAGCAAGTGCTTCCGTTAACAAGCTTGCAACAAACAGTAACCTACCTCTCTTGTGCCTTGCAGTCGGTCTTTACTGCCGATGTCTTCCAGCAAGATTTCCACCTCTGTGCGCGGCTTGCTGCTGCTGCTGCTAGTTGGCGTGTGCTCGAAGAGCGGCGCGCTGCCCAGGTAGGTCAAGTAGAAGGCGGCGACGAACAGAACGACCAGCAGTAACGGCCGAGTGACCTGCTCTCCCCAAAGACAAGACAGTCAGTGTGGGTGCAGGTGCGGGTGGGGATGGGGGTGGGGGGGCGCATGTGCGTCTGGAGATGCCTGTATAGATGTGCATGCGTGTCTGTGGGGGCGCGTGTGTGTCCGGGTAGGGGTGGGGGTGGGCGTGCCCCCACAGACACGCATGCACATCTATACAGGCATCTCCAGACGCACATGCGCCCCCCCACCCCCATCCCCAC
>RHPI01002069.1:1060152-1119492 GCA_009103225.1 Chlorokybus atmophyticus
GGGGAGTATACGACATTGTGTATGCTGCCGACGGCTATTGGGTGAGCTGCAAACTCACAAGCTAGACGACTGGTTCAAATTCAAGTGCGAGGACGTCAAGTCAATCAACCCAAAGCAAACTACAACCAGCGACAAACCAGATGCGTGTAAACATACCTGTCGTCCACGCTTTGCAGCCATGCACGCAGCCCCCCGTACCAGTAGGCTTTACACGTCAAAGGACCGCGGCATTGTTTGCAAACAGAAGAGACTGAGAATAGAAGTGGTGCGCGAGGCGGCTTTCGGCACCTGCTAATCAATCGCACCCCAAACTCTATTCCAGCCAGCTACCTGCAGATGCTAGCATGCTGGAAGCATCAGTGCTCAACGACGTCGGCAAAAGTGCTTCCACGCGCTACTATCTGATCGGCTTCAACTGCCAGTGTTGGTGAACTACGAGCTGTAGTTGACCACCAGCTGCACCAGCAGCTTGTGGTCTCAGATGGTAGCTCCACCAATCAAGCTCTCACGTAATCTCTATCTCATTCCTTACTCCATACGAGACAATCCCCACTGGCCGTACCCGCCTTCTCCTCCACCGCCGTCGCCGCCTCCTCCGCCTCTTTCGAAAAACAAGTGTGGCGCAGGCATGTTGGACTTTAATGTGGTTGCAAGGTACGCCTTAACCAAGCAGCGGATGCTTTGCGTTGTCCTGTTTGTTAGCGTTAAGCAACTTGTTGTAACCTGCCAGCACCTTAACCAAAAGGCAAAAAGCGTGCTGACGTGTGAAGATGAATATTGCGGGGGAGATTAGGCCAGAGCTGCCTGCAGGGCGGCGTGAGGCAGCGGCGGCGGCGGTGGCGTAGGTGGACGTAGAGGTGCTTGTGCAGGTGCTAGTGGAGGTGGACGTGGAGGTGGAGGTGCAGGTGGAGGGTGTTGCTGCGTGTGAGCTGAAGAGGAGAGGAAGGGGATGGAGGAGGATGAGGCGGCGAGGGTGAAGGACAAGCTGGTGGAGCTGCTGGATGCCGGCCCGGACATGCAGGAGCTCACGGAGAAGAAGCTGCGACACCAGATTGAGGAAGCGCTTGGTGGGTACTCCTCAGCAGCATCGTCATTGTTGACATCACCAGTTTACCTTAGTGCATGCAGGCTCTTACCTGCTGTCTCACCTTCAACTGCACGCCAGCCGTTGCTTTATTCTTTAAAACCTGCATGCAGCTGCTGCAATGCCATGCTGCTTCACTGATTTGACTTCTGTAGTGCGGGATGATGCCATTGCTAGTGCGGCGTCGCACACATTGAAAGCTAAAAACTACTCAGCATGCTGTGTCCGTTCCACTGCTGTGAGGTTCTGCTTTATGCTCAGCATTGATTGAGCGTTGTAGAGCGGTTGTGTCTTCTTGCTCGAGCAACAAGACACTATCATGCTTCGAAATCAGTCAATCACTGAGGGATGGTTGGCCACATTGCACCTCGCATGGGTGGGGTGGCACTCTTGCAGCAGACCTCTGTCGCTGCTTTGGCGTGCCTTGCGCTGCCATGGTTGCTACTAACAAAGTAATAATGACCGAGACTGTGCCTCTGTTGAGAGCAGGAGTGGACATGGAAAACCCAGACATGAAGAAGCTAGTGAAGTAAGCATGCACCTGTCACGGCTGGTTGTTATCTTGCAAACTGCATGCTTAGCATCGCTCTGCTGGCTGTGCTTGTCACAGCACCGCATGCAAGCAGATTTAGCTCTTCTCTGCCTACAGTTATTTTGTTGTTGTTGTGCAGAAAGGAACTTCAACAGTGGCTGGAGAACCAGGACAATGAGGACGGCGGTGACAGCGGTGATAACGAAGATGATAACGATAAAGAGGAGAACAAACATTCACAGCACAAAAATGTCGACAGTAAGGAGGGCAAAAAGCAACCAAAGCAGCAGCAGGACGGCAGCGAGCCAGCTGAGTCCCAAAGCACAGAGAAGAGCGACCCGCATGCAACAAACAGGTTCCCGCCTTCGTGCAGTAAGCGGCAAGCAGGTGATGCAATGCAAGACCCCAACGAGCCCCCGGTCCTGCTGTACGCGGGCCAACATTTAGAAAAGGAGAAAGAGAAGTGGAAGAAGGATGCTGAGGAGGGGGATAGCGAGCAGGATGATGGAGGGTGTAAAGGCGAGGACAGAGTGAAGAAAGCCAAGGAGCAGCCCAAAGACGACTGCCAACGCAAGATGAAGCCGCAGCGTCTGGAAGAAAAGAGCGGGAAGGACGACTCGGTGCCTTTGTTCGCCGGCCAACACATGGAGAACAATGATGATGAAGATGATGATGGTGATGAGGGTGAGGGTAACAACAAGAAGGGGCACAAGCGCAAGGCTCACCATGACAAGGAGCAAGCTGAGGATGACATGCGAGAGCACGATGGTGAGGTGCAAGAGGACAACATGAAGAAGTCGCAGAAGAAGGAAGCGAAGGCGAAGGAGGGCGAAGCGGACACACGAGAGGCTCACAAGGAGCTGCAGCACGAAAAGGACGAGGCTGATGACAAGAAGGACAAGCAGCAGACATTGCGGCATATGAAAGAAGATGAACTTAACGAGGATGATGATATGCATGAGGACAAGAAGAACAGGAGTAAAAAGCGACATCATGGGGAGGAGGAGGTGGGTGATGATGCTGACAAGAAGAAAAGGCAGAAGCACAAGGAGAAGGAGGACGAGAACGAGGACGAAGAGGAGGAGGAGGAGGAGGATGAAGACATTGAGGAAGAGCCCATGGATGATGCAGGCGAGATGGTGCAGGCTCCAGCCGGGGAGCTACAAGCGGGGCGGATGGTCAAGCCGCAGCAGAATGAGGACGCTGCCATGGAGGCCAATGCCGAGGCCATCCGGCACAAGCGCATCGAGCAGGAGGAAGAAGCCAAGCTGCAAAAAACGCGAGGCGCCAACGGGCAAGACGAAATCATTGTGTGCGAGGTGTGTTGGACAGATTACAGACCAATGATCAACTTGCACGCAACTTGCATAGCAATCAGGTTATACTGTCAGTGCGTGCATGTGCTGCATGCGTGCTTCAAGTTGGGCAGTGTTAGTTGCCTCCGAATAAGCCTTGCGATTCAAGGTGTTCAAAGCAAGCCAAATGGAATCTGTATCAACTGGCTTATCTTTGCAACTACGCATGCAGATGGGCAAGCGGCGAGCGACGGTTTCCCCATACAAGGGTACACTCCTGCTGTCGCTTCGGGAGTACTATGAACGAGACGGCAAGATGTGTCCCGGGAAAAAAGGTGCTCAAAGTCAAAATTTAATGCATGGGATAAATTCTAATCGTGTCCTTACTAACTAGCATTGAGGATGTTTACTTTTGATACGATAAGGCTGTCACACCAAACTGATGTGCTTGTTCAATCTGTCTTGATGCTATGCATGGTTTGCTTCTGGGCGGCTAAGTGAGTGCTGGTTGTGCAGGCATCAGTCTGAAGAAGGATGAGTGGAAGATACTACAAAAGCATATTGACGACGTCAACTCTGCATTTCAGTCGTATATGTATGTAATCTGACAACTCTCTTTATATCTGTTGAGCTGCTTGTACGAAGTTGGTTCTTCGCGCCGCACGTGTCCGGCGCACAACTACTCCTGTCTTTGGCTATTACTCAAATCAGTTGTTTGATCTTTAAGCAGTACGGGTGATGACGCTGTGGCGCGTAATCTGAAAAAGATAGAGGGGGACGATGGCCGAATGGAGTATCTGATATGCGAGGTAAGCCACGCGCATGAAAGTCGTGGCGGTGAGGTTTATTTCGGCTTGCTTGCTCGTGAACTGATAGCTGATCTATTTGACACACATGCAAGATGGGCAAGAGGAGAGTCACTGTGTACAGATGGCAGAAGATCCCAATGGTCAACATCCGGGAATACTATGAAAAGAACGGCAAGCTGCTGCCGGGTCCGAAAGGTATGTTTTGAGTCTTTGCCAATTGCAGTGGAGTAGTACTTTATGCAGCCACTCATGACTTTCGTCAACTCAGTTATACGCATTGCCAACAGGGATTGTGTTGACGCACGAGCAGTGGCACACTCTTTCTGAGCGTCATGAGCGCGTGGATAAGGCGATGACCATGTTTGAAAAATGAAGGCAGTTGTGTGCTCCAGTGCGCAGGCAGAGGGGATGTTCCCTGTGCCAGATGCTCTCTGGATGCGGTTGCTGTCATAATCGTGTATATATACACCCTTTCAGGGCTAGTTTCAGTCAGTTTGGCGCATGCAAGAGGCTGCCCAGCCGCTCAGCTGTTGTTGGAGTGACGCAGTCATCTTGCATTATGTGCGCAATAGGTTTACAGAGGCATGCTGCCTATTCTCTGTCAGCCATGCGCATACTTATTTAGATTAGGACACGGTACACAAGTGCACGTATATATCCAGACGATGTGTTGGAATAGTTGTCGTCTGCTCGAACTTAGTCAACAACACAGCCTCGCGCTTATCTTGTACACCCGTGGTGGGTTGCAGAGTGCTGCCTTGGTACGATGCAACATGTTCTGCTGCTGGTGACTAGTCGTACCTGCCTTGCTGTACAGGATATGCTGCCAGTAGTGTACGGGATATGCTGGCAGTAGTTGGAGACATGCATAACCTCACTCACAGCATGCCAAACAGCAACATGCAAGCACATTACAACACAACCACCGGGCTGTACACACTGTTTATACGCAGCAATATACTGCGGTGTTTCTTCACATGTAGTATCAATGCAAGTTGCAGTAGGTAGGAGCCTGCTTCAGCCATGCAAGTGTCCTGTTGTGTTCCAAACAGTTGTGTAATCGGTCGACATAACTCGCATAAGAGCTGGTGAACAAGCAAGTTCAAGCTGAAAGGGGCCCAACATGAATCACTGGTGATGGCTGGTATGTGATGCTATGCTGCTCCTGGCATGCTCTATGCATAGGGTATGAGTCATATTTGCAAGATTGCAAGCAAGCATGCAGTCCGTGCTCACAGCAGCCAACAGTCACACAAGCTAGCAAGCAAGGCCATACACTTAAAACTTACCCCCGGGGCCAACCTACCACTATGCGCTGAATGACCTATGTGCAATGCCGTTGGTGAAGCAGGCAGCAACAGCGACAGCAAACACAAATCAACCAACCAATCTGAGCGCACAAGCGTAGGCACAGTTAGCGTTGAAGTAGAGGCTTGGTGTAGACGCACAGCAAGGACGTGTGATGTGGTTTGTGTGATGGTGTGCTGTGCACTACGCCCGCCCTCTTCCCCGCCACTCTCTCCCCCGCTCTAGTGTTGCTCGGCGGCTCGTTAGGGTTGCGATGCTGCAGCAGTCGTGAGTCTTAGGTCGTAGGCAGTAGTCGTTAACAGGCCAGTTAGTGTCATGTCGTCAGTCAGTCCTCAAGCATGAATGCCATGGTAACTGGGCACACTCACAGCACCATAGCAACAGCTACCAAGCAGACAAGCTGCTCCCGTCATGTACGAGCTCACCTGCACCTACCTGTCACCCCCCCGGGTTGCCTCGCAGTCGCACCTATGGGTGGTTACGGATGCCCTCACAAGCATTGACCACCTGCATATACAAATGCAACGGTGAGAGGTCATAAATGTACCCCGGTTGCCTTACCATCTTCGCCCTCAGTTTACGCAGCAGGTCTCGCTTTCTGTAGCCATATGGACACATGGCTACTATAAGCCGTTTCATATCCAAGAGGAAATGGGGTCTGAATGTGCACACTCTGGTGAACCTGACATACTAGGACACAACCACGTTCAGCTTAATCACAGTGGCAAGATCAGATAGTGGATGCGGAGCGCGCAACACAAGCACTCTGAAATGCTAGCTCCGTAACTTGTCATTAAACCTGGTGCAAACACCATGGTTAACTGTCTGGAAGACCACCAAGACAAGAAAGGGCAACAGCTCCTGATGCATGTGCCGTGCATGAATTGTACACACTCCAAAAACAAGAAAGTATGTTTTGTTGTACATACGACGCAATCCTTGTACCCCCTCCCTCCCCTTACCCAACAAGTTAAACAACAGAATCCCACCAAAGGAGAGACAAATTATGCACGGGAGTCAGCAGCTGCACAGCCTGCAGCACAGACCTTGCTTTGCTGCTGAAGTTTCACAGCCGTTGCCTCATGATTTCAGTTGCACAGCCACATGCACATGACCGGAGCTTGACTGAAAGCAGTGCTTTGTCTAGCAGGATGACGCAGTAGACAAAAATGTAGTCCTTCCAAGTAGCAGTGATGGCTGAGAATCGGCATGCAAGATGCAAAGCTGTCTGACACTAGTTGAGGATTGCCTCAGCATGACCATGACTGAGCAACAGCTAGTACCACAGCATAACTGAGCCTGCAATTGCAACGCACAGCATAAACTGCTCCCAATGTTGCACTATTTGTACCTGCACATGTTTCTTAACCTGTACTCAACTGTACGCCTGCGACCAGCACTATCGGCTGGCCACAGGAGCCCTGCGCAACGCATTATTTTGCAATTCACTGCTCCTGCTTGTTCCAGATTCTGAAGAAGGTTGCGTGACTCGTGGCAGCTTTGCGGAGTCGAGTATCCTCCGGATTTCCTCTGCGGCCAATGCCGCAGCTGTGGTGTCCATCCCAGCAGCAGCCAGCTGTTCCAAACGAGCATGCGCTGCCTCAGCTTCTGCCCACAGAAGCCTGCACGAGGCAAAAGTAGCTGAGAAACTTGCAACTGTGACTCAACTAGCTTGAGTGGTGCTACCAAGATAAGACGTAGACAAATGCTGACAAAACTTTCAAGATCACAAAGCAGACAATTTCAGGCATCTGGGAAACAACAGCGACAGAACGATACAGTGCAAACTATAATGTACCTCGCTCGGTCCTCTAACAGTCTTCGCCGAGCCAACAGCTTCTGCTCTTGCTGCTGCTGCTGTTCACTTATCTGCGCCGAACGAGTGGACGGCTTGCCCTTCCTAGGCTTCGGGCTGTCATCCCCTCGCTGTGCACTCTCTACCTTACTGCGGTAGTCCTGTGCAGTTCAACAATGTGATTAGGCCAGGCTACGATGCCATGCTTACAGAGAAGCAATTTACATCATTGCTGCTATGCCTGACGACAACCACGACAATAAACCAAAACAGCATGCAGTGTTACCACCGTGACTGGACTGATTGAATGACATATGCAGCTTGCATTGTCAACAATAATTTCCAGACCACATCTTTGCGGCGTGAACTTTACACTTTATTGGACCACACCTTGCACATCAGACTACATAACCCCTCGCACCCTGTCAATCAAACTTCTTCTGCATGTCAAACCAACATAAGACGCAACATACCGGGTCTCGCCATTTGGCTCGTATGGCTTCAGCAATGCGTTCCCGATGGGTGGTTGACTTGAACAGCCGAGACGACACCACATCATGACCTTGTGACACGGCCAATTTTTCCTTGACCTCCTCAAGCAGTGACTCTGCTCACAACAAGAGGCATAAGCAACTAGAGAGCACCAACCAACCAACAGCACCACTCCTACGCAAGCACCGTTTCTCGCCAGCGCGCTGCTGAGCTTTATGATGCGCACACAATCGCAGAGCATGCAATCAGTGCCGCCTGCATGCTGGTAACTCAGAATCTGCACTGTACCTCGTACTTGGTCCGTAAGCAAGCCCTTCCGCTGCAGCTGCCGGAGTGCCTCCAGCTCAGACCGACATGTCTTCCACGGCTCGGTGTGCACATTGTCTGCTTTGGGATAGTAGTAGCGGTCCCACTTTCCTGAGGCGCGCCTCCTTTGCACGCAGTTGTAAAACGTGTGCAGAAACTGGCATTCCGGTTCAAACGGGCGCTGTGTCTGATCAGCGTCTGGTGCCGCACTCGAACTGGGCCGCTCAACTGCTGCTTTGCCCTGAGGCTTGGCATCCTCTCCGGCAGCCTCCGCAGCCGCAGTGACAGCAGCCTTCCGCAACTTTCTCGCGGCCACCATGGCTGCACTGATTTTCTGTCGAGTCTCCAAGCTGCATGCAACAACATTGTCAACTTTGTTGTGTTAAAACCAAGCGCTGTCTCAGACTGTCCAATGGCCAATGCTCGCACCTTTGCTTGCGCCCATTTATTCTTAGCTTCTCCCGAATCTGGACATTGCAAGATACGACACTAGGTCACACGTACTGTCATAGACTGACATGACATATGCTGCAACTTTGCGCAGAGTCCACTCCGTAATGATCAGCGAGCAAAGCAGCCAACACTTGCTAGTGCTATCACTACCACCATGCGACGCATCAAACAAGTAGCAGATGGTAACTGCAATAACTAACGCACCTCTGGCCTTTGCATAGCTATTTTTGTTCGCTCCCTTATCCTAGCCTTTGTTTCTGAACGCAGTGGGTGGAGTTAGTTTGCAGACGAGACACAGTGTTGTTAAGCACATCATGCTTGAATGCTGCAATACTGCAATGGATGTTCAATACCTTCGCTGTGCTTTTTGCCAATATTCCACGGCATCTTGCCGCGGTTGGCTGAGGCAATTCTCTGGCGACGTAAGCGCTCCTTCGGAGCTACCTGGTCTGTACCTTGCAACTGTGCTGCCTCATTAGCATCCAACTGTGCGGGTGCAGGTGCAACGAAAGGCGCCTCTGAAGAGCTGCTAGATGCATCCTCACGGGCCTTATCTGAGTGCCAACCATCGCTCGTAACTACGCCGCTACCCAACCCCAACAATGAATGCTCCTGCAATCGTGCGCTGACCGGAGCTGCCAGCGCCTGGCTGTGAACAAAAGCACTGCTGCCGCTTGCAAATTGCAATCCAATCTGCACCACCAGTGGCAGGCATGAGCGGCAGAAGGTAATGCAATGACACGGCCAAGCACAATGTGTATGCCTACCTCGCCTGCATTTCTGTACACGGCATCCTGCTGCCTGCTAGGCGCTTGCACTGCGTTTACTTGCCGACTGGCATGGCTGACCACACGCACCCGCCTGATACCTGTTGGACACAGTGGTTACATACAATCCACTGCGTGCCTGCAATCATAAGCAATTCTATCTTCCTTGATTGCCGCACTGTCATTGTGCTTGTCACAAGTCAATTGAACTTGCAATTTGCTTACAATGCTGGGTGCGGCTTCGCAAAACCGGGCCGGAGCTTGCTTGATGGTCATAATGATGCCGGTCGCCAGCTGGAGCGCTGAACGGCGTGCGGCACGCCAGGCAGACAGTGGAGGCTATGGTTGCACCTGCCATCTAGCTGCCCACACCGGCGGACGCCGCCGACGGCCAGTACAACGGCGGCGACCACGGTGATCACCACGAAGACACAATGAAGCTCAAAACCTGGCAATTGGCAGGCGCCGCAGCCTGGTAGTCACGCCACACCAGCCAGGCCGTAGCTGTGTGAATGCCGTCGCCGGATCAGGGCCTCAGAACAAAACGTGCAATCCCACTGTAGGTAGCAAACGTCCCAGCACCCAACATGCCGCCACCAACCACACCGCCACCGCCACCGCCACCGCCGTCAGCTACACGTCGGCGGCGCTGCCCATAGACACGCACTTCCTCATCCATACACTGCTGCAAAGTGTGGACGCCATCCACTTTATTTCACTGAAACTCTGTGCACAAGTGAACTGTTGCAGCGATCGTTTCATTGAATCACTATGTATGTGAGTCAATGGCAGAGGCGTTGCCGACGTGGTGTGCTTTGGCTTGCGCCGCGGTGTACAGCGCGTTTTTGTTGCCCTGAGGCCGGAGTGATCACTCAAACCCTAACCCTAATCTGCTCTCAGCGGTGTGGTCGGCGGTGCTGGGCGACATGGGGCCGGCGGTGGCGTCGTCGGGGGTGTTGACGTTGAGCGCATCTTTGTCGACATCTTCCGCCGTGACACGCCTTCCAAACACGCGGAGCGGTAAGGAAATCTTTTGCAGGTGGCCTGGATGCAGTATTTTTGCAATGGCGTGAAGTGTCCCTTTGTTGGCTGAACTGCATGCATCTAAGCGCGCTTGTGTATGTAGCACCAGTAATTTTGAAACGCTGTGCGACTCATACATCTAAAGGATTGGTGGTCATGGGCACGTTTGTTCAAGTGCGGTCATGCGTTACAGTTATAAGGCAGACACGGATGTTGTTGTGTAGTCCAAACGTCCTGGCAATTGAGTATGCTAACACAAGTGGTGTTACTCACTTCACAGGATGGCAATTTAGATGCTTACCATGCGCGTTGCATTGCTTTCAGAGTTAGTTTTCAGCTGCGTTGCTTCAGGCGAGGGTTTTCTACTGCCTTGAGTTGCACACATGTACACTGATATTGTTCACACCATGTTGGATTAGGTACATGTGAACGAGACAGTCTTGACACTTCCAACACAGAAGCATGTGTCACGGCATGCATTTCCGGCATTGATGCATTTATGTCGCTAGTGCTTGTAGTGCTTTTGAGTGCACACAGGTACACTGACATCCTTCAACTATGTTTAGTAGGGTATACGTGAACAAGACCTAATCACCGTGAAGACTGTCTTCTTATTTTTTTCTTCATACAGTAGCCTGCGTCGCTGCAATTTCGGCATTATTGTCGTTGTGTTGGTAATATGCATATCCGTTGTTTAGCTGAGCGATCTTGCAGGTTCACGTGGAGGGGTTGGTCATGCGCTAGTGCACACGCCAGTGCGAAGCAGCGCGCGAGGAGGCGGGTTTGTAGGTGATGAAAGGTTGAGTTTGCCCACGTTGCGGACATTGCAACAACACAGAAGCTCGCGGAAACACCTTGTGATCCAGAATGTAAGCTGTTCTTGTTCACAACATAGTGCTAGTGCATGAGTTCGGATTGTGCCAATGGTATTTGGGTGACCAGTTACGCCATCAGCATGAAAGTTTGATTCCAGTAGTGAGCTTCAAGCGCAGTTGGTTGCGAGTAATTCTATGCTACTCTAATGGTATATATATGCTTTCCGTGTTTGCTACATTCTGCAGGTCATCCCGCAGACGCAAGGGGAGGCGTATACGCAAACACCTCCAGATCTGCCGTCTTATCTTTTCAAGCAGCGCATCATCTACCTTGGGATGACGCTGGTGCCCTCAGTGACAGAATTGATTCTAGCGCAGCTGATGTATCTACAATGGGACGACAACAAAAAGCCCATCTACATGTACATCAACTCAACGGGTGTACAAAAAGTACGTTTCAAGTTGTACTCCACAGAGGCAGTTTTGGACTGCTGTTGAACCCTTTCATGATCAGGGAGGAGAGAAGTATGGATTTGAAACGGAGGCATTTGCTATTATTGACACCATCCAGTAAGTTGCAACATTGCGATGAGTGTCTTTGCGTTGTACATGTGCAGGGCAGGAGTATGTTGTGCTGCCTGTGTCCTTCAGTTGGCAGTCATTGTGGCACATACAGCAGCAACAGGGGGTGACCAATGCTTGCTCTGTTAGGTACATGGCGGCGCCCATCTACACACTTGCCATTGGTAATGCTTACGGAGAGGCTGCAATGCTCTTGGCGGCTGGTGCAAAGGGCCATCGTGCGGCGCTGCCATCAGCATCAATTATGATCCGTGAGGTGGGGCAGTGGATATGAGTGTGAATGATTGTGCACGCATGCATCACAATGTGCTGCTTCCTGCCACTTCGAAGCTTCTGCAAGGGAGAGTTGTCTGTGGTTACTGTTGAAGGGTTTGCTGCTGGGTTGCTAACGCCTTCTTGTGGGTTGCAGCCCATCCAACAATTCAGGGGACAAGCCACAGACATCATGACACAGCGCAACCTAATGCGGCAAACCAACAGAGAGATTGTGAGTACTTTTGTCTGGCGACCAACCCATGTCTTGGTTGATGCCATTGGCGTATGGTACTTATTCCTGTTTTGCTGCAGGCGCTGCATCTGTCGCAATGCACAGGCCATCCAATTGACAAGATTGCTGCAGACGTGAGGCGACCAAAGTATTTCACCCCGCATGAAGCCAAGGAGTACGGTCTCATTGACATGGTAATTGATGGTGCCGTGGCTTCAAGTGCTGGCCGCTACAGACTGTTAATCCGGCAGCTTATGTTTCGCAATTTACATCTGTCTTGTTTCGTATATGCTAGGTGTTGGAGGCTCCAAAGAAGCAACCATACGTTCCTGAAGAACTTCGCGGCGGATATGCATCAGGTGTCATCTAAGCAGATGAGGCTGCTGCTTGCAAGCCTGTACAGAGGCAGGGACCTTGCGTTTTTCGGATTGTGCAGTGAGTAGAGCTCGCGCGTAGAGTTGAACAAGCAAGTGCTTCAGCCAAGTTGTGTTGTGAGCTGAGTACTGCCAACATTGTGACACCTAGAGTCTTCAGGCCGCATGTCGTTGTGTTTGCTAAAACACAGAGCTATGAATGGCGTTGAGCAAGGCGTGTTGGTTACATTATTTGGTAACCATAGAAGCAATGTGCTGTCCTAAAGAACTCTTTACAAATCGTACGCAGCAGCTACAGCTCAGACCTGCAGCTGTGTCTATGAGTTGACGCAGCTTTCATATGTGGGTACCATGTACTTGATGTTGATGAAGGCGTCCTCACCTCCGCGCTCCTCAAATAGCTCCAAGCACCTCTGCACCAGCTCCCCAATGTTCTTGTTCTTCTGCTGGGCATAGTCAATGCAGTCACCGATGTTCTTGTCGTTGGACTTGAACAGGTTCAGGACTGGCAGTATTTGCCTGTAGTATGGCACCAGCGCCTCTCCCACAAGCTCTTCACTCTCCACCAGCTTCATCAGCAACTGTGGCAAAGGAGTCAACAGTCAGCAGGTGATTGGCCCATGAGGACACGTGTTGCGCGCTTCACGGTTTGTGCGTTGTTAAAGTGTTGAACCGGTACCTGCAGTGTGATGGTAATGACAGATGGGTCCCTGGTGTTGAGAGCTGTCTTGATCGGAATGATAAGCTGTGGCACAACGGGTAGCACTTTGCCGCGGCCTGCCCTGAGCATGTCCTCAACACCCTGTTAGATTGGGTCTGTCAGCAGTCAATATGGTGCAAGATACTGCAGTGGAACTTTGTCAACACTGAGCTGCCCTGAAAGTTTGTATGAGGCACGTATATGCCATGTCACTCACCTTCACTGCAAGGAACCGATAAGGCTCTTCCTTCTCGCGGATGCCGTCAAAGAATATGGGCAAGTAGTGGTGGTAGTCGAGCTTGGAGACCTCCACCTGTTAACATGAAACCAACGGTTCGCTTATCTATCATTCCTGTCACTGTACTTGTCGTCATACGGTAGTGTAGACCCAATTTTACAGACAGTGCACAGCAGCGACGCACCGCAGCTTATTGCGAGTGCATATTCCCTTCCTTGACTCAACTAATGTCTCACCTTCCAGCTGATGACGTTCTTCACACCCTTGTGCTCCACCGCCACCGGCAGGTCCCCCCTCTCATAGAACTTGCGGAACTGAACATACACAGTAGTGTGGTAATGTTTGTTACAGTAGCGAATAGATTAGTAGTTGAGCTTAGCCCGGTGATTGTGTGTGGTGACGTAAGAAATGACTGTGCTGGTGAGTATACTGGTCACGGCCTGTGCTGGTTGTTGCATAAGCACGCATAAATTCCTACGCATCTCCTATACACACACTAACTCAACCTAGTGTCCTACGCATTTCCTAAATACACACCAACTCGACCTCTCAACCCCACTGCACCAACACCCACAACAGTGCGCACACCCCACCCCCGCCTACCTGCGTATTGGGCGGGTTGTCCCTCTGCTTGAACGCTCCCGCCTTGGGCGGCGCCACCGCCTTGGTTGGCACCTGCTTCATCTCCCCCGCCTTAACCTTCTCTCCATCTCCCTTCTTCACAAAGCTCTTCGGGTCCGGTTTCGGCGATGGCCACCTGTACGTCCCGTCGCAGGCGTAGTAGGGGAGGTCCTCTTCCTTCACGTGGAGAGGCGGGTGAGCGCCGGCGCGACGGGAAGAAGAGACGGGAGCGGTCTGGTCGAAGGGGGAACCGGTTTGGGGAGCGCGAGGGTGAGCGGCGTTGGCGGAGACGCCGCCTTTACCGCCGTTGCCGCGGATCTTGGTCTCGCAGTATTCCCAGACGAAGAGTTGGCCAGCGACGTCACCCGCCAACCCAGACATTGTGCTCTCTGTCTCTTCACCCAAGCCAACTGCACCAGACTCTGCTACCTTACAAACACCCTACACACTCGTGCACGCACACACCCACACACCCACACACACGCACACACGCACGCCCAAACACACGCCTGGAGTGCTCTCTCCCTGTGTGTCTCATTCTACGCTCCCCACCTCGCTGCTGCCTGCCTCCTCCTGTCGGTGTGGTTGTGCGTGTGTTTGTGGTGACTGCTATCCCCAACCTAGGTTAGGTTACACTACTCTCTTCTCCTCCCGCACTGTAGTCAATGTGTATGTGTGCATGCACCCCAGCAGCATGACGTGCTCGCCTATACGCCTATTCAGCTATTTCTGGCTTTGACCAATGGCACAGGGAGCCTTAGCTCACGTGACCCGCGCACAGCGCTGTGCGATTGCGCACAAGATCAACTCACTTGTGCCAACATCGCACAACACCGCACAAGGCACATCGCAACTGTAAAAAGGTCGGAAAACAGGGAAGCCGAGATGGGCTTCGCTACATCTCTGACTACTGAACTCCAATTCGGCTTGTGATCGAACCGACGCTGCTATCTCCGCTATCTTTGACCGCCGCTGAGTGACGCCATAATGGCTGCGTGCTTGCGCGTTGTTCATCCAGTAGCGAGCGAAAAGCGGAAATGAGCGGTAAGGGCGGCTAATTAAGCGAGAAAAGGCGCTGCCCTAACCGTCTGGTAAGAGTTTTGTTTTGGGCGCGGACGTTGCCGTTGTTGCTGCGGGCGTAGGTGTTGTTGTCGTGGTGGGCGGCTGGGGGCAATCTCTTTGCACAGGAAGCAGGGGCGCTGGCTAATTTCCCTGTGACTGAATTGTCCTAGCTGAGGGTTGCCTTTGCGGGCTAGGCTGGGCTGGGCTGGGCTGGGGGAGGCTTTGTCCACCACTGCTTGAGCAATGGTGCGCACGCGGCTTGCTAGATTTGGCCACAGCTTGCTGCTAGGGTTTGATTGCTGCTAATGTTTGTTGTTCTTGCTTTGATTCATCAGGCAATAGGGACTTTGACATATCATGTGTGTGCCTGCCTTGCTTCAACTGCGGTAGTTAAATCGTCGAATTAGTGGCATGCGGAGAATGGTTTTGACCCTGCCATCAATAGTCATGTGGTTTAGTGTGTGCGTTGACATAAGCAGCTTGACGTGTGGAAGCTCTGTTGGTTTTTTGGCTTTTTTAACAAGTACTTGCTGCATTACGCAGGCATACCGCAGGTCTCTCGGCAGCGCACGCAAGCAGCAGCGGGTGAGTGATTATTTGTTCTGGGCGTTGAGTAATTCAGCAATCTTATACACTTCCTTTAGCTGCCAGTTGCTGAATGCACAGCACAAGTGCAGTTGCTCCTCGTGCACTCCTAGCAGCATACAATATGCCATGTGGAACACTGGCTGTGTTTGTGTCACTCATGCTATTGTTCTTCAGGGCAAGAATGAGCTCACAGAGGAGCAGAAGCAGGAGATTAGGGAAGCATTTGATCTGTTTGATACCGACGGTTCAGGTAGGAGAGACTGAGTTTCAGAGCGTTGCAGCAGGCTTCCATTGCGTTGTTTGTTGTGTGTTGTCGGTCAACCTGCAGTACAAGTCATATCAGGTGTGTTTGTGAAACTGATGCTGAAGTCTTGTCTCACACAACGCAGGCACCATTGATGCAAAGGAGCTCAAGGTTGCCATGCGGTAAGCAGTGTGTTGTCATCAGAGCAGTGCGCTGTTCACATTGGGCTGAGTGCACAACAAACCCACGCTACTGCTGACGCTGATGCTCAAACCAAATGCGCTGCAGCGCCCTTGGCTTTGAGCCCAAGAAGGAGGAGATCAAGAAGATGATTGCCGACATTGACAAGGATGGCAGCGGCACCATTGATTTTGAGGAGTTTCTCACGATGATGACGGCCAAGGTGAGATGGCATGTGTGAGGCACTGTGTTGGCATTCAAGCCGACAGTCTCTCATGCGCTAAGTCATCGTCGTGATATGACAATGTGACAACGCGTGCATGCTGACACGCGACTTGTGCAGATGGGAGAGCGCGACAGCAAAGAGGAGATCATGAAGGCGTTCCGGTTATTCGATGACGATGAGACGGGCAAGATCAGCTTCAAGAACCTCAAGAGAGTGGCCAAGGAGCTTGGGGAGAACATGACCGACGAGGAGCTCCAAGAGATGATTGATGAGGCAGACAGAGATGGTGAGAGCATGCGCATAGGCATGTATTACTTGCGTATGTGTGGTGCGGGCGCATGTATATGCCCTTGGCTTGTGTGCTTGGCTAACATTCATCTGGTTGTGCATATCCACGTTGCACTTAGCCCATGCTTTGCTTGTAGTCATGCTAGCGTCAGTCAGTCACATAGTCATGCGTACGTATCCCACCATGCATTACATGTGCTTTGCACACAGCAGCAACTGGCCAAGTCATTTCTCAACCTTTGCGCTGCAGGTGATGGCGAGATCAACGAGGAGGAGTTCTTCCGCATCATGAAGAAGACCAGCCTGTTCTAAACTGTACGTCTAGATGGTACTATAGCTACCTGTCTCCCAACAGCTGTACTGATTGTATAGGATATTGCCAAAAGCTCAATACTGGCACAACCAACATGTGCCATCAATATCACCACGTGGATCATGCGTTCTGTTGCGTTTGCTTATGATTGGCAGGCAGACACTTACACAATGGCATGCTCGCACTTTGATTTGCAGCTGGCACCGAGCAACTTTGCACTGCACGTGTCTCATTAACAGAAGTTCGTGATTTGCACATGACCTTACAGGTCCGTGTGGCGCAGAAGCTGTATTGAGAGTGTCATGATTGCAAAGAGTATTGAGGGGTGCCAATGGTTGACTGACTTGCCATGGAATTTGTCGGTGACAGCATCTGCGCGGGATCACCTGAGCATAAGATAATATGATTCTCACAGTGCAGGTAATTCTATAAACTGTGCAGATGCAAGAAACCATGTTACTATATTGCACACTTACTCTCCATTGCACACAACCCCACCACCCAACCCCACCACCCAACCCCACCGCAGCACCTGACTGCCACTGGCACCCCAACCCCTAGCACACTGCACTGGCAGGACTAGCGGCATTGAACCACTACTGCCCGTGAGGGCGAGTCGCGGCAGGCATGCCAGCAGTAGCATACTGCTGACGTAGGCGATGCAACCCTGGCTGCGTCAACAGCAGCACGTAGTGCAAGGAGCGCACGTACTGCAAGCAGGGAGGCGGCAGGAAAGAGGCGGAGAGAGAGGGAGACAGAGGAGGGGGAGTCCGTCTGCTGTCTGCTACTGCTACCGCTCAGCCTCACCCGGTGCCTAACTGTTTGAATCGCCATGGTGTACAGGTAACTACGCATGCATGTTGACTAACGGGGCAAGGGCTTAGCGAAGGTAGCTTCCTAGTATGTATAGGTAGCCCGGTGGTGTAACAAGTTGTTGTTTGCTGGCGTGTGCGAGTGCGCTTGTGTTTGCATGTGTCATGCATGTGCACAATGCAATGGGGTCACATGCATAGCATTGCATATACGCTACACACACTGCCCTGGTTGGTCAGTCCGACCGTCCCAAGCCAGAGGCCAGCCCAGCGCGCTTGCGCCATTTTGGGTAAGCGGCTGGCTACCCTATGCTACGGCATGGGTTCGTGCATGACACACATGCGTTGTGTTTGACGGATGGTCATGGGTGTGGGTGTGCTGTACGTGGTGAGTGCTTGACCGGGAGCACTCTGCATGTGGAATTACTTTAGTTGGCCAGTGTATGGTTAGCTGCAAGTAGTGCCCACCCCGTTGGCTCATACATAGCAGTGCTACAAGGGAGCAGCGCCATGGCGTCACCGACATGGGATTGGCAGAACATCAAGGCTCGTGTGTTGGATGTGCATGGGCATTGGCAGCTGCCAGTGTTGAGGAGGCTACGCAAGCGAGTCCTACACATTTTGCACACACCCTGGCGCCTGTCACCTACTGAAGACGACCACGTCATTTACGTCATCTACCTTCTGACTGGTTCAAAGAAGTGTTACGTTGGCATGACAGTGAATTCGGCATTTCAGCGGTTCCAAGGACATTGGAGAGCTGCACAGCATGCTACTGCTACGTTGCTGGAACAAACCATGTGCAAGATACCGGTGCAGTCGTGGGGAGTGTCACCGGTGGAGCACATCCCGCCCTTGCCCAATGAAACCAACGATGATTGGCACCACCGTGCTGCACAGAAGGAGTGGTTGTGGACCCAGCGTTTGCGTACGCACGTGCCTCGCGGATACAATGTGGAACATAGCCCCTACAAAAGTGCAAGACTACCACACTGGAGACGCCAACAGTTGAAGAGGCCACCGCAACCACGGCCACATGAACGACCTGGCAAAATATTTGGCTACAGAGATTTCTTCAGGCGCATCCAGAGACTGGCTGAGCGTGTACAACAACAACGCCTGACTCTGGCAAGTCTGCTCAAGTTCAAGCAGCGAACTTGTGCAAAATGTTAAACGTACTACAACATACAGCACCACAAGACCTGCACGTGCTGCCCAGTCATGCTGCAACACTCAAAGAAGCCCTGCAGCGTCTACTAGCCAACTACCCAACTGCATTGCCGCAAACCCGCAATGCCAGGTTGCTGATAGCATGCCCGTTTGCGAATGGCGATGCTGAGGAACTACAGCTACAAAAACTGCTGTCACACCCCTTGCTGCTGGCAACGCTGCCTGCACACCTGCAAGCACGCCTGGGCCAACCACTAGTGGTATGGCGTTGTAGTCAAACGGTGGGAAGAATGCTGTGCAATCGCACAAGGGAGCTCCTGACATCAACCGCCCTGCAGCAAGTACACATCATGTCGGCTGCGCAGTGTGTGTGTCAACAACCCAAGTGGAGAACACAGCTGCATGCAGATCTGCATCATGTAGTGAGCTGTGATTACAACCGTGTGACATGCTCGGACGTGCTGCGCACCATACTGCAGCGTGGGGCCAAGTTTCGGAGCCAGGTGCCGGCTGACGTCGCCGTGTGTTGGCCAGCAATCACATCAGCGGTGTCGAGTTTTGCAAGTGACCTGGAGGAGAAGTGGGGCCAACCTTTCGTGCTACAACAGTGGGTAACAACATTGTTGTCGCTGGTACGCCAACGTGCGGATGCCATTGCCGCAATGCCTGAGTACCAGAGACAAAGCCAGGCACCAGATACTGTGGCGCCGTGGGATGCTGCAGCTTTGAAGCTCTTGCACCGTGACTTTATCATTACGGAAGTTGACAAGTGCACCGGCACTCTGGTGGCGGTCTGCAAGAAACATTATTGGCTGTGCTTGACACAAGAGCTGATGACAGAGACATATGAACGTGAAGATGCACCAGCCCAAGCAGTGCTGCAACGGCATGCACAATGGAATCAACAGCACAACTACTGTACAGCGAAATTGCGCCAACAGCCCAAGCTACCGCACTTGTACCTGTTGTTTAAGCTGCACAAGAATCCGCCTCAGCCGCGCTTCATAGCAGCGGCGCGTGACACTTCGCTGGCGGATGCTAGTGTGTGGCTGAGCAGAGGCTATCAATGTATGACACCTATTTGGCATCAGCTGTGGGAGGAAGTAGTGGGACTGCCAGCAATACAGCACAACTGGATTATGAAGGATTCAGGCGCTTTTGGGAGACTGCAAACGGCATTGAACACCACACGCACGCTGCGAGACAAGCGCCAGCATTTGGTACTGCGCACTTTTGACTTCTCCACCCTGTATACACGCATACGGCACAGCGATTTACTCCAGCGCATGCGCCGCTTGGTAGATGCCACGTTTCACATGCAGCACCAAAGGACCCGTGCTACACACTTGCACTTGACCGTGAAACAAGATGGCTCCGTACAGCACCATTGGACAGCAGCAGCACAGTACCGAACGGATGAGGAGGGCCATTGGCGAACATTCACTGCTGCGTCCATGCATGAAGTACTGGCGTTTGTGTTGGACAACTTGTTTATACGCACGGCGAGTGATGAGCTGTACAAGCAGCGCGTGGGCATCCCCATGGGCAATAGTGCGGGCGTACACTTAGCCAACGGAGACTTGTTAACATATGAGTTGGAGTTTATGCAGCGCTTGCGTCAGCAGGGACACGTACAACTGTTGCAACAATGTGCCAACGGCATCTTGCGCTACATTGATGATCTGTTTGTCGTGGGAGTACCAGATTTTCAGCAACTGCTGTACATGGATCCGCATGTGCCCGGAGGAGGCTTGTACCCGCAAGACAGCCTCACCGTCACACAAACAGCTGTGGGTACAAAACTGCCATTTTTGGACTTGGAGGTGTTTCAAACTGAGGACGGCATCTGCACCAAACTGTACAGTAAACGAGACTTGCCAGCCTACTCCGCTATACCGTGCCACCGCGCGCCGTTGCCAACCTCGAACACCCCACGCGCTGTGCAGCTGGGTGTCATCAGCTCGCAGTATGCGCGCTTCACCCGCGTTTGCACATACAGAGCACACTTCCTCACAGCCATGACGGACTTATTGCACGCCATGCAACATGATGGACACCCTTTGAACAAGCTGCTGACTACCCTGAGGCAACGCCTACTGCGCAGCAAGGACTATGTTTACTGTACACCACCAATGCTGTTGTACATGATGGTGGTGAAGAAAGTCAAGCAGCAACCATAACGCTGACGACACAGTGCATCTGCCGGCGTTACACACTGCTGGACAAGCATCATGCGCGGGGAGCAAGCTGCATGGTAATAGCAGCTTGCCCGTGCGAAGGACGTGTCACTCCAACCCCACCACCCAACCCCACCGCAGCACCTGACTGCCACTGGCACCCCAACCCCTAGCACACTGCACTGGCAGGACTAGCGGCATTGAACCACTACTGCCCGTGAGGGCGAGTCGCGGCAGGCATGCCAGCAGTAGCATACTGCTGACGTAGGCGATGCAACCCTGGCTGCGTCAACAGCAGCACGTAGTGCAAGGAGCGCACGTACTGCAAGCAGGGAGGCGGCAGGAAAGAGGCGGAGAGAGAGGGAGACAGAGAAGGGGGAGTCCGTCTGCTGTCTGCTACTGCTACCGCTCAGCCTCACCCGGTGCCTAACTGTTTGAATCGCCATTGTGTACAGGTAACTACGCATGCATGTTGACTAACGGGGCAAGGGCTTAGCGAAGGTAGCTTCCTAGTATGTATAGGTAGCCCGGTGGTGTAACAAGTTGTGGTTTGCTGGCGTGTGCGAGTGCGCTTGTGTTTGCATGTGTCATGCATGTGCACAATGCAATGGGGTCACTTGCATAGCATTGCATATACGCTACACACTCACAATGACACTCACACGACCAGGCCACTACAAAACTGCTCCAGGTATTGCAATACACCCTCACTATGCCATAGCAATGGTACATGTAACAACATGGCACTCGGCTGCTGCTACGATGCTGTGTTGTTGATGGTTGATCATAGGAAGGGGCGGGTGTGGTAGGTGCAGAATTTGTGTTTGCTTGCCATATCTGACTGCAAGCTGACTGCGAGTGCGATGGCAATTGCACGCGTCGCCAAGCACACTGCATCCCCTCAGGAGCCTGTGCTGTATTGCGCATGTACTGAGCCGTCCGGGCTGCGCTGCCAGCAAAATGCAAGCGCGTATACTCTGCCCTGCATGCTAGCCTACCTTAGCCTACCTACCTTGCTGCATTTAGGGTTGTCTCTTCGGTTTGGTTGTTTGAGCCACCTTGAGGCCTCTTAACAGTGAGTGTTGTTTGTTTAGGATCACCGCAACATACATGCAGGCCAAATAAACCCGAATGTTGTTCTTTCTTCTCTCGGACCATCTGAGGGATAGGTCATTCAAGATAGTTCCAACGCACTTCAACATCAGCGTTATCCCGACCAAATAACATGGGCAAGTACCACATACAACAACTTATATCAAAACATACAGCGAGCTGATGATCTCCCTATCGTCCTAACCTAGCCCTACGAACATAACCACACGCACAAGTGTGCAGCCACCCGTGCGCGATACCAGATCTATGGTGGCTTGGATGCTGGCTTTTCCCTAATGCTGCTTGAAAAGCGACCAACCTCTCCATAAAATGTCTGCAACCCTTTGCACCCTACAATGCATGCAATGTGCCATGAGGGGCACGCCCTCGGCTGCGAGAACACCATGGCTGCTGGTACCAGCATGATGCACATCACAGAGCTCATTAGAAACAGTTGTTCGACAAGCTTGTCAATGTCAGTTACGGCATCAGCACAACAACAACAGGCCCCATCAGAATGCATGCAACATCACCAGAGACGTGACCAGAACTGCAGCATGAGACAGTGAGCATGATACGTGTGCGTGTGCGAACGCGTGAGTGTATGAAGTGCACGCTTGCGTCTGGGTTTATGCCCAGGACGGGGCGAGGAGGAGGGCAGACACGAGGGGTGCTTTCTAGCTGTCAACAACAGGAACACCGGGTGAAACATACTGGCTCCGCCCCAAACCACACTAACACCGCCACTCTACCCCATCTAACCAAGCAAGAATCCACCGGCAGGGCCTCCTTCACACGAACACCAAAACACAAGCCGCTCGCTCCCGCAGCAAGTCTCCCGCTTGCTCTTCAGGTCGTATCACGTCCATGGTCATTCTCATCCCTCCTCTACCTACCTCTACACACTCAAGCCTACGATGGTTTCGCCGCCGGAGTACCGCACACGTCACGACAAGATCTGCCACCACTGCCAGTCGCTCAGTACCCTTGCCTCAAAACGGGTCACCCCTGACGCGGGAATCGGACTGACCGACCGTCTGAACGCGGTGGTTGGGTCATTTTGCTCGCCCTGTTTAACGCTTTGGCAGAGGGATTGGCTGCTATCTGGTGGGCTACAGACCTGCCAGCTGGCGGGATGGCAGACGCGGTGGACTGCACTCACCGTACTGGCTGCGGTGGTGGAGAGTGTGTCGGGGAGACTGGTCAGTTAGTCGGACAAGTTGAGCTGGGCTGGAGGAGCGCAGTGCAGGCCTCCTCTGGTCTGGTGGCCTGGTAGTCCATCTGTGGGCTGCTACAGCTAGGCCTGCTGGACGCTGGTCTAGTGGCCTGGTTTCAAGCGCTTACACCGACGCTGCGCCACAGGTAAGACGAGTAACACATGGCGTTCTGGAGGTTGGAGTGGTGGCGGACACCCAGCGTGCCGCCTACGCCCACGGTGAAGGGGGAAGCGTTGTTCGTGCCACTCAACATCCCGCAAGACCTCGACCTCCAGCTTGACAGCTCGCTCAGGCAGCCGCTGCTTCACACAAGAGCAGAGATCAAGGTGCGAGCCAAGAGCAGAGATCAAGGTGCATGCATGCGCAAACAGCGCTGCTCCTGTCCGTTTGCTTTTATGTCCGCACCCAACCCACTCGCACATGGAGTCGGGATGCGGCCTTTGCTGTATGGGCAATCTCAATTCAATGCTGAATCTACAGTACACACATCCAGAAAAAACAACTACGTGACAGGTTTATGCGTTGTGTCTTCAGAGTACACACAACTGCTTAGATGGGTGTAGTTCAGTGTGTGCCATTGTTTCACTGTGCAAGTCACATGTACAAGGGATTACCACCTGCCAGCTCGCTATGCTAGTTGTTTGCAAGCTTCCCAAACACTGCTAGCAGCGTTATGTGCTGCTTTTGTGGGGGCAGCTTCAAGTTGCCCTTGCTGCTTTGTGCGTATGCATCATCCAAATTGGTAAACCTTGCTTGCTGATCAGGATCGATGGCGTTTGTGCTTTTGGGCATTCTTTCTGCTGGGGCTGGGGTATGTTGAACAATGTGGCATGCACAGATTGCACAATACATGTTTACGCACACGTGCAGAGTGCATGGTTGTTGAGTAGCAGTACCGATTAGACCATTGTTGGCAGGATGCTCTTCCCGTACAATGCTTTCATCACAGCGCAAGCTTACTTTTCCATACGCTTCCAACATCTGGGTTCAATTGCAGACGAGTTCGCCAGCCTATTTGCCTTCGTGTACCTACTCAGGTACCACCTATGTGTTATGGTCCTCGTTGAGTTGTACTGTTGCTACGTGCTTGAAACTATCTTGTGCATCACAGACATCCTTGCATCAATGCACCACAGTTGCAGCAAGTGTATAAGTACACATGTGTGCAGGCAACACTGACCCGCGCTGTCATGTGTTCAGCTCTTTGCTTTCTCTACTCGTATTCGTCAAAATCAAAGACAAGTTGGTGCTGAGCGACGATTCCCGAGTTGGCAGCAATGGAGTGTGGCGTGAGAGCATCCGCATTGGTCTGCCCCTTGCGATCAACATCGTCGTGTGCATCCTTGCAGCAGTGCTGGCGCTTGTAACAGGCATCTCCAGCAAAACCGTTTTCATGTGCGTGCAGCATTGATGAACACAACTTGACCACCTGCCAATAATTGCGCTGATCATTGTGCTTGCAGACTGTCTCTCGTGTGCATGGCCATTCTTGGTATTGATACAGCGCTCCTGCAATGCGGCATATTTGGGCTTGCTGGACGCTTTCCACCGCTCTACATGAATGTAAGTGGATTGACTTGTTAGTGGATGACCTTTGCGTTGTTACTCTGCCTCTCGACCAACTCAGCTGAGTGGCATGTGGTCTGGGCAGGCTGTCATCAGCGGGCAGGGCGTTGCGGGGTCCCTCGTGGCCTTAAGCCAGGTGCTTGCACTGCTGTCCACAACACCCACAGACAAAGTGCCTACTCTGGAAGAGGTACATTTATGGTGCAGGATGGAATAGGCGCAGCATGTTGCATTCGTCATTCAAGTGTTGACCGGTTGACCACCGTCTTGTCTAGCACTGTGGTTGCTGGTTGTTCTTGCTGAGTATTGGCAATATTCCTTGGTTGGTCACCAAGCGCGATTGCAGTACTTGCTCTCACTCTAGTATTGAAGTAGTAGTTGCTTTGACACCTTATGTCTTTTGTAGGAGGGCCCTGCGGCTTTCCGCTTCTTCCTGGTTGCAGTTGCGGCCTCGCTGCTGGCCATCCTTGCCTACATTACGCTGGGTTTCCTGCCGCTGGCATGTTATCACGCTGTGGCGGATCGCAATGCCGCCTTCATCCGCGCGCGGTCGTACGTCGAGTTCCCTCAGGACATCCCGCGCAGTGCGTCGCAGCCATTACTGGCCGAGATCGATGCGGGCGAGGAGACCACTGACTCCATCAACGATACCACCATTGAAGCCCCGAGCACGGAGGTGCTGAAGGCACTGGCGAAGAACCGCACGGTGAAGAACATGATACAGTCCCCGAACAATGCGATGATTATCACGGGCATTATGCCTCCCGACGACGAGTCGGGCCAGATATTCTCCCTCACGCGTGAGTCGGGAGAGCCTAGTGTCGCAGCGCAGATAGCCGGCTATGGCGGGGCTCTTGCCGCTGTGTTTGTTGTCACGCTCACCATCTTTCCAGGGCTGATATCTTCTGTGCGGTCCGTCCACAACCCCGACGGCGTTGTGAACCCGCCGGCTGGCCGTGTGTATGGCGACCTCTTCTTGCCTCTGCTCTTCCTTGTCTTCAACACGCTGGACACTGTTGGCAGGCTGATGAGCAACGTCTGGCCGAAACAGCGCCCGTCCGCGCGTGTCATCTGGATTGCGGTCTCGCTGCGCGTATTCCTGGTCCCACTCTTTGCAATGAGCAACCTGGTGCTCAGCTCTTCAGTAAATAAGCTTTCTGTTGTGACACAACTTGGGGAAGAGCAGTGCACGCCGCCAAGCGTGCTCTTCACCAGCGACTGGTATCCCTTCCTGCTCTCGGCAGTCATTGCAGTCACCAATGGTTACTTCTCCAGCATGATCATGATGCACACGCCCGGCATCGTGCCACCTTACCAACGTGATTCCGTCGGGGGGTTGCTGGCCATTTGGCTCAGTGCTGGACTGACCCTCGGCTCTGCTGTCTCATTCGGTGTGCGGGAACTGGTGTGCTGTTGCAACCCATTCAGTGCGCTGATTCATCGGTGGTAGGGTACTCTTTACCATTCATGCTAGTTTGTGCATTCTTCTCGCAATGACAGTTCCAGGTTGCATACTGTGTGCTATGTAGCTGGGAATAGTGCAAGACCATTGTAAGTCCGCATGTTGTTTGTATCTATGCTAGTAAGACTAGACATGCTTACGTTTGGAAGGATGTATGCAGTGGTTTTTGAGAAGGGTACCTAATAGATTATCTACCTCATCAAATGCATCCGAACGTTGCCCTATAATGATATCATCTTGTAGTACTAAATCGTATGTAATTTAGCCATGTCCATACAATGATGTTGCAAACTTACTTTTACACCAACATTGCACCCGTCCAATGTGGCATTCAATCATTGGTAGATGAAAAGCCATACCACACAAACCGCTTGAAATCAGAATAAATTTTATTCAGTCCGTGTTTATTCATGCTTTACACAGGACTTTGCTCTTCGCAGATTGCGAGTCGCAGGGTGCCTCCCTTTCATTTCAATCAGAGTGACCGTAATCGGATAGTAGTGTTTTGTTTTATAGTGGTATGCATGCTTCTCACGCCTTTCATTTACGAGGGTGGGATCCGTGAAGCTTATTATGGTTAGGGGGGGTATAATGTGAGCACGCGGCACACGTGTGCACTGTATACACGTGATACATATTGAAAAAACATTCAGCACTAGCTGGTGCTTTGAAGCATTGTACAATGTAAATGTGCTTTATGATGACCATCAAGAAATGGATTAACTTGAAATTACTCAACAGCTTGTAAGCGACACCACTTGGTTCGGCTGAGACATTGGCGGCCGCCCAAACGAAATTGGTTATGATAACGCTCGGGCGCGTTGTAACGAATAGTGCGATTGTTGTTAATAAGATGGGTTAAAAGATTCTTTGGGGGTATGGGGGGCAACGCAAATGCGCTTTTTGAAAAGCGTTTTACCGTCAAAGTATTTGCCTTGCTGTGCGGTAGATGCGCGCAATTTTCAATCATACCGTTTTTCGTTCGTCGTCGCTTAGGCGATTGAAGATGCTTTTCGGCTGATAGCCCGACGGCCAAACGAAATCGGTTAAGGTAACATAAGTTTTTGTTTTAATGAACAGATTGTGATTGCTGTTAGTATGATTGTTTCAAACATTCCTTGGGGGTACGGGGTGCCTTCCCACCTTGTACGTATGAAAACTCGATTTTAAAAACGCGTTTTAACGCGAAACTAAGTCGTTGCCTGCCAACGCAAGCGACATTTAACGCATCTTGTCGTTCGCCATTGTCATGTCGCATTAAAGATTCTTTGCGCTTTTTACGCAAAGCTCAGCGACTGCGTTTTTAACAAATTTGCTGAAAATAGGTACGTAGGCACTTTAATTGGGTGATCATCCGGATGGTCACGATTGATAATGTGCCGATCGGACGACACTCACAATTACAATCCAATGTTTAACATTCAAGCGCGCTGTAACTCCCCACATGCATCCATATGCCGCAATATATGTACATGATCAATATGCCGGCATTTATCGCCATACTGTTTACTATCAAATCATATGTTGTTTAAATGGACATTTGCAGTCATAAGTGGCCATATGCACCATGCATGTACATACGCTCATTAACTTATACTTATTTAGCATACATTTGAGCAATTGCTTAACATGGGGATGTGCTTTGGATGGCTTGGATCTTCTTTGAGCAGATCTAACGGGTTATACAAAGAGCTCGCCCAGCCAATTAGAGGCAGGCGCGCATACTGCGCAGCCCGGCAGTCTCGCGTGTGAAATATATCATGGCCCTTGGCGCGTGTGATGTGTAGTTGACCTGAACATTGCCGGCCCGCCCGACCAAACAGCCGCACCATTAGTTACCTCGTACTTTGTAACCGCATATTTAACGATCTTTAACGATGGCACCGCTTAGTTCATGCAGCATTTACATTTACACACTGCAACGTAACGATGATGCTACTTTTTGTTTATGGTACACATATTCAATAGATCGACTTCAAAGCAACTTATTAATTGCTACATAACCATTGGATGTCGTCGCGTTACATTAGCAATGCTCATTGTATACGGTCTCCTTAACCAATTTTGGCGAAAGTATAGACAACAGTTGTATGACTTATTATGACAGAGGTACGATCAAACAGTTGTTATAACACATAAGGAGCATATAAGGATTAACCGATCGCTAGCTTCCAATCCAACGTCTGTGGGTTACATTTACTGTCTCCCTTGTGCGACCATATGTGTCAATTTGAAGATATGGCAATATTTCACCATATTATTTACTACCACATCAATTCTCGCTGTTGCTATTATTTAGCAATAATTTAAGCAAACGCATGGCGTGCGGATGTGGTCAGGACGCCAAGGTCTTGTTTCACATAGATCTAATCGGTGCACCACTAGTACTCGCCGCCAAGCCAATAAGAGGCAGGCGGACCGCGCATACATATTGCTGCGCAGCACGACAGCCGCGGATGCCATGTGTGATGGCCTTATGTGATAGTGTGATGTGTAGCCTATCTGTAAGCGCCCTTCAATGCCCGCCGCCCCGACCAAATCCCTCACCAACGGTCTACTACGTTTTATAGTACGAGTGGTCACATATACTGACGTGTTCGTACCTACCGCATGCATACCCGCATGCATACAAGCATGCAATCACTGTCAGCTACGCGTGTGCCGCCAACAGCGCGTCCTCCTCTGAAGCGGTTGCTGACGTTCGCGGCGGGGCCCACCCTGGCACAGCAGCCACTGCCGCCGCTCCACGCTCGAGCACGGCCATGCCCTGCGCACGCTGCAATGCACACGAGAAACGCTTCCTGTAGAGCGAGACGAATGCAGATAGCCTGTTGACGGGGAGATCTTTGTGCGCCGGTGTGCGGCGCATACAAGCATCGAGGACGTGGAACGCCTGCCCCAGCATGCCCTTCGTTTTGGTTGTGAAGGGGTGAAACGTGTCAACCGGTGGATTTAAACTTGCGATGTGCGCCTGACCCAGCGCCACGCCTGTACGCCGTCACCGTCATATAGAAGAGCATGCGCGCGTTACGCTCCGGCTCCGACGCAACCAGGTCGACCCTTCGTCCGCGATTTCTTTCAACCCGGATCGGCATAAAACCGGTTTGCTCTCTGGTCACCGTGAAATCAGATTCGCGCATCAGGCCATGAAACTCGTCACGTAACATGTCATGAGTTGCCGTCCTGTTACGACTCACGGGGCACCTAAGCAAATGTGCCTTGAGGCGCGATGAGCATGCCGCACACGCAGTGCGGCACGTTGACAATCATCGGGTGCGACAAGCGCAGCCTTGTACGGAGCGATGTGCGAAAAAGGTCGGCGGTGAGCCTGAGCGCTGGCATTATTGGCAACGCCGTTAACCACGCTCCTGCGCCGACGCTGACGGCCGTCTGGCGCTTTTGCTTTTCGTCGTTAAATGGCGTTGGACCAAACAGCCGCACCACTAGTTGCCATCGTGTGGTATTATGCGTACTATCATTATGTGGTATAACCTATTTACGATGTGACAAAAGGTTTTTATGATATGCATCATTTTATTTTGGACGAGATTGCTCCTCTTCATTGCGATTGCGGTACTTGTCAAGATTTAAGGTAATGTGAGCGTCTTAATGGCATATAATCATATGTCGGCCATGTAAGTTATCAATACATAAATCATGTTTATTGTGGTACGTTCAACTATAATACTGGCGAGGTTGGAGTTTTACATATTATGGCTACGATATTATTGCTGGATGCATGAGTGTGTTTCGATAAGCAACTCACGTGCGTGTGCACGGCATGGTGTGAATCCATGAGCGTACCTTAAGCTACACGTTATAGCCTACCATTATTTTCCACACTTATATTATTCGTATACATTTTGCACTGCTTACGTATACCAGCAAGCTATCTTCCACCTACACAAGGTGCCTGCATGCCAGCCCCTGCCCATGATTTGTGATTTCTTACATTACCTTGCACATGGGAAATTAGCACTGTGGGACTAATTGTTGAGTTTATGGTTGAGTCCATAACTTTGCCCGCTTGCATGCTATTGCTTGCTTGCTTGCCTGATCTTAATGCTATACCCCATACACGTGTGGCACAGCATGTTAGAAAAGTCCGTCCGGTACGTAGAGTTGAGTTTTGAATAGAATTGGAGTTTCATGTCTCTCCCGCGTTCGAAGGGTCTTGCACTAAGACCCATCGCGACGGCGCGAGGTAAACCTCCTGCAGCCAAATCGGGCGCATGCGGCGGCCGACTCCACTTCAATAAAGAAGTGCAGCATGCACGGGGCAAGCCCTATTGCTTCTGCGCCGGCGGCGGTGGCGCTGGTGTGCGTCGCCGTCATGCGTCGCTGCCGCGCAGATGCGCATGTCCTACGGCATTGAACCACAGGTTGGCTACGCTCATCGTACGCTAGATTCAGTACTGGATGCAGCTGCAATTGCTGCTTTCAGCCTGCTTGTGAGCCGCATCTACTGCTTGGAAGTTGTCGCAGCTGCCCGGATGGTCCTGTTATGCGATGGTTGTCTTTGCTTCGGTCTCTGTGCTACATTGCTTACGCTCTTGTGCAGGCACTCGACTGACATTACGAAGATGTCAACACGGTCAAGCGGAGTCGTCTTTCCCTAATGCTTTTTCAACGTCTTCAAGCCATCGACCAAAAGTGCCCAGACTTTCCTTCACCACTCGCCTTGCTCAGGTAACAACCATTGCAGGTTGAGGCTGCACATGCAGGTTGACACTATGTAGCTGTAGTCCCAGTTACATCCATCGAGCATGCATGCCATCCAAAAGATTGCCCAGCTATGCAGTGCAGTGTTGTATAGGATCGTATAGGTTTCTGCAGAAACCCTAGCGGTAGTCAGTCATTTCCATATAGGCTGCGTGAGCTATGTTGCCCAACGAGCCGTAGAGACGGGGGTATCTGCATGGCCTTGCAGTATCCTTTGTGCACATTCGGGCGCCCTGTCGGCTCTCACGGGGGCCGGCTGTCACGGCGTAAAGCCATGCACAAACGTCTCTGATTGACGCCCGGCAGTCGCAGGCCTTAGGGCCTCCTGCCATCATGGGCGGGGTCGCATATTCCATTGCCGTGGGGAGCAGCTATGCTGCAATTACCCCGTTGGACAAACCATGCGACCATCATTTACATCAAACTGTGCCCTTCTGTTCTTTGACTTTGGTGATGCTGAAGTTGAAGCTGCTTGCTGGCAGGATGATGGCATGGCGGCAGTGCCCGTTTGACGAGGAGGGAGTACTGTGCACATGAAGGCTTCAGGTATGTTTCCTTTGTCGTATATTAGTGTCGCGAGTAAGAGCGCCTGCTCTTCTCTCTACCTTCTCTGTGTTCTGATGATACAGCATGGGGTATGGGATCCCCAGCGGGCGCAAAGGCATACAGCCTGTTGAGTTGCAGCCGTTTAGTCTCAGTGAGCGGTTGCTAATTATAGGTTGGGACATAACATACTGTCTCCGCTCTGCAGTTGGCGTTGGGAGCAAGACATCAGTTCCAGTTGGATGACGGCGTGCGACCTTCATGCTGATGGTGAGTGGCAATGCGACTGTTGTTAATTGGAGTGGTCTGTCAATTGGGTTGGCACCTGTTGTGGAAACGATGACACTTTCCCCAAATGATCGACGCTGATTCTAACTATGCGACAATGCCTTCGGGCAAGCCAGTAACCTGATCCATGACCGGTGCCTGATTGCTCTGTGTTGTTTGCGGTCGTATATGATGACACTTTAAATCCAACGCTGACTCTTTGTGAGGAGTATTATCACACGAGCTTTTTAAATCTGATACGACCAGTTTGCATAAGACACTGATTCTTGTCATGGCGTTTGGTATCTTGGGTCGTAAGCAGCTTGTGATGAGCGACCCATCGTTAATATCGCCTAGACCTCATCAGCAACTGCGACGTGCTTTGGCCTGATTGATATGACTCTGGCACTACTTATGTTGCGCATATGCTGTATGCAGGTGCTGCAGGAAGGTGTCGCGATGACCACTTGTCAGGTAGCTATCAATGCCACGCTTGGGTTGTGTTGGTGCTTCTAATACAGTTGGTACATGGGCTGTCTAGTGTCCTTGCACCCGTTCCCAGAAGCCATATTGTTGCGGTCAGATGGGAATTGAAGAGCCTTATCTGGCCATCAAAAGCGCCCGTACCCCGCTATCCCGGCGCGGTCCATACTGCGTCTGGGACGAAGGGTGCGGGACATCTTGCTTTGGTTCACTTACCATTGCTAGGTGCTCATGCAGGGTTCGCAAGCTTGAATGAGGATTGGCGCATGCAGCTTTTCGCTCAAAGAATCTGCTCATTGCAGGTGTGTTATCACTGTCAGTTCGCACTTGCACACAAGGTAGCCCAATCCCACGCTCAATGATGAACAACTTGATGACGAGTCAGAGCATTCCTGCCAATCCAGCGGGGTGCATCTCTGTTGACAATCGAGGCATTTGTCTGATGAGCATTGGGATGAGTCTCTTTGCATACTGTGAGGTGTACATAGCTGCTGTGATGACTTCCAGATCACTTTGTTGCTGAAGCGCATACCTGATGGCGGAATCTAAGGGTCTGAGCAGCCATCACTGTGCACTGAATTGTTTTGTGTTCTCAAGGTTGTCATGGTATTGGCACTGCTCAATCGTTGTGCACGCTTGTAGACGGTCGAGCAGAGAGGGCACTCTTACCTTTTTTGCTCAACATATACTACTAGCAAAAACGATTGGGTGTTTTCAGTCTTGCGCCACATGTGAACGCTGAGCATGCGGACTTGTTAGCACCCGTACATGCGCGCATGACCATATGTATGTGGACTTTGCGCACAAACCAACTCCTTTCATGTCTTCAGGTGGAGCTTGCTGCGAGACAATTGGCGCCATCAATGTTCCCCTGGTAAGTCCCTATCTCCTTTGCATTTTAATGGTGCATCGGTCTCAAGGCCTGGCAGTAACTTGCATGATGAGATTGTAAGTCACGACGGTCATCTTATTGACTTCCCAGTCACGCAGATATCGACTTCTCTGACAAGTTGCAGCCTTGCTGCTGCATTTCCAGTCGGTGTCATGATTTTTCGGTCGTGCTACATGTACCCAAGCACTGATGTACTCTTGCTGTTGCAGGCAAGATGAAACGTCTAAACCAACCACCATACCAAGCAGCGCCCACACATCAGCTTGGCAATTGAAGGTGTTTGGCAGTAGCTAGGCCCAAGCCAGGGGTTCCATAGGAGTCAGATAGCATCTTGGCTGGTGATGATGTCGTTGATGGCAATATATTAAAAAAACAGGTGGATTCGCTCCCTACGATGAGTGATGAGTTGTCGGGTGACTTCCTGATTTTCATCGAGTGGCCGCATCCATTGTTTATGCATTGTCACTTGACAGTAGTCCATCTGCACGGCTGTGCCTAACATTGCTTGGAATGATGCTAGTACCATCAATGAGCACCGGAACTGCAGAGGTGTACATGTGGTTCTGTTCACTCCTTGTCCAATGTTACATGACGCCGTCTGCTCCTGGTGCTAGCCATCATTGGTGGTAGCCATCATTGTCAGTTAGCCTGTTTGGTACACCTCCTGCAAGGGACAGGTAGTCAAGCAGTCACAACCGTATGGCATGGTATAATGCACGCAGCACAATCCAAGCATGGCAGAATGTTGTTGTGCAGTTATGTCGGACACTCTTCCGTGTACCAGAACTAAGCAGACAAATGCATAACCGCATAGATGGATGCTGCCGAGCATGCTCATTGTCGGGCCTGCCTCTCAATTGTCAATTTGCGCCTGAACACTGTCAGCCTCCTGTCCTGCTACAGCCAGGAACCCATTGCAAAACAGGGCAACCCGTTGTGCCGGCTTGGTCCAATGCTTACGCATCCATGACAGTGACATTACAGCCATGGCGTTCCTACAGATAAACCCTTGTGCATGGCCATCAAGGCCCTGCCATCAAGGTGGCGTTTGCGATGTGTGCAATTTGTCCTCGCCTGCCATGTAACTCAACAAGCCTCGTGCTTTACCGAAGATGCCACCGTCCAACTCAACATCCTGTGCAGCAGGCGAGGCCGGTGTTGGCGTGGCTGTCTCAGCAGACTTGGCTGACCCCTGCAACAGCATGGCAGATGTGTACACGATTGGCCGTCGCTGCAAGCGCGCTTCACTCTCGGCCTGTTCAAGTTTTGCTGCTTCTATCGCACGGAGCTTGTCGGGGTCGAGCACATCTGATGGAGCCTCTGCAGCCAAGGTTGCTGTTCTTTGTGCTGCTTCGTTCAGGTTGCGCGTAGGGTTAGGCTTGCCAGTGCGCACTGGCGGCAGAGTCTGCCCGTTCTGCAGCACACACGCATTAGTTCATTACTTGAGCAAAGTTGAACCTATACTGAACCTGCCTCCCTGGTAAGATGGTTTCATACGACATACAACTTGCAATGAACGGGCTGCATGCAAGTTGACACGCTTGCTATACACACATATGCTGCTCTGTGCTGTGCTGAAGGTTGGCATAGTGCAGTTGCTACGTACCTGAGCTGGAGTTTTGTCCTTGTCAAGTTGCCGCACTTGTTGTGTTGCTATTCCTTCAGCAGTGACCATTGCATCCAGCCCGGACACCTCGTCTGACTCCAGTGCGGCAGCAGAAGCGCGATCATCGCCACTTGCTGGCTGAGCTTCCGGTCTCGTGGTAGTTGATGCGGACTCTGACGCCAGCATGACCTTGTTCTGGAATTCCATGAGCTCCGCATTCAACTCAATCAACTTCTCCAACACCTGCAGACGACGTGGACGGCTGTGTGGAAGAGCTTCTTCAAACACCTGCAACCAGTTAACGTGCACATGGCATGCATGAGGGTGGACCCCTTGTGCCAGGGGTGGCACCTACCTTCGTTTGCTGGTTAAGTGACACGTGCAGGGCATTGTTCTCCTGCTCAAGTTGTTCCTCGGAGGTTGCCAGCTGCTCGCGCATTTTTGAAGTGGTCTCGCTTGCCTCCATCAGAGTTGCAATGACCTTTGTCTGTCATTTGTCTCAGTTAGTGACGGCAGATTGGCAAGTGCAATGCTGTGTGTGCTACACCCTGCCTGGTGTTCAACTGTGTGGTTGAGGCGGACGAGCTCCTCATTTGCTTTGTCTGCTTCACTCTTGAGCCCGTCGCGCTCTCTGAGCGCAATTTGCAGCTTTGCCACTATGTCACTGCAGGTTAAACGTTTTCAGCTGCCACAATTTTCTCCTCAGCTGTGCACTGCGTGCATGGCATTGCCACCTCACCGCATCTCCTGCTCTTTCCGCTGAACGTCCTGCTGCTGGACAACCACTTTGGTCCTGAGCTCCATGTTCTCCTTGGTAAAATTCTGTGTGGTCGTAGAGTCATTGCACCGCAGACTGTGATACTGTGTCCACATGTTCACAGAAAACCAAGAGTCGGTGCAGTGCACTCACTTGCTGCGAAGCAGTGGAAGCCGCAAGCGTGCGCTGCTCCTGTTCAGCCTGCAGCGCGGCCTCTGCGGCTACTCTTTCGCGTGCCGCTGCTTCCAATGTGTCGGCTCCAGCATACTCTCAAACACACGCGCACAGACACTGAGCGCTTTCGTGAAGGGGGTAACAGCTCAATTGACTTGCTCTCGAGATCAGATTTAAAGCTTACCAAAAGCTGCACGCAAGCATCCCAAAACTCCCCGCCTGTCTGTGCATGGCCAACGGTCCAGTAAGGGTCACCGCACAAGTATGCAACTTCTACTGTATGCTTTGGCCAGCACGCGCCCACCTCTTGAACAGCTGTTAGCCGCTCTGCAGTCAGGCTGACAACGTCCTGGTGCAACCGCTTGGCTCGTCTGTAAGAAACAATGTCATACGTGGCTGATGTGAGAGGCACATACATGCACAATGGTGCAGCAGAAGCGAGATGAGCTTATTGACCATGCTTCACTATACAACGTCCTGGTGCAACCGCAACTACTGCTTCCACTATGACACGCTATGCACGGGAAGCATGCCAGCTGTCGCGTGCTTCACGCTTAACAAGAGTGTCAAGGTAAGCAAGTTGGTCTGCAGGGCAGCCTTCAAGGCTGTATGCCTATTACTACGTACTTTTCCCAAATGGCGCGTGCGTCGGCGTCACTGAGGGCAGCTGCGCCACTCTGCACTCGCCACACGGCGCACACAAGCTCGAACACTCTGCTAAGCTCCACTGTCCTGGCATGTGCACGCACCTGGTACCCCACACACGCATGCATGCTCAATAGCAAACCCACCAATGCCTGCTCCTGGCATTGACACACATACATAATGACGACGAGCTCTGAATGAGTCTGCTGTGTCTGCAACAATCCAGCGCTGTTCAAGGCTGCACTCAGCTGAACAGAGCGCTGCTGCTTGCTACCGTTGTGCACAGCCAATGCATGAGCAGCACGTGCAGTAGCAGCAGAAGCTTGTAAGCACGATATATGCGCAGGGCTTACTTCATCGGCAAGCGCCACCGCCTGCTGCTGCCACTCCCGCAACCTGGCGGCATCCATCGCTCCGCCGCCCCCGCTGCCAACAACAACGCCGACAATGACGATAGCAGCGACCACAGCGCCTTAACAATAGTGGCGCAGCGCACAATTGCTGTGCTCCGTGTTTAAGGCGTTGCTTGCGGCGGTGGCGGCAGGAATGGCGTCTTTGTCGTCGTCACCTTCGACGTCGTCATCGTCCTCGCTGGACATCAGGGGCTGCGGCGAAGGAGCCGTCGAGCGTTCAGGTCTAGCTGCAGCTGGGGTCGTTGGCGCCAGCAACAGCCGCAGCAGCCACAGTAGCCAGGAGGAGATGGCTGGGGTGGGACCAGGGTCGCTGCGGGCAGAGGCGCAGGCAGAGGCAGAGGCAGAGGCATCACCTTCGTCGTCGTCATCGACGCAGGGGCAGACGACAGCAAGGCGACCAGTGCGGAGGTGCTGTATGGGGACGCTGCTGTACACTCGGGCGATGCGCGACAGCGCAAGGCCGCCCATTTGCGTCGGCTACGACGTGCCTGTCGGCACGCAATACCGTAAGCCTGACCAGCTTAATGCTTGCATGACAAGGATTGAAAGTAACAGTACCTTATCATATGGGTACTGTTATTCGCAGTCCATGTCTGTAACACTACCCAATTGTATGGGTACTGGTACTTTCAACCTGGCTGCCATCGATCGCACTGTTCCTTCATGTGTTAAGTCGCAGCTCGGAGTGCAAATCGAACTCGTTATACTTGATGCTCAATTGATTCATTGTACTCAATGCGTGTAAGTCGCTTACAACAATTGCGCATGCCCCATGGCTACTGCGCAGTCACACCTTATTCAATGCAGCGCCGGGTTGCTGTTTGTCTCAAAAATTTGATGACATTGGAACGTAGGCGCACTGTACTTGCTTGGTAGTATTAAGGTAGCTCAAGCTGGCTCAGTTTGGTTCGAAGTGCCGTGCACAGTCAACAGCTTGTGGAGTCGTGAACACAGGATGGCATAATTGTGCAAGCGTTCACTTAAGTGATTTACTACTGGCAGCAAATTCGCTTCCCAACACAAGGCATGCTGACAAAATGGAAAGCGCTGCGGATTTCAAATATGCCTGCATTGGAGCTTCACAGTACAGTCGGTGCTTGGATGGTGCCCCGCAGAAAGGAGATCTGCCTTTCTGCTACACTGGCGTGCAGGTTTGGTGCAAGTATTCGGTGTAACTTCAGTGGGAAAGTGCTGTGACCAAATGTGACTGGTAGTTATCGTGCACGCAGTACATCGCAGTCAGGCGTGCAGAGCAGGCACAGGGCGATCAGAGGCCAGGGCAAGCTCCGCCAGCGTTTGATCCATTCAAGACACACAAGAATATGTATGCGGCATGGAAGAAATTACAGCAGAAGCCTCCTCCGTCGAAAGTTGACTCACCAAGCCCTGAAGGTAAGCCTGTGTCCATCAACACAGCTGCACCGTTATCGCGGTAGTGTTGGCTGAGGTGTTGGTGTTCTTCTGCAGCCTCCAGCGAGGAGTTTGCAATGCCGCAACTGTCCGGCCTGCCCGCTTTTCTTCTGGGAGCAGACTTTCCCTTAAGGCAAGCGCAAACAACATGCTTGCTTAACGTTGCAGAGCACTGGCACCTTCATATCGCTTTGCGCGTCAACACGAGTGGAGTCCTTTGGTCAGCAATCAAGGGATTGGCGTTTGCAACTGCGTGGTGAGTTGCTCATACAAACTGTACTTGCACAGATTCGCTCACTTTTCGGGTGTATTATGGTCCAAAATGGAAGACAATGCTGCTGTGATCGCTAGGGCATTGGGCTTTTCTCCAAGGGGTCCTGGCCGGGGAACAAATCAATGACTGTGGTCACATTGACCATAGTGTAGATTGTGTACGTCGTCCATTGTATCGTGTACCACTTCCCGCTTTGCATGTCGTTTATATTGCCTCTTGAGCAATTATTAGCCACTTGCTAGTAGCATAATGGCTAGCGCTCAGTGTCTCCTTGTTGGCATGATGCACGCAGCATTCTTTTCCCATGCTCAGACGCATGAATGTGAATAGACAGCCTTGAGATCTAGTTATGACGGGTACTAATAGGTGCAATTACATCATGTGCATGCAGTTGTTGTTGATTTGAGTCACGGTGTTTTCGCGCTGCGTGGTTGCCATTGCTACTGCAAATGCCTTGCTATAAAGCCTCCATAGAGGCCAAACTTAAGTTGGGATTGTTTCTAGTGTACAATAAATAGAGAGAGTTTTTCCAACCAATGCATGAGACGGCAATTGCAAGGCCGCTGTAGTTGCGCTGCTGGTGGCGCAATAGACATTGACGATGTGGTGGGGGCGGAGGGTAGGGGCCTAGCAGCACAGCATGGTGCCGCTCCCACTTTGCTTGTGCCAACCCCAGCTTAACTTGCTGCCCATTATCCTCAGGTGCGTTCATTGGTTTGTTGGTTTCGCCATTCCGGCATGCTGCCATCAGCCTACCCCACTGCCATTGCATTGCACAGGACATAGCACGCGCAAAGAAGCGACTTTGTGGCCCAGGGTGTAAGCTTGATTGCCTCAGTTTGTTGTGCCTGATGTGCTTGCCCGGCCATGCAATCTGCTTGTGTGCGCATGTTCATGCATGTCTGAAGTTGGAATTCCATTCTATGCAACGGATTTACTGTTTAAGTGGTAAGATCGTTGCCGTTGTGTTGCTGCGTACACGACGCGACAGACGTGAACGATGTGGCGAGGGCGGGGCAAGAGACTTAGGAACAGCACCGCGCGGCACCACTCCCATCTTGCTTGTCTCGCCAATGCCACATCCAAGCGTAACTGGCTGCCTTGTAGGCTATCCCAATGTTGGTTGGTTAAGTTCTTGCTGCATGCTGCCAACCGCCTACCCAATGGCATTGCATTACACAGCACATGTCGGCAGCTACGGTAGCGACGTGACCTTATGTGTAACATTACTGCCTCGGAATGTTATGCCTGCTCTGCTTGCGCTGCTATGCATTTGCCCGTGCACGCATTTGTGCACAACGTTTTTGATCTATACTCTACAAGGCAATGGTAATAATGTTAATGTGATTCCCTACTACCGTAGTACCCAGAACTTTACATATGTTTGAGATTAAACATATGTGTACTATTTTTCGCTTTGTATGACGGCACAGCCTGCTTCGACAATTTCGTCAAGCGTGCGACTTTTTGCAGATTCTGGGCATCACTCAATGCATTGAGTGACCGAGTGGTGCCGCGTCTTATTTCTGCAGCAGTACGTTAAACTGCTACTATTCCCTAATACAAATAGCGTCTAACAGCACTTTCCAATCACTATAACGTAAAGTTCTGGTCATCACGATAATGATATTGATACATAATTAACCTTGTGATGCATGTAGATTACATAATGTAATGTGTAAGATTGTTGTTGTAATTGTACCAGTACCGTATTTACCCCGTCACAGTGCCCCCCTTTTTATACAGTCCCCCTCAATTTTGCCGGGGGGGGGACTTTACTCGGGGGAGGACTCTATATACCACCGGGGGGCTTTATTGTGTAGCAGACGTCACCGACTTCGTCACACTTCATTGACGAGTTACGCTTAGGTGGCGTAACTCGTCACGCTTTCAACAATTAGTCGACGCTTTGCGGTCGAATAATCGTACTAGTCGGCCGTTAGGCCAAGACCTGGTCGACGGACAGGGTTTGCGGCAGCCGACGGTGCGGCTGGGCGGCGCCCAGTGGGCGCGGCCGTTCAATTTACGGTTGATGGCATTGCACCGCCAGCCTGTAAACAGACGTTCATTCCACTTGTATTTTAGCCCCTTGACATGCGTCTTTATGGTTTTTGCATGCTTTTTATCAATTTACCATGATGCAACCAGCTAGCATGATAGATTTGCACGTGTATAGTGCTGATAACACATCAAGGGAGGGGGGACTCTAATGTACAAATACAGTTCGCCCCACGAATTTGCCAAGGGGGACTGTATTTGGAGGGGGACTCTGACAGGGTAAATACGGTAGTACAGTCGTAGGTGTTCACGGGTCCTACTGCAGGACCGTGCCAAATCCCGTTCCCCAATGGTCTAGTTTTTGTCCTACCATTTGCTCATATGCTCAGGAATCCACCGTTCAATTACGAGCCGCGACTCGCCTGCGAACGAGTGGACAATAACACCGTGCTGCACGGTTAACACACTGTTAAGCTCACGCACGCTGCACGCTCGTTTGTGACAATGTTTGAAGCAAGTCCCTCAAGCAAGGGACAGCCTGAAAAAAGCGGCTGGTCTGACACATTGGTACGAGCCAGGCGGCCTTGACGACCCACGCAAGGAGCGAGAGTCATCCTATCAGATGAGGCGGCTTGCAGCAAGCCGCGTCACTCCACAATGTTTATGCATGCAATGCAAGCCGCAGCAAGCAATAGGCGTTCCTTGCAAGTCGCGAGTGTCATGGGCATGACTCATGCTGCATGCATGAGTCATGCATGAGCCCAAAAAAGATCCGTCCCCTTCGCTCTGTTCGTCGGATTTGGCCGCCTCATTCGCTCGTGAACACTTTGAAGCGGCTCGCATCAATTGATGAGCAAGATATCCCCCCCCCGAAGCTACGGCAGCGCGCGGTGGTGCCGTATGATTTCAGCCAATCCGGAGTACGCACTAGACCTCTGACAGCGTCTCCTGGTCGCAATTGCTCCTCAGAGGGACCCCTTCGCGCCAGAGAGAGATGCGCTCCCCCAGTTAGTTTCTATGTCCTCCCAACAACGTACGTGAGCTAAATACCACTGGCACAGTACCAGACTGCCTAGGGTGCAGTAAGCGCGGCGCCCAACGCGCCTCATGAGGTGAAGGTGAGGCTGACGTAGGGAGCCATAGATACTGTCTAGCACGGTACATCGTGTACCGTGCCACACTGTACTTTTAGCTAAGCCGACGCATCGCAAGATTCTTTCGGGCCGTATGCGTCCTACGGACAAGTCGTGTGTCACAAAAGATGCATATTCCTCAGAGTCATACATTCGGGCGGGCAGGTTGCTGCCCAGGACAGCACGCAATTTCGACCGTTAACACCCGCCTCCTTTGGCGCATCCAGCGGCTACCAGGTGCGTAACGCGTTGCCGCCGTTTGGAGTTAGGCTTTATCTGTCGCAGAGAACCAAACTGTGCAATTGATCAGGAGTTCAGGGGAGAGGGCTGGTATCTTTACCATCAACCGCGGCTTACACTGCCTGCACCACGGCGTTTCGTTGTTGGCAGGAGCGTTGTGGGCGGCGGTGGCGGTGGCCGTGGCGGTGACGGCGTGTGCAGGGTGTTGCCTTAGTATTGCTCGGTGTCGAGGAGCGATAGCCATTCGGTAGCTGCTGCTTGGTCGTCTGCTGCATAGTCACATCCAGCTTGCTTGGGTTGTTGTTGCTGGCGCTGTGGTGGTAGGCGGCCGCCCCATGTCCAGGTCGGGAGACTCCACCTGTGCGCTGGCGTCACCTGCGCCCAGCTCCACACCCGGCTCCGCCGGTCTGACCAGAACGGCCAGCGGAAGGCTGAGACGCAAGAGCGGCAGCCTGCAAGGCACCATTGATCTAGCCAGGTCAGCATGTCTGACTGGTTGGCCAACTGTTCAGTTGTAAGTTTATACATACTGCGTTGTAAGTTCATGAATACTGTGTTCGTCCCCAGCAAGCTGGTTTGGTCATACCTCAAGTCGAGTGGCAAGTGGTTGTTAACGTAGCCGATGCCTCGTGACGCCTCATTGTCGTGCATACAGGTGGCGGTCACCTGTGCTTGTTTTGCAGATGTTCGTGAACGCTTGCATGGAACAATGCATCACTGGCACATAACGCCAGCACAATGGTGGCATTGCTGATGTCTGTTATTGTGGTGCTTCAAGTTGCACGCTGGTTCACCAGCTTTCTCATCTAACTGCAGTAACTCAGTAAGCAGTTTGTGCTTGCATGCGTGCAAGCACGTTTGGACTGGTTACCTCGTTACAACCTTTGCATGCGCTCATGGCACACCATTCTGCAGGTTGGTCAACGACTTGCGGAAGCGTCTTGACGATGCCGGTGTGCTGAAACCCGAACACGACGACGCAATTCTCAAACGCTTCCTTGCCGCGCGCTCCTTTGATTTGGACAAGGCGGAAGTCATGTTTGTCAACATGGTCAACAGGCGCAAGGAGTTTGGCACGGACACCATCCTGCAAGTGAGGGCATGCATGTGATGGGTATTGCACAGTGTCCAGCATGTTGTCAGTAGTCGGCATGACCTGTGCGCGCCCATGCGTTGTCGAGATACAACGCGCTTGCACGTGTGGCTCAACAGCTCGTATCTATGCTAGAGAGCCGGCTTGCAGAATCTTCTGCCATGTACACATGTGTGCCAGCGTGGGTTACATCTTACTCAATCGTCAATTTCTTGATGTTGTGCATTGCGTGGTAGCTTGCTGCTCACCTGGACTCGCGGTCTGCAGGCTCGAAGGACTTCCCAATCATCAAAGTCAGTCACATTAGAGGAGCTGCAGCTTCACTTCCACCTTCCCATCAATGAAGTGGCAAGAAAGGTGTGCTGCAGCTTTGTAGTTGCACGTGTGTCAACGCTTCCTCCTTTGTTAGCAGCTCGCGCATGGCATTGCTGCAGCTGATATGCAATGCGCTTGTGCCTGCAGCTGGGGTTATGTGTGACTGTGCTCAAGCAACGGTGCCGCGACAACGGAATTGAGCGATGGCCTTATCGCAAGGTCTGTTTGACTGGCATTGACTGCACGCTATGGACTTTGGTTCAGGACGGCCTGTGCGCAGTTGTCGGGAGCTGACACACAGTTGCCTTCCGCAGGTTCGCAAGCTAGACAAGTTAATAACTGAGCTACAGACCTCACATGAGGTGCCTGGCATGGGCAAGTCGCCGGAAGATGTAAGTGCTACCGCGCTTCTGCATTGCTGAATGACAAACCATGCAGTCACACTCCCATAGGCTTTGCGCCGTGTGCTAATCATGACCACTGGCGCGCGCAGGCCAAGATGAAACTTGACACAGTCAGGGAAACTCGCAATTTCCTTCTCTCAAACCCTAACTCAACAGGTACCGTGTCCTGAGCATTGGTTTGGCATCGGTCCTCTGTTGTGCACTACTCACGTATGGTCTTTTGCAGCACATCTGAAGCTAGGCAAAGTGAAGTCGCCCAGCTCTCGCAGTGTAAAAAGCACATCAAGTCAACCTGACCACCAGTCCAGCCACTCCGGATGCAGCACTCCCACCTCTGGTGTGGAGGACGGGAACTTTGCACTTAGTGCGCACAGCCCCGATGAGACTTCCAAAGTGTTTCCTGCCACTCCTCGGCCCATGTATGCTGGCATTAGCAACGCCACCAGGTAGGGGTCCTTGCTGGTGCTTGAATTGTTGACTTGACGACCAAACTTATGCAAGCAAGACAGGCGTGCTGACTTGGCTTGTCTCTATGTGGTGTAGCGAGCAGGCAATAAAGGCGCTTGGCACTCTGCCTGTGCCTTCTCCAACACGGTTCAGCACAAGTGGCCCCCTCTCTGCATTTCGCCCTCCCCACCAAGCCAACACCCTGCAATCAGCCATCACCCTACGCACGCCTCCGTGCAGCGCGTCCCCAGCTGTTGTTCCTATGGAATGGAAGGCAGAGCCAGAGTATATTGAGGAACTGCCTGCCGTTGCGTCGTTGCCGGCCCCTATGCCGCCAATGCCCTTTTTCGTTCCAGCCATGATGCCGCAACATTGGCTGGCTGCGTTCGGTCCCATGGCTATGCAGACCATGCCAGGGCTGGCTCATCACATGGCTGCTATGGCACACAGCATGTCAGTGATGAGTCAGTACCAGGGCATGTTTGCTGCACCGTACAGTCCCCACACAGATGTAGCCTTTCACCATCTGCACGGGCATGCCCAGCAGCAGTAGCGGAGAGTGCATGAGTAGGCAACTTGGTGATGATGGGTTGCGCGCAAGATCGCATGTCATTCACGGGCGTAGCTGGAGGAGCTGAACTGATGCTTGTGAGGTGCGGGGGATGGATGCGGTTCTGCAGGCCCTGGCCTTAAGGTGCTGGCGCGTTTGCCACCTGGACATATGACACTGCAAGGCGCTCACAAGCGGTGGGCTCGCTCAGACCTCTTGAGGCGGCGTCTTGCAATTCGCTGCGTTCTGCTCTGTGCGTGCGGGGTGGACGACCCCGCCCTTGCGGCCGTCGAGGAGAATGGCAAGCAACTGAAAGCCCTGGACCTGAGCTTCTACTACCGCCAAGAGCTCTCCCCAAACAACGCGGGGCTTTGGGACCTCGCCTACAGCTGCAGGCCCGGCCTCTAGACTCTGAGACTGTTCAACTTTGCGCCTAGGCAGCCTCAGTCGCTAAACTCATCATGGATGCGGCATCCACGACGTCATGTACACTGATATATTTTCGGCGGCCACGCTCTCGCTGCCGCCGTTGTGCGCTACGTATGCTTCCTCAAGAAGGTTGTTGTCATCATGGCGGACACACCGGTCACTGCAGCGGGCGTGCAGGAGGCCGCGCTCTTTGCGGACAGGCAGATCATGAGTGCAAGAGAAAGAGTTGGCAAGAGACGTGTAGAGTTGTAAATATGTAGATATGTAGACACTCCGCCGCCAATTCTCCCTTCGTCCAACTCCCACGAGCTACCTTGATTTTTGGTTAACGGTCTCTGGGTTTTACCATACTCCTTGTCCTTGTCCTGAACAAGCAGCTCCTGACCTTCATTTGGTACTCTTATGCTGTTATGGTTACCATGACTGTGGCAATGAATTGGCACAGATGTGTGGTGGTTGCCCGTGGACTTGCTGCTAGGCTGTTCATGCTGTTCAGCTCTGCACATACAACAGCTGGTCTTCGACAGTGACTTGCAAGGACATGGTCACATTAATGTTTAGAAAAGATCATAACAAGTTTTGGCAGTGCGTATGCAGAACTTGACCCGTGGCAGTGCACATGCTCGAGACCATGCACGCAAAGCGGTTGATTTGTAGTTCATGCACAGTACATGACGACTTTTGTAGCCGTGTGCCTGTGCATGCACAATACAGGCACTTCAATCATCTGGCTAGAGGCCACAGCCTGGTGCAGCCTGGTGCAGCCTACGTCAGGACACTAGAGGCAGGTGCACTCACCTTCATCCTGTAGCTGTTGCTGCTAGCAATGCGCACAGTTATGTCATATATCCATCTACTACTGCCGCCTCATTTGGCAGCTGAGCCTGACACATCCGCCCCACTTGCACAATTGGTGTCCAACGCTAACACCACACGATGTTACATTGACGCATTATGCAAGAATTACATTAAAAGAGTCACAGGCCGAAGCGCCGTGCAGTTGTTACATTATCGCGCAGCAACCACAGCTTCGCTGCTTGTGTGGCGCAGTATGCTTACCCTGCAATCATCAAAACACTAGTTAGCTACATGCAACTGCCTCAGGCATGCAGCGACAAAAGCCGTACAAACCTGCAGGTCTATGAGCTGCTGTTCATGTTGGGCAACTGTTTTTCTGTATTCCTGCGCAAAACCAGCCACATGAGACAAGTTGCGCAAGTGCTGGCAGGCAGGTGCTGTGTGAACTGCATGCGCACCTCCAGCTTGGCTTCGCACACACTCAGCCGTTTCTGAACATCGTCAACCTGCAGTTGCAGCTGGTACTGTCCTACGTTTGATGCTTGCCGGCCTGCTTGGAAAGGAACTGAGGGGGTGAACTCGCCGCTAGGCGTGCCAAACTCTGGTGTCCTGTTTGAAAACTGATGTTACTGCATGGTGGTAAGCGGTTAAGGTGTGTGCTACGCAGACATGTGGATCGCTAAGGCTGTGCTGTATCTGTATGCTCACTGTGGTTGATTGGCAACCGAAGACACAGTTGTGGTACAGATAACAAACCAGTAAAGTAAACGCAAGCCAGCGAGGCAATCTGTTCAAAACTACACCTATGTTCAAAACTGCTGAAAACGTTTCAAGCAGCACATGGTACTCATAACTCACGGAGCAGCAGCAGCAGCAGCACAACCAGTAATTGGAGCAACACACATGCGTGCCCTTACCCTGGGCGACTCTGTGACACTGGCGCTGATGATGAAGCATCCCCTGCCATTTGCTGCAAATACACTACGGCTTAGCACCTTCACTAGCGCTGCCAACTGAGTCACAAAGTAAAACATGCAATGAAGGCGTCACACACAACCGCAGCGATGCCCTTACGCAATTGTTGGCCTTGCATGAGCAACCTCCATGAACAAGCATGTTGGACGTGACTGCTGTCATATCGACAATTGAATGCGGAGTTGGGTCAACAACACTCGCAGCTTCACTTACTGAGAGGCCATCCCGCGAAGGAACCCGCAAAGGTTGTAACCGCAGACTCTTCCTTGCTGCAAACATCGTGTCCGCTTCCAGGGCAGACTTTTGTTCTGGTGACATTGGTGTCGCAGGCTCGTTGGCAGCTGGAGCAGGGAACTCCGACTGTCCACTTGCTTGCGTGTCAGGAGCCCGCTGAGCTTCGCCATTTACATCGGGTTGCTGTTGCTGCTCAGCGGCAGGTTGTTCGTCTGACTTGCGCTGCATAGTCACTGGCATGAATGTTGGTTCAAGCTGAGCAATGCATAGGAAACTTGGCCTCAAGTACATATGAAACGGATGGAGCTGATGTGCATTTACACAGAAAGTGAAGGGAGATAATGATGCAGCGATGGTCATACCTCCCATGGCTTAGGGAAATCACGCCATGGTCCTGGCTCGCAAGCCAAACAATCACCCCCAGGACAAACACAGGTGCCACCCAAGAACTGTGGCAAGGCACTGCCAGCACAGATCACGCATAAGCATCCTTCAGAGGCTTCGTACAAAGTGCAGCTGGGCAAAGTTGCAACTCGCACAAAAAATAACTTCATCACATTGTACCCACCTTTCATCAACATACTCCAGGAGCGCCTTCTTGTAATCTTTGCCATGCACCTCGATCTTTGAGGCTGTCTTCGGGTCTATCCATGGCTTGACGATGGACCAAACTTGCTTGAAAGTCCATGGGACGTTGATGATGAACATCTTGAACAGCGTCTGATACAGGGATGCCCGTTAGCGCAGATGCGCTCAGTATGCTGATATGAGCAACAACTTCTGCCAGCAAACACACTACCTCCGGGTAGTAATCAGCATCAACTTGCAAGATATACTTCAAAAACTTGCTGCCCTCCTTGTAGAACTTCAAGATGCCCTGCCGAGCAGATGCATGTGTAAGTGAGACAAGCTTACTTGTACAAGGCAAAGTCCAAGGGCTGCAGGATGCGAGGAATGTACAGAAGAAGACCTGATTGCCTTCAAAATCTAGAACAGTGAAGGACTTGTCAATGTTGTGCCCTACAGCCTGACTGGCAGCAGGCCACTTCCATTGGAGCAGCTTCTCCCACTCATATACATGATTTCGCAGCATACGTTCCATGTTTGTGACCTGCACACCAAGACATGTCATCACTGCTTGGGCGCTTGGACGATATGTTCAGTATGCGTACACACAGTGCAGTGAGTATGAAAACAGGCGCACAAGCACCTCCATAAGCTGCTTGACTTTGAGTTGACCAAGCTTTTCAATGTACACCGGATGACCCCACTTGTCCGTGTTATGATGACCATGAGGGTACAACTCCATCACCTTCTTCATCTCTGGAAAATCAAAATCCTGCACAGCCACACATCCACAAATCATCACCCTCTAACTCTGTTTCAGCGGACTTGCCAATGCTTCAGCGAACGAGCACGCATACGTCAGGTTCATTACATGCAACACGCTGACCACTGTACAAGGTGCATGCGCTTGAGAACAACGCGAAGACAGTGCATGCATGTACTCACATGCAGGATAGTATCCGTGCCGAACTCCTTGCGCCAGTTGACCATGTTGACAAACATGACTTCTGCCTTGTCCAAGTCAAAGGCGCGCGCGGCAAGGAAGCGTTTGAGAAGCGAGTCATCGTGTTCAGGTTTCAGTACGCCGGCAGCTTCAAGCCGCTTGCGCAAATCGCCGACCAACCTGCAAGGTGGTAGGCCGTGTGTTGTGACGAACCAAGCACTCAACCATTGAAGTGCTTGCATGCATGCACACGGTGACAACCAAAACACTCGCCACATTGGCACGTGACAGCTGGGATCCTAAACTGGTGGAGTCCGTGTGCAAACAGGGCTCCCCTTGCAACCATAAGATGACATGCAAGTCAGCAGTAAGAGCTATGAAAACATGCATCCGCCACCGTTTCAGCAGTTGTGCGCAATAAGTACAAGACCCACTAATAACGCACCGGCTACCGCATGATACAATGCAATCTGACCTACAATCAACCCAGCGTGCTGTAATCCAAGTGTGCTGCAGTAACGAACTGGACAGTAACTGCACAGCCGGCATGACAAATGTGAGAAGTCGGTTTAACAATCGTCCAAATTGATACGGACCTTCCCAGATCCACTGAACCCTGAAGGCTGTTGCCGCTCCTGCGTCTTAGCCTTCCGCTGGCCGTTCTTATCAGGCCGGAGCTGGGCGTTGGGCTGGGCTCCGGGGTCGCCAGCCCACCAGCATAGTCTTCTAATCTGGACATGGGAGCGGCCGACTGGGCCTACCACCACCGCGCCAGCAATAGTCTAAGTAGCAAGCTGGATGTGACAGCACCGGACCAAGCAGCTGGCGAACAACTATCACTGCACGACTACAGGGACAGGCAACAACCTGCAAACAACGTCACCTCCACCGCCACTGCCACCGCCACCGCCGCCACCACCCACAGCCCTCCCGCAAACCTGCCAGCTACGACACTCCGTGCGCCAGACTAGACGCCCGCGTGCCCGCGGCGGCGGCGGCGGTGGGAACGGAGGAGGACTAGGAGCAGGTTGGGCTAAACGAGGCAGAAGCAGCACTGACGCTTACGCTTGCACACAGTGTTCTGCGGCCAGCTCTCTTTCCCGTTTGAAACTCTGGGCCCGATATCAGTGCTGTGATCTGATCGATACGCGGGCCGCGTGAATTTCTCGTTGATGCGAGCTTTGCAAGTTGCAACTCGTCAACATAGAGTTGCTTGCCTGCTTGTGCTCTTATGCTTTGCATAGGGTAGAGTACCAGGGCCATTAGAGAACAAGCAGCACAGCACAGCACAAACTCCTCATTGAGGCAAGCTAGCACCAGCACAAGCATGTTGTTGGTCTTGCAATGCTATACCCTATCTGTGTGAGAGGCTCTTGCAAGCATTGCATGCAGCGACGTGCATGCCATGCGAGGTAAGTGTAGCCTCACACAGATAGGGTATAGCATTGCAAGACCTACAACATGCAAAGCACAAGAGCATAACAAGGCAAGCAGCTGTGTTCCGATGACAGCCAACATGCACACAACTCAACTATGGGCTGTGTGCGAATGATGTGACTGTGACAAAAAAAAGATAATGACTTCGAGCGGAGCAGGCGCTCAAGCAATCAACAGATGGACAGAGTCAATGTGCCTTGCAATTTTTGAGTTGCAATATTTTTGGCAAGGATCATGCCATAAATTGGGGGTTAATTGACTTTAACAATAGTCAATTGTTAAAGGTACCAACACATGTACGCTTGACAATGCGAACATACACGTTGATGCAATAACGGCACGAGGGTAGGCCCAACCCCGTTGAGCTATGAAGTGGTGGCCTTGCCCTATTTGCTTTGATGCTATGCAATGCAAGAGGGCTACAGAAACAAAAGACAAAGCCTGGAAGCAATTTACCTTGGTAAAGACTCAACAATCCATACTGTAGTATATTATGTGATATGAGCATTAGCGGTTTCCTTGTGTATGCGCCACATGCTATGCATTTTTTTTTGGCATGATGGCTTGTTGTGTTCGCTATGGTGTACCATATCATGTTGTAGCACGTCATTACACATCGACGAATGTAGTTTATACTACTAGCCAATGGTCACAATGAACATTGAAAAATGTGAAAGGAGCCAGTTGTATATTTAGCAACGTAAAGTTTAGCCTACAGCCATTTCAATACAATCCCACATCACCTGGGCGGTTACATAAACAATTACCTGCGCACGCTGCGAGTTAACCGATTGTGACAATTCAGGAGCAACATGTAGCCGTAGTAAGATCAAGTTCATGCATATGCAGCTGCCATTGTCTTTGCATGTGCATGTGTGTGCTTGCTTGACATGCGTTATTTCGGCTTGTAAGGTTGCGGAATGTGTGATTGTATGCTTCATGCACGCATGTCTAAGCGCGCAATCTTAATCCTTAAGTGACCAATTATTGTAAGCCAGAAACACACGTTTTACACATCTCATCCTTTATTAGCATTGATAAAACACGTTTTACACATTGCACGGTGCATACATTATGAACACAATTAGGTACGCCTGCAAGCACGCAATGGCTGATTCACGCTGGATGCCTCACAATCAGAAGTCTCTTGCGTGCTTGCAAGTTGCTACACTTTTACTGCTTCCAGATATAATGTCAGTTCACAGTTGCTGCCGAGAGTCTTTCTTAACGCTCTCACACAAACAATGTGCAGTGGCATGTACAAACAATGATGAGTGGAATTGCCCATGCATATATGCTTGAGTATGGTATAAGGCACGGTACGCAAGAATGTCAATCCCACCCGCCCATCCACAGAACTCTCCATAATCATTAACACACAAGCGGTCGCTATCAGTGCTGCTATCATATCTAGTTGCCCTGCTACTCTGTACACAACCAACACACAACCCAACATGCACACCCCGTCATGCTAAGCCAGCGCGGCGCCTGCCTCGGTAGTTGGAGGGCCTCGCGCCATGGGACCCCATCCCGGCACCGCGGCCACCGCCGCAGCTCCTAGCTCTAAGATTGCTATCACCTGCGCACGCTGCAATGCGCATGCCACTAGCTGACGGCAAATGCGGATGAAGCCCTCTAGACGCCGTGGCTCCACCCCGCGCACTGCGGCGATGTGGCGCGTACACAAACGCACATGCTGGAAGTCCCCTCTCAGCGACCCCTGCGTCTCCATCGCGAGCGGGTAGAAGGTGTCTCTTGACAGGTGGTCTCCATACTTGCAACGCTTGGCCGCTTCCGCCCGCGGCACGGCCGCACCGGCTCAATCCTTACACGTCGTGACCGCGACGTCCCTTAGCAACTTCCTGTGGCGGCCCGACTCGGATGCCACCAGGTCCAACCATCCATGCCCTGCACCTCTTCCGCGCGGATGGGCATGATCCCTGGATGCTCGCGGCTGACTACAAAACGCGCCTCCGTCAGCAAGTAAAACATCTCTTCACGCACCGCGTTGTGCATGGCGGTACGCCCTCGGCCCACGCATAACTGTATCACACACGGCAAGCGACACATCATCATATACTTGACCACCGGGCTCAATCACTACATCTAACTCAGTATTCACTGCCTACAACCGATTAATCATGCAAGCATGTATATAAAGCAGCGTCACCTGCACAGCACCTGTGGGTAGTGCCAATCCGCAGCAGTAGTAGTGACAGTAGCAGCAGCGGCAATCGACCATGACTCCCTGTCCCTCGCCGCCGCCGCTTATTGTGCAATTGCCTGCAACGCACTGCCAATTCTACGATCGCCGTTGCACGGCTTTGCTGTGTGTTAGGGTTAGGTATACGGCATGCACACAACACGCCACTCATCACACTCCCTCCGCAGCCGAGGTTATCCCTATGGCCGTGTGTGTTGCACCTTGTACATAGCACTCACGCTGGGTGCAGATATTGAAATCGCAACACTTCACCTCCAGGCTGGAGGCGAGATCATTGTCAGCATGTTGATACCAACGAACATGTTGTGATTACAAGACGCCCGGCTGTGCATCTAGGTTCCATAAATGCGGTATTAGAGTATGGCAAGCCCAGTCAACTACAAGAATCATTCAGCATCATGAAGTCATCTCATCATCCTCCTCATCATCCGGTGGTGCCATGACGATGGCTGGCATAGGCCCTTCAGAGTCCTCATCAGACTCATTAAATTTGGCAGCTGCAGGTCGCATCGGTTGAAGCAGGCTTTCGCAATGGGAGGGCTGCTGCGTTGACAGAAGTGCAGGCTCTGGGAGTGCTCGGGCAGTAGCAGCAGTTGTTCTACTATTCACTTGAGGCGGCTGAGCTTCAGCAGCTTGCCTAAGTACACGATCGGCTGCGGCGTTTTCAGCGCCTGGTGCTTGTGCGTGCTTTGCAGGAACAGTGGCATCTTGCTGGTTGCGTGAAGTCTCCGCAGCTGCACCGCGCAGCTGCAGCTGCTGGGCGGGTGAAGAAGGCCTGGACTCTTCATGTGGATACACAGCCAGAGTGTTGTTTGCCTGATGCTCACTGCCACGGCTTGGGCTTGACAGAGCTTCTTGCACCCTCTCTGCATGTGGCTGCAAAGACAGCTCCACATCCTTCCATGGATCACTACGACCATGCGCTGATGCAGCACTGTCGGCGTGCAATGGTGCCAGTGCGGGTGAGTGTGGATGCAGCAGGGCTTCGCAAGCCAGCAGCGCATTGGTGCAAACCTCTTGCATGCCTGGCACGCCACTGTTTCTGCCTGCATGGCATATAAATCACGATGCATCAGGACAACTGCGCACGACAGCTGGTGCTGTGTGCTGGCAATTGCCGATACAAGCTGCAAGCTGGGAGGATGCCATAGCTGGCAGTGTGCAAACCTTGGCGAAAAAGTTTGAGTGCCTGAGGCAGATGCTGAGCGCGATGCGGGCGTGGTGACAGTATGGATGCCAATAGAGCTTTGTGTGCAGCAATGCAGTAAGCCACCTGCCAAAAGTATACAAGCATTGGCCTCAACTTGCTTGTCTAGCATTGCTCTATCAGAGCAATGCTAGACATTTGTGTGCTGGTAGTGTAAACGCTTTGCAAAATGACGCCCATGACCAAAGTCTGAGATGAGGTCATTAAACATTTATCTGTGTATACAACAGACTGCTGCAACTTGTACCTGCAACTTGTACTGCTGCAACTTGTACCTGCAGACTAGTGCGCTGTGCGTGCCTTGTGCCGGTAGAACTGTTGACATCCCTGCTTGCAAGGCGTGTAGACTCATATACTGCCTTGTCAATGTCAGTTCGGGCGCACTGTGGAATGAATGTGCCACCCTGCAGGTGCAAACCAACAATTTTCTCATGCTAGCATGTTGGGCAGCGGGACTTTACAAGTAATGAGGAGAAGGTGTGGGTTGGGCACCTGGACAAGCTCATTTTCTTACCGCTGCCAACATAGCTGCGAGTGCATTGAGCACACTTGTACGCAACTGCAGCGCAGCCAACGCAGAGCCGCCAGAATCAGTGGTGGGTGTCACAACACCGAGTACGCCATCCTGGGCAAAGTCTGCCAGCTCTTCAGCATTGACAATCGCAGCCTTCTGATCGTACTGCGGGTTGCCGCTCTTGCCCTTCTTCCTTTTCTTGCCGGTTTGCTGAATGATAGGAGGGATAACAGACTGTTTCATGTCGCTGAGCGTGTTCAGGTCCTCTATGGCATATGGAGCTAGTGAAGGTGACATTAGCGTGCTGAAACCTAAACACAAGCAGCCAAAATGTGTCACACTTCAGTGCAAATTACAACATGCTGCATGCGTCAATACCAGAGTACATAACAGACACAGTGCCAATGCAGCCTCACCTGCACCCAGCATGTAAAAGCAGTTTGTGCACACGTCATACAACTGCGAGCGCACGGACATGCAGCTGATAGACTTGCGTGTCTGTGGTGAAGAACCCAAGCGCAGACTGTATTCCAAGACGCGTGCCAACTGCGCAGCATGAACGACCATCTGCCTGCGAGAACTTTTGCTTAACCATTGCTTGACAACACAGCTGTAGTAACAAAAAGCATATGCTGCAAAAGTCATCTGGGCAAGGTAACAAACAATCAGCATGCTGCCCAACAACATGTGATTGCACCTGCGTGAGGCCAGTAACAGCGCTTGCAACAGTTGCAGGCTAAGTTGCTGCAGCTTTGGAAGCAAACCAACAGCCACCAGACGCTGAGTTGATGTAGGAGCAATCCGAGCTGTTGAGGGACGTTGGCCATCAATGGCCAGGGCTCGTGCAGCCAATGCAAGAGTTGGCCCAACAGCAACAGGTACAGCGTTTGGATATGGAGAGGTCAACAGCTGTCGGAGACTAGATGCAAAGGCTGTAAATTGCAAAAGGAAATGCTGCTCAAAGTCCGCGGACAACACCTGCACAAGTTGATCCTTCGACAGTATAACTTGCAGCAAACCTGAACATACTTGAGTTACGTGCCATAGCATTGCCCAAGGCAGTGCTGCGACAGAATAACACCGCTATGCATAGTGATGACAACATGGAGTCACCTGTGGCGGCTCAATCCACGGCTCTGCAGGTTCAACACCAGCTGGATTGAGTGTAGACGCTGCATACGCGGACTGCACAGGATCCTCCAAGCCAGCAAACGCCACATCTAAAAGGGCGTTGCACGTTACAAGAGTTTTACGCGAACAGGCGCTCCAGGCTCCGCTGTCGCCGCTGATTTGCGGCAGGCGCGCAAGAAGCTCGCCACACAGTGCTGCCATCGGACGGCTGTGTGTGCCTGCTAGCTCTTGCACCAGCAGTGACTCCAGTGCAGACACATGCCACTTCCATGCACCCGGTTGCGCGTCAATCGCAGCTTGCAGCAACAACAAGGCATCATGCGTCACCTGTGAATGGTAACAACGTTAGCAGTCTGCACAATATGACACAGTTTCTTCAGCTGTAGGACGTATCTGCTGTCCTGAACTTACGCCTCCTGCCTTGTTGTCCTCCCTCAGCAGCTGAAGCAGTGCAGGGACAAGCTTGCCGACTGCGGCATTGCCCTCGCGCCGGATGCCTGGCATGTCCTGAAGGCTTGCTAGGCGTTGCAGCAGCTGGACTGCAGCTTTGCAAGCAGCTTGGCGCACAAACGCTGGCTCGGTCGGCTTCAGAAGTGGGAGGAGGTTGTTGAGCCATGTAGCGAACGATGTAGCAAACGATCGCCAGCTTGATTGATAGCATGCGACCCCTGGCAGGCAGGTGCCTTTTAAATATAATGTCCGGGCACGGACAACAATGTTAATGTTCTCAAGGTCACGACAATGACGTCCTTGTCGATTATGTAACGACTGACGTGCTGGTGCAACCAATGCTGTGTAACAACAGTCATCGCGGGTCGTGCGTACGGTGCCCACTGGCGTAGGCAGTTACGACTCAAGACACAACGGCGACCTACAACAAAAACAATGCATCAAACAGAACTGCATACTCCTGACCACCATCATGCTGACTTTGTACGCGCGGCATGCGTACTTGGACTACTTATTGGCATTGCCTTCAGTCATATGTCAGACAGCTGACGAGGTAATGTAGAAGCATCATCAAGCTCAAAGGGACTTGCCAGCAATAGCGCGTCTAACTAAGCCCAAGTCAGACGCGCTATTGCTCAGCCACCAATGATCAACATTGATCAACACTTGACCATGCAAAGCAGATAGTCCTTGTCGGCTATGTAGGGATTCTGACATAGCTTTTCAGCCTAGCCACCTTAATAAGCCATGCAAGGTCATCAGGTTTCCACATGCATGCTGCATCATTTTGGGTCATGCCGGACATATGAGTGCGTCCGGCATGACCCAACTTGATGCACTCCTGCATGCATGTGTCAAATTTGGGTCATGCCGGACGCATGGGTGCGTCCGGCATGACCCAATATCATAATCCAACAGGTTGGGTTCCCACATGCAGAAGTCCGGACTCACCCATGCGTCCGGAGACATGGATGAGTCCGGACTTCTGCACGCAGTTGCAGATGGGTGCGCCCGCAAACAAGCATACTTGCCTGTGACCGCCGCCAGCGCCCAGTGGTTTTCGGCAGACTCGCCTGCGGAGAACCTCTTGAGCACAACCTCCCAAGCATCAACGGCGCTTTGACCGCTGACTGCTTGATCGTGCAGCAAGTGGTGGTCGTGCACAGCAGAAGCCAATGCGGCGACAGCACCAGGGGAGATCTGTGCCTGCTTGCCATCACTTGGCAGGCGAGCAGCTACCAGCTCACGGAGCAGCTGGGGCCTAATAGCATCGTCAAAGACACTCAACGTCTGACGATCCGTCCCGCTCATACCCTCTACGTACACCTATCTAAGCAGCGACACCGCCCCTGCCGCCGCCGCCGCTGGACCATTAAGCGCATCGCAAAACGCTTGGAGAGATTTGGAACCGGATTGGGACAGTCGACATGCAGCCGGATTCATGGAACGGGAAGAGCCGACGCATTAGGGTTTTTGAAGCTAACCCGCTAGCCAAGTGGACGGCATCGGCGGTGGTGTGGGGTGGCGTTGGCGGCAATCAGGTCGGCCGCATGACGAGGCTGACAATGTGAGGGAAGCAGGCGTCCTGGTTGACTGTCTTTTCTCGCTTCTCGTCCCATGGCACTCAGACGGCGTCTGCTGGCTGTGGCTGCGCAGGCAGCCACATCCAGCTTTGGCTCCGTCGCCGCTGTCGCCGCCCCCGCCGCTGCTCCCCTCTCCCGCGTTGCTGCGTTACAAGCCCAAGCAGCTGCAGCTGTTGCTCCAGCCCTGAATGTTAGGAGGCCCTATGCTACTACGGCTGCGGCGCAGGATCCACTGCCCCCGCAGCACCGGAATGTTATGATTTTGGAGAACCGTGTTCCTTTGGTTGCACCCGACGCATGGGTGAGTGGTGGTTGTAAAACACTTCAGCAATCAGTAGTTTGTCGATCAGCAGTGAGATGGAACTTCGTTGCATGTGCATGTACTGTAGTTGTGTCATGCGAGTTGGAGCTCAATAGTAACAATCTGCAACGTATGTTTGAACTGCTCTCATTTCAATGACTTTATGGTCTGATATCTATGCATTTGCGCAGATTGCGCCAAACGCTACAGTTGTTGGCGATGTGGACGTGTACGACCGCTCCACCATCTGGTATGGAGCTGTGCTGAGGGGTGACTTGAACCACATTCATGTGGGCGGCTTTTCATCCATTCTCGAGCGCGTCATGGTGCATGCGGCGGAGTCCAACCCCACCGGCTTGTCTGCCGCAACCTCAATTGGCAACTATGTGACCATCGGTGCACGATCAGTCCTGCGCTCAGTAGACATTGGCAATGAGGTAGGCAGTGTGTTTGATGCTGTGTTCACTCCGTTTGCCAGAAGTAGCACCCTTTGGTTGATTGTTAAGGGGTATCCTGTTAACCAGCAACAAATCACATGCATTTTTGGATGCAAGTTGTGCATGTCAGCTCAACCTTCAAATCCACGCAAATCGCTTGCAGTCATCACATCGCGTGCCCTCGTCACACCTTTGCACCTACATGTGTCGTTGTTGTGTGCGGTGTTGAGACAGCATTTTCACTTGGTCTGCAACAGGTCATTGTTGGCGCTGGCTCTATCGTCATGGAAGGTGTGATCATTGAATCACAAAGCGTGTTGGCGGCTGGCACAGTTGTTCCTCCAGGCCGCTTGATCCCGAGTGGCCAGCTTTGGGCTGGCAATCCTGCGAGGTATTGAAAAGCACGTTTATCTGGTGTGTTACAGTTGCAACTTCACATCTAGAAGTTTAATGCTAGATGCTTCTTGCCAGGTATGTCCGTGACCTGACCTATGACGAGAAGGCCGAGATTATCGACATAGCTGAGTCGCTTTCGCGAGTAGCAGTCCAGCACTGGTCAGAGTTTCTGCCGTACAGCTTCGCATACATACAGGCAGAAGCGTTGCGAAAAGCGCTTGCCCCGATGGCTTGAACGGTTTAGCACAATACGAAGTGCACTTGGTTCCATGCGACACCAACAAGCCCTGCATACCCTCCGCGATGTTGCAGATGGTGCACAAACTTCTAACCCATCAGATTATGGGTCGTCTGCGATTGTATTGGTTGCCATTGGGGCTAGTGTCTGATATTGGTATCCTAGGTATTGCTGCATTTAATTGCAAATATATTGTTTCAAGTTGCAGCATGTTTAACAATGCAGTGATATCACAATACACTAGCCCAAGGTTCTGTGATAATGCAGATGCTGTGGAAACCGGTAGCATTGTGCTATATCCGAGCTGGTACCTAATGTTGGTATGCGACACATCGCTTGCATGTATGAAAGCAATATGGGGTTGACATGCATTTGCAGTTTCCGTATCACCATGGGGACACAATCAATCCCTTATGTCACACAAGCATGACAAGGGGGCGGTAGTGATAGGGGTAGCGGCAGTGGGTAGATAGCATGCAGGCGCATGCCTTAGCCCGGTGGTTAAATTGGTCTGTAATTGTTGTGGTTTTCGCATTGCATGTTTATGTAGATCTGCATGTACGGATTCCTCCTTGCATCTTTTATACACCCTCCTTCAACATTGCTCCTTCAACACTCGGTAAAGTAGCTATATGGCAAGTGGGTACTTGCGTATCATATCACGCCATATTTAAAGGGTATTTTAGCAAGGTTTGATGCATGGTTCATGGGGCGTTATGGCATGATTATCATGTTAACAACATGACAGACACATGATGTTTTATGCGAACGAGACATCGACAATCCTGCGCTCGTTCAAGTGCGTAATAATTTTTATTTTCAACCATTGAATATAGGTACTCATCCTCAACATATGAGTTACAATATAAGCAATGTAGTTATATTTATACCTAAATCTATACCTATATCTATATTCATATTTATATTATTTATATATATCGAAATTTATATATATACTTGCATTTACATTTATATATATATATATATAGCTTTATATAGTTATATTTTGAATTATATATACTTGTATATATT
>RHPI01002069.1:1119775-1133853 GCA_009103225.1 Chlorokybus atmophyticus
TATATATATATATATATATACCTTTAACTTTGTACCCCATACATAAGATTGAGTAATCTCTCACCGAATGTGTACACCCTTAGATGGCGTATACGAACAAGAGTACAGCAAAGACAAATAAACATGCAATGATTGCGTTTATAACTGTTGCGTTTGTTGTTATCCACTATTGCATAAGTTCAATACAAAGAGCGGATGTGCAACAAAACGTTTTCATTCATATCTTACCTTGCGCCTCATATTTGCTCACATGCGTAAAGCATTGCTTATTATATGAGATAAATACAACATAAGGTGTATAATCTACAATAAAGCATCTATTGTAGAAAAAGCAATAAAGCAAGGCTGTACAACCAATTCCTATTGTACAGCAGGGACTAAGCAGAGACACAAGACAAGACAGGGGGCAGTACAATAGCATATAATCTACATTACGGACAGCACTAGCGCACACCATGCACACGCGCAATCGCCGCGTATAATTAACCGCAGAGGGCGGGCAAACCACTCTCAACTGTAATGACCAAGCCATCTACTAGCGGCTCACACAATGCACATGTGCAATAACGCCGTAGGCTATGCACCGTAATGCTGTAGCTATAATCAACCACAAAGGGCGCTCCACATCAATGAGAAAGACGTTTTTCGATGGCTCACTATGTGCAAATCATTGTTCCTACGCACATAGCTGAGCGATATGCGTATGTGCAAATGCATGTAAACCAATGCCTAAAGCATACGAGCGCATAAGCGCATTGCTCTATGCTTATGTCATGCATATGCCATATCATGCAAATTATAATGTTAAGTTTTATCAATAGATATAAAAACCAACCCACATAATTAGCCTTCATATCGGTGTTATTTTTTGACAAGTAAGTGACCCTCACTCAAGGTCATTTACTTAATGTGTGCAACGTATGAACAATGAACTACGCAATTGACATGTTGTGTGTTACTCACGGATAGATGAAAAGCGGAGCAATGATTCTCGAAAAAAAGAACATATAACCGAAAGCAATGCATACATGAGACACGAATACCGTCGTGCCACGAAGTCTTCGTGAAATTACAACTGCGCGCGGGAACATTACAAATTGATTACTATCGGGCGCAAACTTATGACATCCAGTACATACCACAGATGGGCCGTGTGTGGTATGTACTGGATTGCATAGGTTGGCGGAGTCCTTACACGAAAAAGAAACTAAACATCTGGAGGCCTCTTGTACGAAGAGTTTCGCGGCACTACGGTATACCGGTACAGCTTATGCTTATGGTCAGCCAGATCTCTGTATCAGTTCCTGTTCCCGGAAGCTGCTCATCCTGTAAACGGAGTCCAGGTTTAGGACCGTGACCTTCCACGTCAGATTTAGAAGGAAGGGTGAGGCTGCCACCTCAGCGGGTCCACACCCGCATGCCACAGATCTTGTGCAGGGCGATGGGGCGCGCGTTGCGGCTCCCCTGCTGGACGCGCGGGCGGGCAGCAGAGGATCCAGCTTGATTGTCCATCGCAATCCCGCCCCTCTTCCTTTAGGGGACCTGGATCTGAGATCGCGCACTGCGCCACGCTATGCATCGGCCGCACCCGGGCATCCGTTCTGCGCGCAACCAACTTTCGCGAAGGATGTGTCATAGTTCAAGGCATGTGCATCCTATCCGTCTGGAGCATTGCATATAGCGGTAGTGTAGCTGTTGGAGAGAAAGCTGTGTGCCGTGTTTGCTTCAGTTGGAACACGGCGTGGAGGTGGTGGTTTTTCATTTGTGTGGGGTGAAGGTGTCGTAACCATGGGGCGCCACGCGTTGCTGGCGCTGTTGCTCATCCTGCTTCTGGTGCCGCAAGTGGTTGTGTTTGGTAAGTACTGCATGGCGCTGTGTACTGTCTCCCGGTTGTGGTTGCCTACGCTGTTGTTGTGTTGTGAGTGATGTTGTCTGCTGCAAGCGACTTGGTGTGCATGCAAATTGCAAGTACATGTGTGATGCCACGCCAAGTTTGCAAATTTGCATGACGGACATAACACGCGTGCATGCATGCACGCGTGTCATGATCCATCGGTCACATGCTTTGTCAAAATCTGTGTGCTCAATCTTACGAAACCCTATCCACAGTTTGTAGCGCAAAGCTGTGGAGCGGTGCTGCCCATTGACTGAATAACGCTTGTTGTTCAGGTTCCTTGTTTGGCAAGTCGAAGACACCAGCGGAGGAGGCGGCTGAGCATGCCTCCGCTGCAGCTGAACACGCGGTGGAGGCCGCCAAAGCAGCGGCGGCTGAGTTGACAAACCGTGGCCAGGTAAAAATCGTTGCACTCTCGCGCGTGACGTTTGCAAGCAAGTAGCTTGTGACTGCCTTGCACTTGCATGTCGGGTGGTACACAACAGGTCTTTGCCGTCACAGGACGCAGCGGCTACAGCTTCAAGCTGGTTGGGCAACAAGAAGGATGAGGCGGTGGACGCGGCCAAGGAGACGAGCGACCAGGCTAGCGGTTGGTTTGGGAGCAAGAAGGAGGACGCTAAGGAGACAGCCGACCAGGCCAGCGCCTGGTTTGGTGGCAAGAAAGAGGAGGCCAAGGACACTGCCGACCAGGCCAGTGGCTGGTTTGGCAGCAAGAAGGACGAGGCGAAAGATGCTGCAGGCGAGGCTGCTGAGTCTACCAGCAGCTGGTTCGGTCTGAAGAAGGACCAAGCCAAGGATGCGGCGGGCCAAACCGCTGACCAAGCAAAGGATGTAGCAGGCCAAGCTTCAGGCTGGTTTGGTCAGAAAAAAGAAGAGGCCAAGGATGCCGTTGGCCAAAGCGCTGAGCAAGCAAAGGACGCTGCCGACCAGGCCACAGGTTGGTTCGGTCAGAAGAAGGAGGAGGCCAAGGATGCCGCTGGCCAAACCGCCGACCAAGCAAAGCACGCTGCTGACCAAGCTTCAGGCTGGTTTGGTCAGAAAAAGGAGGAAGCTAAAGACACAGCTGGCCAGGCATCCAGCTGGTTGGGCAGCAAGACGGATGAGGCTGCAGATGCCGCTAGCCAGGCTGCGAACAAGGCCAAGGGTCAGGCCGAACAAACAGGCAGTTGGCTTGGAAGCAAGGGCGAGGAGCTGAAGGATGATGCCAAGTGGGCAGCTGACCGCGCCGCTGGTGTCGCTGCGAGTACTAAGGACGCTGCATGGGAGACAGCTCAAGCAGCCAAGGTCAATTAGCTGAACAATGTTGCAAGTGGTTGCAATGCATGCTTCGTTCAGTAGTACCTGACGCCCTTGCTTTCAGGATCGTACTTATGAAGCTGCAGCCAAAGCTGGTGAGACAGCGCAAGCAGCCAAGGTCAGTCAGCTGTATAACGGTAGAAGTGATTGCAATGCAGACTTGTTTCAGTAGAATCTGACGCCTTTTCGTGCAGGATCGTACATATGATGCTGCAGCCAAGGCTGGTGATAAGGCCGCTGAGTCAAAGGAGGCTGCAGAGCAGGCAATCAAGGAGGTTGGTTGTGTTCTGTGTGATGCTGGCATTAGTCTGCTGATAAAGCGTTGCATGTGCAGCTTCCATGCATGCGCTGACAAACATCTGTTAGGTGATGCAGCAAGCAAGCTCAATTATTGATCAAGTGCGCTCATGGGCGGATGCTGCTGCTGAGAAGCTCTCCAGCGTCTTCACTGGTGCCAAGGACACCACCGTAGATGCTGCATATGCTGCCAAGGATGCTGCTGGGGATGCTGCTGTTGGCGCCAAAGACGCTGCCTACGGCACGGCACAAAAGGCGAAGGATGTCACCTACGGCACTGCAAACGCTGCCAAGGACACCGCTGCTAACGCTGCCGCTGGCGCCAAAGACGCTGCATATGGTACAGCACAGAAGGTGCAAGATGTTGCCTACGGCACTGTGAACGCTGCCAAGGACACCGCTGCTGGGGCTGCTGATGTTGCCTACGGCACAGCACAGAAGGCAAAGGACGCTACTTATGGCGCCGCGAACGCTGTCAAGGACACTGCTGCTGGCGCCGCTGTTGGCGCCAAAGACGCTGCTTATGGCACAGCACAGAAGGTGAAGGATGTCACCTACGGCACCGCGGAGATGACCAAGGATACCATTGTTGGTGCCAAGGATGCTGCCGTTAATGCCGCCTACAATGCCGCCGAGCTCGTGAAGGACACAGTTGAGGGTGCCAAGGATGCTGCCGCACGAGCTGCTCACAGCGCTGCTGAGACAGCTCAAGCAGCCAAAGACGCCACTTTGAATGCTGCCGGCATGGCCAAGGACGCCACCTACGATGCTGCTGGTAAGGCGAAGGATACCACCTACGATGCTGCTGGCAAGGCCAAGGACGCCACCTATGACGCTGCCGGACGCGCTACCGACGCCGCAGGCAGGGTTAAGGACGCTACATATGACACTGCTGGTAGGGCAAAGGATGCTGCAGGTGACGCGGCGGAGTGGGCTAAGCAGAAGGTTGGTGCTGCTGGTGAGCAGGCGTCAGAGTTTGCAGGCCAGGCACAGGTGAGCGGGCATCTGCGCACCATGCCATAATCATGTTGTAGGATCTCTCTCTCTCTCTCTCTCTCTCTCTCTCTCTCTCTCTCTCTCTCTCTCTCTCTCTCTCNCTCTCTCTCTCTCTCTCTCTCTCTCTCTCTCTCTCTCTCTCTCTCTCTCTCTCTCTCGGGTATATATGCGACAATAGCAGTTTGCGCACTTTTCACATGCATATCTTTTGCCACTTGATACAAAGCCAGAGGTTGCTGCAGGACAAAGCCAAGTTCCGCACACAGGACGCATATGATGCTGCTTCTGAAGTAGCAGACGCTGCTGCCAAGAAAGCTGGAGAGCTGCGCCGACAAGCACATGATGCTGCACGCAAAGTCCATTCATCTCTAGACGAGAAAGCTGGAATAGCCAGGGATGCCGCCGCTGACGCTAGAGGTGCGTTGCAGTGACTGCGCTCTTGCTGTGTAGCTCGGCACAGTGGCAAAAAGTGTAGTGCACATTCGCTGACTTACGCTGATTGATCTACTGCAGAGTATGCCTATGACCAAGTGCACCCACACCCACAAACCGCCAGTGAGAAGATTAGGCAGGCGGCTGAGGATACGCGCGATAAGGCGAAGAAGGCTTGGGAAGAGTTGTAAGGTTGAATGGGCTGTGCGGAGTGTAGATAGGTTTCTGTACAGGTCTGTAGCTAGAGGTTCGTGTGGCATGTAGATGTACGTTACGCAAGAGGTTTGCTTTCGCTGTTTGGGACATTTGCTCGAACTGTGGCTGAGAGTCTGCAGCTGTCGCTAACAAGGAAATCTGATTTTTACCAGTATGGGGTTTTGACGGACTACATGGTGTTGTCAGCCAGCTACGTGCCTTCTGGCACCTATCTTTTGTGCACATGCGGTATTAGGCAGTTTTTCGATGTGGCATCATGATATGCTGAGGCGTATGGTTTTTGTTAAGTTGTTGCACTGACATATGCTGCACTAACATACGCAAATGTGCAGCGGAGCAACGCTACATGTTTCTGAATATTGGGTATGCTGTTATCATCCTTGCACATGTGTAGAAAATATGCAATGCTGTGCATTTTCCTTCCTGTTCTATTAAACTCAGTAGGCAAGTTCATGCGTCAATGCTGGGCGTGCCAATGTTTTCTGTACGCCTTGAGCATAGCCTTTTCTGCAGAACCTTACTTGGAGTGTATACCTGTGCATTCGCAGCAAGCGATGTACTGTGTAAACTCCGTGTGATGATCAGTTGTGGTGGGAAGAAAAACTCATGGTAGAGATCCATTTGCACCCTGAACTTCAACCACCCTTGCAGTAGTTGGGCAGTGGCAATCTCACACTGAACTGTCCAATAGGTGATGTTTACTATATGTCACCTGTGTAATTAGAAGATCATAATATGATATGTGTGCAGCACGCTGTACAGATTGCAACACTGTGCAAGCCAATTTGGAATAGCCGCAGTGCAAGATTAATAGATGTACAATCAGGTATGTGCTGACAACGCTAGCTCCAGCAAGCAGATTATAAGCGAGCATAGGATGTAACACAGCTACAAAGATGTCAACACGTTATGATGTGTTATCTGCGCAGCACATTGTACAAATTGCAACACTGTTAGTGCCGATTTGGGCTAGCCGCAGTGCAAGATTAATGGATGTACAATCAGGTATATGCTGACAATGCTAGCTCCAGCAAGCAGACTGCAAGCGAGCATAGGGTATAACACAGGGGCTACAAAGATGCAAACAAGCAAGCACTCAAGCACATAACCAATATCAACCACGGCAATAAAACACAGCTAGATAGCTTGCTGGCTATGGGGCTGGACCTCTGTGCGTGCAAGGCAGCGAGGCAGGCAGCGTGTAGTAATGGAAGTCTCACAGCAGCGCTCGTTTGTCTCTCATGATTCCTGGCTATACAAAATATGAATGTTCGAGCTCAATATGGAACCACTTGATGTAGTACCTCCATACCAATGGCGCCAAGAATAGGAGCGATGTACACAAATAATGCTACCATGCCAGCAGGTAACAACACAGATCGCCATACAGACTTGGTAACAAAAGCAGTAGCTTTGCCAGCCTGCTGCAAGTGGTCTTTGTGCGCTGCAAGAAGTAGCCAGTCATTAGCCCGTGCATCCAATGCAATACTGGCAGGAACTACTTCGCGACATACTTGTCACTGCGGCATTGAAGGAACAGCATGGCTTGTTGATGGCAGTGTTACCTGTATTGACGGCAGCATTTTCAGCTGCATGGCGCAACTCGCACAAGATGGTGTCAACTGCGCTCGTAGAAGTGTCATTGCGCTTTCTAGCATTGCTCGACTCATCTGAATGCGATGGTAACTGCTGCTCAACCGCGTCCTGCTCGTGCCGCCTGTCAACCTCAGCACTGCGCTGCTCTTCCTGGTACTTTTCTAGCTGCTCATAGTACACATCCCAAACGCAGGGTGTGCAACCGCCAGCGCAACAGTCCCCCAGCCCTGGCTTCTGTGGCTCCTCCATTGCGCGCACACAACTTCGCAGAGCTTGCTGCTTGCTGAACACACAAGCAACGTAAGCACACAACCACACATGCTGTTGCGTTGTGGTCTTTTGGATGACATAATCACAACCAAACTTCAGCGCTGTGTATGTGAACAAGTGTCCGAAGTATTAGTCTGTGGACTGGCCAACAAGCTGAGGGCTCGATACTTGTTGGCCAGTCCCATGGTTGACCAGCAAACACAACGCAACATTGCCTACTCATCGAACAGACAGTTGCAGCTATGCAGGTGTTTATTGTCGTTGTCAATCGTGCATAGGCAGCCAAGCCCTCTGCCGCCCCGACCCTCACTCAAGGTCATTTACTTAATGTGTGCAACGTATGAACAATGAACTACGCAATTGACATGTTGTGTGTTACTCACGGATAGATGAAAAGCGGAGCAATGATTCTCGAAAAAAAGAACATATAACCGAAAGCAATGCATACATGAGACACGAATACCGTCGTGCCACGAAGTCTTCGTGAAATTACAACTGCGCGCGGGAACATTACAAATTGATTACTATCGGGCGCAAACTTATGACATCCAGTACATACCACAGATGGGCCGTGTGTGGTATGTACTGGATTGCATAGGTTGGCGGAGTCCTTACACGAAAAAGAAACTAAACATCTGGAGGCCTCTTGTACGAAGAGTTTCGCGGCACTACGGTATACCGGTACAGCTTATGCTTATGGTCAGCCAGATCTCTGTATCAGTTCCTGTTCCCGGAAGCTGCTCATCCTGTAAACGGAGTCCAGGTTTAGGACCGTGACCTTCCACGTCAGATTTAGAAGGAAGGGTGAGGCTGCCACCTCAGCGGGTCCACACCCGCATGCCACAGATCTTGTGCAGGGCGATNGCCATATAATCTGACCCACGACAACAAAGCTGTCAACGGATCGAGTGCGAGTGTAAAACTGAAGCTGATAAGTTGAGGCAACGCACCTCGGGCGCTTGCGCACGACACTCTGTTTGGCAGCTTTGCGTGAACATTGCCACACGCACATTGTGCAAAACCTCATCGCACAAGCTCACACCTGCTGCCAAGACGTCGTAGCTTCCACGGTCTGGAGCAGCAGAGGCCTCCCAACTCAACAGCCGGTAGCACAGGAGCGGAAGTGCACGTCCACCACCGTCCCAGCAGAGCAAGTCGCTGCAACGTGCCGCACGCCTGCGCCACCCGCTCGCCCGCTCTTTCTCTCCGCTGCCTGCCAATGCCGCCACGTCGACAGCTGCTGCTGCTGCGGGCAGGGGCCAGAGCCCGTGCGATGTCGCCGGCGCTGACGATGGGCATGCCACGTGGGGATGAAATTCGAAACGGAGCTGTGCCGACGTGGAGGATGAGCTCGATAAGCGGAAGTCTATTCGGAAGTGTTCAAAATTCAGTGCTGCAATCGTGCCGGTAGCATACAAATGAAAACGAACATTCCACTGCCATGTGACTTGTCACAATGCCAGCGACCTGCTGACAATGGTTCATGCACCAGTAGCACATAGTGGAGTGTTGTGTCAGCTGGTTATGCCCTACGTGATGATATGCCTCAGCAAATTGTCCACCAGTCGTAGGATACGATGCACATTCCTGTGTGCTGTACGCACATAGGAATGCAAGCTGAACTGATCATAGCAATGTGATAGTCGCATTGCACACATTGAGCTCAGCTTGCTACACTTTACGCTAATTATGGCCTTGGTTTGCAACGCATTTAAAAAAGACAATACATCATTATACACATCATCACAGTATATATACAAAGTCATGTCAATAAAGTGTCGCAATTTAAACTCGTTGGACCGCAATGTAATGCATGTATGCAAGTACGCACCTTTTTAATTGTGACAACCTTTACTATGTGCATAACGGAGTGCATGTGTGCATGTCTTGTCATGCATGTTTCAGCGCATGCACGCAGCCATTTTTATGGTAACATCTTTTGCTCTATGCATGACTGTGTGCATGTGTGCATGAATGCATGTGTCAAACGGTGATCAGTCTCAGTGCATGCATAATCGGTGTGGACTGCACTCGATTAGCGATTGTGGCTACATCTGTGTCATGAAGTGTTAAATGCGCCTTTTTTAACGTGAAACACGAGATTGCCGAGAAGGACAAGGCAATGGGGGAGTTGCGTAAAGAGCTCATAACATAAATTGTTGACCTTTGAAAGCTCAACGTGCAGGTTATTGCTTCGATGGGCATGCAAAAATTTTGCAAGTATGTGAAGACCTCCGGAAGGAATTTCGCAGCATGGACAACGGCTGGGATGGTGACCAGTCCGAGTATGGGGCCAAGTGGTTTGGAATCCACAACCAAGAGACATCAACCCAAGCTGCTGCAAAGTCAGAGAGCGAAGAGGCAGCTCCCTTCGTAATGTCTTACAGTGGGTCTCAATTTCAACACCTGCCTTTAATGCCTCATAAATATGCCTTGTACACTACCTGCCCTGCCATCCTCTGCGCTGTGCCGTTAGCAAACAGTTGTGTTTGTTATGGTTGAGTTGTTGTTTAGCGCTGATCTGGCCCCCAATTTAACAGGCTTGTTACGTCCCAGATATAAACGACGGCGTGTAATATTGGCTGCAATTTGTTAGACGCTATGCTGCGGCGTGACTAAACACATTCCCTACGGGCAATGCCGTATAGCGCGCGATTTAAAGGCGGTGACATCGTTTCCGACTACCCCTGATGTAAGACGCTGTGGAGCTAAAACTCCAAATCAAATGGTTGATATCTGTGGTTCTCTCGTAATTAAAAACGCCGCTGAAATGTGCATGTGGCTGCCACATAAGCCAAGTCTCTTTGCATTGGGCAAACAAATCACAGAGCAATCCAACCAATCATTATGCAAAGTTTATCGCACATCTGTTACGCGACACCCCTTCATACTAGGGATGTAGCTTAATGTACACTTTTGTGTACAATTAAGTGACCTCGTGGGCACGGCCACTACGCATACACCATAGAAGAAAGTTATCCTTTTCTACCAACCCATTTGACTATCCATTAAAACTAGGTTCACCTCATTGGCTTAGTCATGCATAAGATGATTTATAACTAGCAAGGATTTGACAGTTTTTACCGTACACTTAAGTGTACAATTATGCAAGTGATTGATGGGAGCTCAACTCATGCGTGCTGAGCTGGATGTCGGGGTTAGGGTGTTGAGTGAGTGTATTGGGTGTAGTAGAGCACTTGTGTATATATGCATGCCTATCAACTCATAAAGTGATGAAAGATACACTTGTTGACACATACGCATGCATCAGCACAAAACAGGCCATTTTTCATACAATGTGGTAGATTTAGTGCAACTGTTGCGCGCATGCTTCAAACATTGCAATACATCAACAACTACCTATCGCTACCACCACTACCTTCACGATCATCATCACCACTAGCACTTGCCCATGGGGCGTTGCAGGTGCACCTACATGCTCATCGTCCTCCTGTTCATCCACAGCATCCTCCTCATCAACAACCTTATCTCTCCCCTCCCCTCCCATGCCTTCCCCCACCCACCATGTTCGCATGCAGAGCAGGCAAGCTATGCCAACTTTAAGCTACAACCACAAACGATTGCACCATTAACATTAACACCCTGTAGTAACTTGAGTACACAGTATATGCAATTACAAACAACCACAAGTCGTGTTTGTGCGTGTTGCCATGCCTGCCCTGAGCTTGGTGGTAGAGCAGGCCAGGCCAAATTGCTGCCCAGCCTCCCAAACACCTAAACACCCGGCCAATGCACTTCACCAAGCCTCTCTCACTACCCATAGACCTCCCTTACCTCCCCGACATGCCAACCGCCGCCACCGCCAGTCACCTGCTTGAATCTTGAAACCCGCGGCGGATTGCCGCGGTTTTTGCGCCGCAACCCTAACTTGGCAGACCAATATTTTCCACATATGAGCTCCTAAAACTCCGAAGTAAACTTTCCCGTGTACCTCTCGAAGATACCTATTCAATAATACATAAACATCCATCGTTGAATATGTATCTTGGGTCGGTAACGCGGGGGCAAGCACCTTTATTTCAATGTACACTTAAGTGTACAGATGCATCCCTAGTGTTAACACGCCCGTCCGGTAACTATATTGTATTCAGTACTGTTTTATTGCAACTCAGGTAACACATCACAATTAAAATAGGTCCTCAAAGATACACTCTCTTTGGAGAGCGTTCATTGTGTTGTATACATGTATAGAAAACTGCTCGTTAAGGTAATCAGCATATGCGTTAGATGTGAAAATTGATGATATGCTTATAGTCATGCAGTCTGCGGCTGCGAAATGTATTATGGCATTGTCATTCGAATAACATCGTGAACTTGGCAATGAGCGCGCAAGTGAGTACCATACGTGTTTGTTAGCATGTATTATTGATGTTGCAAGGATGATAGCCATGATATGCTATATATAACATGTGTTATTTCATCATGAAATAACACATGTTAATCAGAGTGCTTCACTGTAAAGCAATATCTTTATGAATTCCGTCGCAAATTTTACACGGTGACTGACAAGGGACTGAAGGACTGACGGGTGCCTGACCCTGCCTGATCCTACCTGACGTAACGGATTGGTCCATAAAAAAACTTTTTAGGACGGCCGTTACTACTAAGCAATATACCGACGGCAAGCGGTCGGTCGACAGGTACAATCGATGGCGGCCTGCCTGTGACGGCAACACTGCACTTTAAGGTGACGGCCGATTGTCGGTCGTCCCATTTGCGCGATGGCGACCTATCTGTATAGCAAATAAGTCACGTTTTCGTCACATTTTGTGACGGCCGATCGTCGGTCATACCCTGACCATCGAAAAGTATGCGCGACAGCCTGCCTACTATGGCAAGCCAGTCACCGTTAGTCCCTATCAGGTGACCATACCGCGTTTAACAAATGACGGCCGACCGCCGGTTGTGCACTTAACAGTTATACAAACAAGTTACCGCCCGTCCCTATATGTCGGCGAGTAATGCCGGTAAGTCGGGACGGTGGTACAATGCAATTATCATACCATATTAATGGTACAAAATTTCCCTTCTATGACATAATCGTACTAATTGAGTTGTACGACGGTGCCATTGTACCGTTGAGCGTTTGAATGACTTAGGCAGCCCTCAACGGCTTGAAGTGTTGAACAGGTGAGCGCTGGGTGGCGGCGGCGGCGGCGGTGGCGGTGATGGCGACGGTCTACAGGAAGTAAGCTTGTATGCTGACGTTGTTATGCGCATGCAACAATAATTGCCGTTCTTGTCTCGGGGCGGCCCTGGCCAGACCAAACCAAGCCAGGCTAGGCCAAGCCAGGGCAGGCCAGGCCAAGCCTGGCCTGGTCAGGCCAAGCTAGGCCAGGTGGCGGCGGCAACGGCGGCGGTATGGTAAGCGACAGCATGCGAGTGTGAAGGTTGTGTATGTTGCTGTTGACTGCGCTTGATTAATTGCCTTGTGCTTTGCAGGAGCGGCGGTGGATAAGGAGCGACGGCGGAGGTGGAGCGCGGTGCAGGAGCGCCGGTTTCTATTAAGGTAGTAATGGTAGTAGTAGCTCACAATATGTAGTTCAGATAGTGCATACATTGTAGTACTTTTATAACTTGCAATATATAGTGTGATTCTTTTATTTCAGTCACCGTCTTGCTTGTCACGCATTTAAATATCTAATCATGACGTGAACGGTACTAACAGGTACCTTTAGACGTACCTATCAATAACGGGCGATAGGGAAAAGGTACCATGAGGTACCTGTTAGTCACACTGAGTTAGTGTACAGTCACCGGTACACTAACTGTACCTAACTAACAGGTATCAGTTAGTTAGGTTAAGTCCCTTTTGCCTAACGGGTATGTAACTGACAGGTACCTGTCCGTCCAAGTCAGTCCCTTTGTGTAAACGGCCGGGGACGGCCGTTATACTCAGGCATGTGTAGGAAGATTATAGATGGACTGAGCCACGACAAATAAGTATTCTCAGGTGCACGGCCGTTGCCGATATTTAGTCGGCCGGCAGGGGAAAAATACTGCGATGTCATGAAGGCTGTTGGCTGTCTGGGTGGTGCTTGCCAGGGTTAGGACTACTCCACTTGGATTGCGAGTGATGATGTCCAGTGCTTTAGCGAGTCCAGGAGCTTGCCTGTGACAAAAGAATGGCGCAAATGCTCGTGCCAGTATGATGTGAAACACATGGACCACTAACCTTGGGCTGCAATCAACACAAAAGTAATATCCAGAAGTATGAACGCGAAATGGAATGTAATTTAAGTCTTAACATAAAAATGGTCGGTAACCGTATTGTACTCGCTACTGTTTTTATGCAACTTCAGTAACATGCTGCAATAAATGTAAAGCTCTGAAAATTACACCCTTTTTATATGGCATTTTGTGATGTAAACATTTATTGAAAGTTACTCGCTGCGCCAATGGGCACATGAGAAAATCCAAGGGTGCTACCGTAGATACGTATGTGACATCATAAATGAAAAATTTCAATGCAAACTTGCTAGTGTAGACCTTCAAAATCAACTTTCAACCATACATGGCATGATTATAGATTAATACTACACAATTTGCAACTCGATGGCCCCAAAAGTCCGATTTTTACTACTTTTTAAACACGATCAATACAATGGCTTGGTACTTGTAGTAAGAATAGTACAGTAGCCATTATAGTGTTAAGCTTTGGCGCAACACTCTTAAAACAACACATACCTCTACGCCCAGGGAAAGGCACAAGGGTGGGGCATTGTGCCTCTAGGAGGCCAACATTGTTCAGAATGCTCGCGCATAGGCACTTCGTACATGTCATAGGTTTGCCACATATAAGACTCAAGATCAAGCCATGATTCCGGCATGTTTTACAAGAGTACTCGCACACAATCATTTGGCGTTCAACTTCAAAGTTATCTCATGCACGCTCGCGCAAGGCCAACTTCAGCAGCACATCAGTAGTGCCTTAAAACTAATGACGTCAACAGCAAGAACATGCGACATCTCTTGCAACGGTAAGTTACCCTGATGAGAGGGAATTTATGGAGTTAAATCTCACCGTCTACTTAATTCAAAAACCATCACCTCCCCCCTC
>RHPI01002069.1:1134961-1159472 GCA_009103225.1 Chlorokybus atmophyticus
TGTAACAGCCTGGGGCATTTTTTGTATTTTATTGTACATAAAGTACTTATTTTGCCTTTTTTGCTGGCTTGATGAGGGCTTTTATGAGCTTTATTAAGCCCATGTGGCGCCTGCCCCTGCTGCCGCGCGCGACTCGCCTGCGACCTGCTCGACAGCAGCTAATTCGGCGACGTGACCCACCTGCCACGCGGTTGTGACACAGCCGCTGACTGGACACGCGCTGTGCAGTGCCAGGTGACGCGGACTGCACAGTCACACAGCCGCCGAAGGCCCAACGCGCGTGGCGGGGAGCCTGCACTTGGACCTGCCTTTAGATTTGGTAGTGAATAATGAAATGCCTGTTAATTAGGCTATTTCTTCCTAGTGCTTGTATAAATAGAAAAACCCTGTGTCATGCAACCAACTTTCTTTTCTGCTCTCTGCTGTGAGTATGCTGGTGCATGCTTGAGGGAGTTGTGGTCCAAGGCACACTGCTGCGTTCTTGCTTGGCGTGAGAAGTAGTAGTGTTCGTGTGCGTGGGCGCGACCGACGCGTGCGTGCGTGCGCGAGTGAAGGCAAGGTTCCGGTGTGAAGATTGTGCTCAGCTGCACACATGTGTTGTATGACTTGTGTGCTGTGTATGTGAGCACGAGCATCGTTACAGTGGTATCGGAGCCCTTGGAGGGGTTGGGTTTCTTGTTTTAAGGGGATATTAACTATCTCTTTGGTGTGTGAGGTATTTTTCTGTTTATGGACGCTACCATGGATGATGCACGTGTTGTGGAGCTTCAGCAAGTGCTGATAGCTGCTCATGATGAGCTGCAACGTGTCCAAGCATCAGCTCAAGTGGCACAATTTCAACAAGCCATGGCGCAAGCGCGCGCGTCCACGCCCGTTACAGCTCCTGTGGTTGCCCCATCAGCCTCTCGTCATGTGAAGCTACCAAAACCAAAGCCATTCAAGGGTCAGAGGGACGGTGACTGTGTGGAGGAATGGGTGTTTGCCGTTTCGACATGGTTAAAGCTCACCGAGGTACCTATACATCTCCGTGTCGATGTGGCTGCTACTTTCTTTGAGGGAGCTGCACTTGTGTGGTGGCGTCATCGTTGTGCTCGTGTGGAAGCTGGTCTTGAGGTTCCTTTCACTACCGTGGCTGAGCTGGCTGCTGAGGTGAAGAAACAGTTCGTACCGGTGGAGAGTGTGAAGACGGCACGCGACCAGCTCTCTATGCTTGTGCAAACGCAGTCCGTGATGGCCTATACCTCTGCGTTTCAGCGTCTTGTGCTCTCTGTACCGAGCATGACTGAGGAGGAGCAGCTGGACCGCTACACGCGCGGGTTGAAGACTCTTTGTCGCAAGGAAGTTGAGCTTCGTGACGCCAAGACNTTTTGATGGATACGTTTTTGGTACTTAAAAGCACCGAACAGCCCACATCGTAGGTGGCCTCTCTACGATGCGCATCAGCTTGGGCTTTTTGTCTGTCTTGCGCTGCGCGCATACAGTCTTTTGCCAACGCTAACCTATCCTGCATGGCCGAAGCCATCTCGCGCGCTGCAGGTACGCGAGTCACGTAAGTAGCGGGCAACTTAATGTTCGCAGGACTTAGTGGATGCACTCCGTAATTCAAGAAGAACGGAGTCTCCTGCACACTCTCTTGCCATGCATTATTGATCGCAAATTCAGCCATTGGGAGATAAATATCCCAATCACTCTGATTCGGGCTCACATAATGCCGGATGGTTTCCTCAATCACTTGATTGGCGCGTTCTGTTTGACCATCCGTCTGTGGATGGTAAGCAGTGCTCATGTTCNAGAAACGGCTCACCTCTGTAGCTGGAGAGGCTCCTGCTGAGGTGGTGATGCAGCCTCACTATGATGTTGAATGTCCAGCGGCTGGCGTGGAAGCGTTGTTGACGGTTGGCGGCATGTGCGCAACGGCAACGCAAAGCGGTATGGTTCGAGTGCCCGACAAGGCGAGGCAGCTGTTGGGAGTCATGGCTCTGATCCGTGAGGGCAATGGGCCATGGATGGAGTGCAAGATGCTGGTGGATTGCGGCGCGAACAGCAATTGCATGAGTCGTGAGGTTGCGCGTCGGCACAAGTGGTTGTCATGGGCAAATGCCGGCTCGGTGGCTCTAGTGGACGGCTATGCGCCAGCAGGAGGAGCTTCCAAGCAAAGCAAAGAGCTTGAAATGCACGTGGGGATGATGAAGGATCGCCTACGGTTTTGCTGCATCGAGCTGAACAACGGCTTTGATGGCATTTTGGGGCTGCCTTGGCTTTGGTCACATAACCCCGCCATTGATTGGAGGAAGCGGGTGCTCACTACCCCGGAAGCTGGTGGTGAGGTTTTGATGTGCTTCAATGCTTCAATGCAAGGCGCGTGTGTGGTTCAAGAGCGTGTGAGCTGCGTCGAGGCTGCTAGCAATGTGCTGCATGCGCGTGACGCGCACGACACGACGGCGCGCCAGCAAGCTGCACCACAACATGCTTCTAGCTCAAGGGGAGGGGTTCCAGAGCTGGTGTCACAAGTTTCTAAGACCAAGATGGAGCAGATCTGGTCCGGGAACAATGTGAAGGATGCATGGCTGTGCATGGTGCGTGAGACACCTCCCAAGTCGGACTTGGAGCTGGTCGGCACTGGTTCGGAGAGTTCGAAGGACCCCGAGGTGCAGAGGTTGCTTGAAGAGTTCAAAGACGTCATGGTGGATGGGCTACCAGCTGGTCTGCCACCCACGCGAAGTGTTGATCACCGTGTGGAACTGATAGAGGGCGTGCACAAGCCGCCGTACCGACCGGTGTACAAGTTGTCTCCGGCTGAACTCGAAGAGGCGAGGAGCCAAGTCGAGGACCTTCTACAACGTGGGTACATCAGGCACAGCAAGTCTCCTTACGGTGCACCTATCCTATTTGTACGTAAGAAGAGCGGAGCCTTGCGCATGTGCATCGACTATCGGCCACTCAACAACATCACCAAGAAGAATGTGTTCCCTTTGCCACGCATTGATGAGTTGTTGGAGCAGCTCGAGGGTGCTGAGTTCTTCTCAAGCTTGGACCTAGCTGGTGGCTACCATCAGATCCGTGTTGCGCCCGAAGACGTTGAGAAGACGGCTTTCAACACTCGCTATGGCCACTATGAGTGGTTGGTGATGTCCTTTGGCATGACAAATGCTCCGGCAACCTTTCAAACCTTGATGAATGAGGTCTTTGCTGATCTGATTGGCAAGGGCGTGCTAGTGTACCTCGACGACATCCTTGTGTACACAAAGAGCAAGAGAGAGCACGTGGCATTGCTACACGAGGTGATGCAGCGTTTACGTACACACAAGTTGTTTGCTCAGCTCAACAAGTGCCGCTTCTTGCTTGAAGAGGTAGAATACCTTGGCCACATTGTATCCAAGCAAGGAATCAAGGCAGATCCAAGCAAGCTTGCCGCGGTGCGCGATTGGGCTGCCCCGAAGGACGTGAAGGGTGTCATGTCGTTCCTAGGGCTTGCCGGCTACTATCGTAAGTTTGTAAAGGGCTTTTCGCACTTGGCGGCACCATTGACGGCATTGTTGAGGAAGGGGGTGGCTTGGAGCTGGTCGGAGGCTGCAACAAAGGCATTTTCCGACTTGAAAGAGGCCCTGACATCGGCTCCCGTGCTGCTGCATCCCAACATGCAATTGCCCTTTGTGGTGGCGTGTGATGCGTCCGACAAGGCTATTGGGGCTGTTTTGCAGCAGGATCACGGCAACGGCTTGCAACCGGTGGCCTATTTCAGCAAGAAGATGAGCGGGGCTGAGCTCAACTACCCCGTTCATGAGAAGGAATTGCTGGCGCAGGTGCTAGCGCTACGGCAATGGCGTTGTTTCCTTGAAGGCAAGCGGTTCACACTTGAGACGGACCACTCGCCATTAAGGTACCTTCAAACGCAGCCTCACCTCTCACGGCGGCAAGCTCGTTGGCTCGAGTTCTTCCAACTCTTCGACTTTGAAGTGAAGTACAAGCCGGGCTCTTCAAATAAGGTTGCGGACGCATTAAGCCGTCAACTCAACGCGCTTGAAACGGTGGTGCAAGTGCAGCCCAAGTGGCTTGACCAGATCCGTGCCTTATTGCATGAGGACGCGGTGGGGGAGAAGACCATTGAGGCGTTGGAGAATGGGACTGAACATAGCGGCCTTTGGGCATTGAAGGACGGGCTGCTATGGCATGGCGATCGCATGTACATACCCAACATTGCGCACATGCGCGTGGCATTGATGAAGGAAGCGCATGATGTGCCAATGGCTGGTCATCAAGGGCTGGAACGGACACTAGCCTTGTTGAAACAGAAATTTTTCTGGTCGGAGATGCATCGTGACGTTAAGGACTATGTGGCATTGTGCGACACTTGTCAAAGGGTGAAGGCGAGCAATCAACGCGCCAGTGGGCTGCTCCAACCATTGCCGATACCTTTGACGAAGTGGGAGCAAGTTACTCTTGACTTCATCACGGGGCTGCCACGGACACGTGAAGGGCATGATGCTATCTTGGTGTTTGTGGACAAGACTAGCAAAATGGTGCGATTGGCGCCATGTACGGAGACTTGCACAGCTCCCGAGGCTGCCAAGTTGTTCATCAAGCATGTGGTGCGCTCTCATGGCCTTCCAAGAAGCATTATCAGTGATAGAGACCCGCGGTTTACTGGCAACTTTTGGAGAGCTCTCCACGCAACTCTAGGCACGAGCTTGAAGTTCAGCACCGCGTACCACCCTGAAACGGACGGCCAAACGGAGCGCGCCAACCGCGTCATCGAAGACATGCTACGGTGCTATGTGAACAGCCGCCAAGACAATTGGGGAGACATGCTGGAGCTGATTGAGTTCACCATTAACAACCACAAGAGTGCAAGCACGGGCGTGACACCTTTCCTTATGAACTATGGGCAACATCCATTGACGCCATTGACGGCGTGGGTGCCTAGCATGCAAAGTTCAGATGTGGAGGCCGTGGACGGCTTTCTTGAAAGGTGTGCCGACATTACCAAGGCAGCTCGAGAGGCTCTGCTTGTGGCGCAAAACCGGCAAAAGCAATACGCCGATGCGCGTCGCAAGGATGTTGTGTTCGAGGAGGGTGACCTTGTAATGCTTTCAACCAAGCATGTGCAGCTGGTCACGGGGGTGCGCAAGCTGAGTGAGCGATGGTTTGGGCCCTTTAAAGTGATCAAGGTCATCTCGAAGGTGGCCTACAAGCTGGAGCTGCCCAATACCATGCATGTGCACCCTGTTTTTCATGTCTCGCTTCTTAAAGGTTATCGAGGGGAGCCACCAGCTCGTCCGCCTCCAGATGTGGTTCGTGAAGGTGAGGCTGAGTGGGAAGTGGAAGCAATTGTCACGGACAAGCTGATCCGAGGCGTGCGCAAGTATTTGGTGAAGTGGCGTGGCTATCCAATGCACGAGGCGACATACGAGCCCGAGGAGAGCTTTACCAATGCCAAACAGGTCTTGCAAGACTACAAGGCCAGAGGAGGCAGTCGTCAGCTTCGAGGACGAAGCTCCCCCGGGGGGGAAGGGGTGTAACAGCCTGGGGCATTTTTTGTATTTTATTGTACATAAAGTACTTATTTTGCCTTTTTTGCTGGCTTGATGAGGGCTTTTATGAGCTTTATTAAGCCCATGTGGCGCCTGCCCCTGCTGCCGCGCGCGACTCGCCTGCGACCTGCTCGACAGCAGCTAATTCGGCGACGTGACCCACCTGCCACGCGGTTGTGACACAGCCGCTGACTGGACACGCGCTGTGCAGTGCCAGGTGACGCGGACTGCACAGTCACACAGCCGCCGAAGGCCCAACGCGCGTGGCGGGGAGCCTGCACTTGGACCTGCCTTTAGATTTGGTAGTGAATAATGAAATGCCTGTTAATTAGGCTATTTCTTCCTAGTGCTTGTATAAATAGAAAAACCCTGTGTAATGCAACCAACTTTGTTTTCTGCTCTCTGCTGTGAGTATGCTGGTGCATGCTTGAGGGAGTTGTGGTCCAAGGCACACTGCTGCGTTCTTGCTTGGCGTGAGAAGTAGTAGTGTTCGTGTGCGTGGGCGCGCTCGACGCGTGCGTGCGTGCGCGAGTGAAGGCAAGGTTCCGGTGTGAAGATTGTGCTCAGCTGCACACATGTGTTGTATGACTTGTGTGCTGTGTATGTGAGCACGAGCATCGTTACAGTGGTATCGGAGCCCTTGGAGGGGTTGGGTTTCTTGTTTTAAGGGGATATTAACTATCTCTTTGGTGTGTGAGGTATTTTTCTGTTTATGGACGCTACCATGGATGATGCACGTGTTGTGGAGCTTCAGCAAGTGCTGGTAGCTGCTCATGAGGAGCTGCAACGTGTCCAAGCATCTGCCCAAGCTCAAGCGGCACAATTTCAACAAGCCATGGCGCAAGCGCGCGCGTCCACGCCCGTTACAGCTCCTGTGGTTGCCCCATCAGCCTCTCGTCATGTGAAGCTACCAAAACCAAAGCCATTCAAGGGTCAGAGGGACGGTGACTGTGTGGAGGAATGGGTGTTTGCCGTTTCGACATGGTTAAAGCTCACCGAGGTACCTATACATCTCCGTGTCGATGTGGCTGCTACTTTCTTTGAGGGAGCTGCACTTGTGTGGTGGCGTCATCGTTGTGCTCGTGTGGAAGCTGGTCTTGAGGTTCCTTTCACTACCGTGGCTGAGCTGGCTGCTGAGGTGAAGAAACAGTTCGTACCGGTGGAGAGTGTGAAGACGGCACGCGACCAGCTCTCTACGCTTGTGCAAACGCAGTCCGTGATGGCCTATACCTCTGCGTTTCAGCGTCTTGTGCTCTCTGTACCGAACATGACTGAGGAGGAGCAGCTGGACCGCTACACGCGCGGGTTGAAGACTCTTTGTCGCAAGGAAGTTGAGCTTCGTGACGCCAAGACTCTCGCGGAGGCCATTCGCATTGCTGAGCGCACGGACGTGTTGTACTTCAAGGGGGCTGCCAAAAACACTGATCGTGGACATTACAATCACTTCCGTGGAGGTTCGTATCGCTCATACGCATCTGTTGGGGCTGGTTCGGGAGCTGCAGCAACTCAGGGGGCTGGCTTGGGACCAACTCCAATGGAATTGGGTGCGCTCCATGTTGCTATGAAGGCCCCAAAGGGTCGGGAGGCTGCCAAGGCTGTTCGGAAGTGCTGGGAGTGCTCTTCTGCTGATCACGTGCGCTCCAACTGCCCTATCTATAAGGCAAAGTCTGCTGCACATGCCCGCAACGCTCGCAGCGGTGGACGCGTGAACATGGTGGAGGAGGAGATGTTGCAGCCGGGAAACGGCTCACCTCAGTAGCTGGAGAGGCTCCTGCTGAGGTGGTGATGCAGCCTCACTATGATGTTGAATGTCCAGCGGCTGGCGTGGAAGCGTTGTTGACGGTTGGCGGCATGTGCGCAACGGCAACGCAAAGCGGTATGGTTCGAGTGCCCGACAAGGCGAGGCAGCTGTTGGGAGTCATGGCTCTGATCCGTGAGGGCAATGGGCCATGGATGGAGTGCAAGATGCTGGTGGATTGCGGCGCGAACAGCAATTTCATGAGTCGTGAGGTTGCGCGTCGGCACAAGTGGTTGTCATGGGCAAATGCCGGCTCGGTGGCTCTAGCGGACGGCTATGCGCCAGCAGGAGGAGCTTCCAAGCAAAGCAAAGAGCTTGAAATGCACGTGGGGATGATGAAGGATCGCCTACGGTTTTGCTGCATCGAGCTGAACAACGGCTTTGATGGCATTTTGGGGCTGCCTTGGCTTTGGTCACATAACCCCGCCATTGATTGGAGGAAGCGGGTGCTCACTACCCCGGAAGCTGGTGGTGAGGTTTTGATGTGCTTCAATGCTTCAATGCAAGGCGCGTGTGTGGTTCAAGAGCGTGTGAGCTGCGTCGAGGCTGCTAGCAATGTGCTGCATGCGCGTGACGCGCACGACACGACGGCGCGCCAGCAAGCTGTACCACAACATGCTTCTAGCTCAAGGGGAGGGGTTCCAGAGCTGGTGTCACAAGTTTCTAAGACCAAGATGGAGCAGATCTGGTCCGGGAACAATGTGAAGGATGCATGGCTGTGCATGGTGCGTGAGACACCTCCCAAGTCGGACTTGGAGCTGGTCGGCACTGGTTCGGAGAGTTCAAAGGACCCCGAGGTGCAGAGGTTGCTTGAAGAGTTCAAAGACGTCATGGTGGATGGGCTACCAGCTGGTCTGCCGCCCACGCGAAGTGTTGATCACCGTGTGGAACTGATAGAGGGCGTGCACAAGCCGCCGTACCGACCGGTGTACAAGTTGTCTCCGGCTGAACTCGAAGAGGCGAGAAGCCAAGTCGAGGACCTTCTACAACGTGGGTACATCAGACACAGCAAGTCTCCTTACGGTGCACCTATCCTATTTGTACGTAAGAAGAGCGGAGCCTTGCGCATGTGCATCGACTATCGGCCACTCAAAAACATCACCAAGAATGTGTTCCCTTTGCCACGCATTGATGAGTTGTTGGAGCAGCTCGAGGGTGCTGAGTTCTTCTCAAGCTTGGACCTAGCTGGTGGCTACCATCAGATCCGTGTTGCGCCCGAAGACGTTGAGAAGACGGCTTTCAACACTCGCTATGGCCACTATGAGTGGTTGGTGATGTCCTTTGGCATGACAAATGCTCCGGCAACCTTTCAAACCTTGATGAATGAGGTCTTTGCTGATCTGATTGGCAAGGGCGTGCTAGTGTACCTCGACGACATCCTTGTGTACACAAAGAGCAAGAGAGAGCACGTGGCATTGCTACACGAGGTGATGCAGCGTTTACGTACACACAAGTTGTTTGCTCAGCTCAACAAGTGCCGCTTCTTGCTTGAAGAGGTAGAATACCTTGGCCACATTGTATCCAAGCAAGGAATCAAGGCAGATCCAAGCAAGCTTGCCGCGGTGCGCGATTGGGCTGCCCCGAAGGACGTGAAGGGTGTCATGTCGTTCCTAGGGCTTGCCGGCTACTATTGTAAGTTTGTAAAGGGCTTTTCGCACTTGGCGGCACCATTGACGGCATTGTTGAGGAAGGGGGTGGCTTGGAGCTGGTCGGAGGCTGCAACAAAGGCATTTTCCGACTTGAAAGAGGCCCTGACATCGGCTCCCGTGCTGCTGCATCCCAACATGCAATTGCCCTTTGTGGTGGCGTGTGATGCGTCCGACAAGGCTATTGGGGCTGTTTTGCAGCAGGATCACGGCAACGGCTTGCAACCGGTGGCCTATTTCAGCAAGAAGATGAGCGGGGCTGAGCTCAACTACCCCGTTCATGAGAAGGAATTGCTGGCGCAGGTGCTAGCGCTACGGCAATGGCGTTGTTTCCTTGAAGGCAAGCGGTTCACACTTGAGACGGACCACTCGCCATTAAGGTACCTTCAAACGCAGCCTCACCTCTCACGGCGGCAAGCTCGTTGGCTCGAGTTCTTCCAACTCTTCGACTTTGAAGTGAAGTACAAGCCGGGCTCTTCAAATAAGGTTGCGGACGCATTAAGCCGTCAACTCAACGCGCTTGAAACGGTGGTGCAAGTGCAGCCCAAGTGGCTTGACCAGATCCGTGCCTTATTGCATGAGGACGCGGTGGGGGAGAAGACCATTGAGGCGTTGGAGAATGGGACTGAACATAGCGGCCTTTGGGCATTGAAGGACGGGCTGCTATGGCATGGCGATCGCATGTACATACCCAACATTGCGCACATGCGCGTGGCATTGATGAAGGAAGCGCATGATGTGCCAATGGCTGGTCATCAAGGGCTGGAACGGACACTAGCCTTGTTGAAACAGAAATTTTTCTGGTCGGAGATGCATCGTGACGTTAAGGACTATGTGGCATTGTGCGACACTTGTCAAAGGGTGAAGGCGAGCAATCAACGCGCCAGTGGGCTGCTCCAACCATTGCCGATACCTTTGACGAAGTGGGAGCAAGTTACTCTTGACTTCATCACGGGGCTGCCACGGACACGTGAAGGGCATGATGCTATCTTGGTGTTTGTGGACAAGACTAGCAAAATGGTGCGATTGGCGCCATGTACGGAGACTTGCACAGCTCCCGAGGCTGCCAAGTTGTTCATCAAGCATGTGGTGCGCTCTCATGGCCTTCCAAGAAGCATTATCAATGATAGAGACCCGCGGTTTACTGGCAACTTTTGGAGAGCTCTCCACGCAACTCTAGGCACGAGCTTGAAGTTCAGCACCGCGTACCACCCTGAAACGGACGGCCAAACGGAGCGCGCCAACCGCGTCATCGAAGACATGCTACGGTGCTATGTGAACAGCCGCCAAGACAATTGGGGAGACATGCTGGAGCTGATTGAGTTCACCATTAACAACCACAAGAGTGCAAGCACGGGCGTGACACCTTTCCTTATGAACTATGGGCAACATCCATTGACGCCATTGACGGCGTGGGTGCCTAGCATGCAAAGTTCAGATGTGGAGGCCGTGGACGGCTTTCTTGAAAGGTGTGCCGACATTACCAAGGCAGCTCGAGAGGCTCTGCTTGTGGCGCAAAACCGGCAAAAGCAATACGCCGATGCGCGTCGCAAGGATGTTGTGTTCGAGGAGGGTGACCTTGTAATGCTTTCAACCAAGCATGTGCAGCTGGTCACGGGGGTGCGCAAGCTGAGTGAGCGATGGTTTGGGCCCTTTAAAGTGATCAAGGTCATCTCGAAGGTGGCCTACAAGCTGGAGCTGCCCAATACCATGCATGTGCACCCTGTTTTTCATGTCTCGCTTCTTAAAGGTTATCGAGGGGAGCCACCAGCTCGTCCGCCTCCAGATGTGGTTCGTGAAGGTGAGGCTGAGTGGGAAGTGGAAGCAATTGTCACGGACAAGCTGATCCGAGGCGTGCGCAAGTATTTGGTGAAGTGGCGTGGCTATCCAATGCACGAGGCGACATACGAGCCCGAGGAGAGCTTTACCAATGCCAAACAGGTCTTGCAAGACTACAAGGCCAGAGGAGGCAGTCGTCAGCTTCGAGGACGAAGCTCCCCCGGGGGGGAAGGGGTGTAACAGCCTGGGGCATTTTTTGTATTTTATTGTACATAAAGTACTTATTTTGCCTTTTTTGCTGGCTTGATGAGGGCTTTTATGAGCTTTATTAAGCCCATGTGGCGCCTGCCCCTGCTGCCGCGCGCGACTCGCCTGCGACCTGCTCGACAGCAGCTAATTCGGCGACGTGACCCACCTGCCACGCGGTTGTGACACAGCCGCTGACTGGACACGCGCTGTGCAGTGCCAGGTGACGCGGACTGCACAGTCACACAGCCGCCAAAGGCCCAACGCGCGTGGCGGGGAGCCTGCACTTGGACCTGCCTTTAGATTTGGTAGTGAATAATGCAATGCCTGTTAATTAGGCTATTTCTTCCTAGTGCTTGTATAAATAGAAAAACCCTGTGTAATGCAACCAACTTTGTTTTCTGCTCTCTGCTGTGAGTATGCTGGTGCATGCTTGAGGGAGTTGTGGTCCAAGGCACACTGCTGCGTTCTTGCTTGGCGTGAGAAGTAGTAGTGTTCGTGTGCGTGGGCGCGACCGACGCGTGCGTGCGTGCGCGAGTGAAGGCAAGGTTCCGGTGTGAAGATTGTGCTCAGCTGCACACATGTGTTGTATGACTTGTGTGCTGTGTATGTGAGCACGAGCATCGTTACACTCCTCACCCACCCCAACCACTGGGATGCTCATGCGCCTCCAACCAACACCCCCGTCCAAGTACACTGTCACAGGTGGCACCTGCCTGTAATTATCGCCGCAAACATGAGGCCTACCGGATCTATGAGCCATAGCCATAATCATCCCCACTGCCGCCCCACCAACACAACCTACGCCATACTATACTTCCGTCCATGTACACTGTCACAGGTGGCACCTGTCTGTAACTATCGCCGCAAACATGAGGCCTACCGGATCTATGAGCCATAGCCATAATCACCCCCACTGCCGCCCCACCACCACAACCTACGCCGCCGCCACGGAATGCCCTTCACGGGGCGGCATGAGTTATTAGCTACCAGAACAACTCGGTCATAATAGCTTTCAAATTCTGTCAGGGGCGCCAAGGTTAAAACCTTAAAATACTGCCGCTAACCTCGTCAACCCCGCCAACACCACAGCCTAGACTACCGTAGTACTGTGACAGTACTATTACCAAAACTTAATCCGCAAGAATCTAATTGTGGGGACGTGGGACCGCTTAACAGTCTTGTCTGATCAGGGAGGCGACATGGAAGGCTGCGGCGGCAGCGAGGACACTGTGGTTGTGGTTGTGGTGGTACCAATTGCAAGCTCAAAAAACATCCGCCGACTTCACATTATGCATGCGGAATTTGTCGGCAATTTTAGTATGCATCTGCGTACTTTGGGTCAAAGTGGTTCAACACAAATTTGGGTCGCTATTATCGAGAAAAATACATGTCATAACAATTTCAAACCATATATCATGACATTATTACACCCCAAAACATGCACTCGAAATAGTCATAGCATGTACAGTGTGACAACATATGCGTCACATATGTATATTGTGGATAAAATTGCGAATCATACGTTTCCAACATATCACTTTTACAAACTCATATGTGGCGTATGACTTGCATGTGACATGAATGTACATAACCTCACTAGACTACAAACGCAAACAATTTACACATCATGCACAATGTCTAAATGTGTTAGTCTACATTCATGTTCATACATAACAAAATATGTGCACCTCACTTGCTGACCACACGTTGTGACACTTTATACATGTTGTCATATATACAGTATTTAAGACATAACGGATTGATTTCATAATAATGTTATTGCAAAATTGATTGCACTGATTATGACCGTAATTGTGCATTGTCAGATATCAAGGCCACCTGGGCGTTCCAAGACCGAGAAGTTGTCATGCCTGATTATGGTTGCTGCATCAATAATCAGGCATGACACTCTGTCATCACCTGCTGGTGAGCAGTACTGCTGCGGCTCACAGGCTGTGAGTCACAGCACTCGCGAATTGTAGTCTACAATGATCCGTAAGCTTAGCATGCAACGCTAGTGCAGAGAGGCGAGTTGGTATTCTTACAGCAGGGGAACTTGCGACTAGACTTGATTGTAGCCTGCCAAAGTCTGCGTGACCGTGGGCGGCGGCAGGAGCAGCAATGGGAGCGGAGCAGAGCGCTCCTCAGGCTGGCAGGCTGCCTGCTTCTGCCGCTGGTGCTCCTGCATCGTCTGGAGCGTCGTCGTCGCCGCAGCCGGTGGTGTGGGGCGCGAAGCAAGCTGAGACTGCTGCTGAGGTGCGATCATCTCAACATGTTGGGCAAAGCTCAATCTGCGCTGTGTTATTGTGGCTTGTGCTACACACAAGCACATCCCAGCTTGCGACTTACAAGCTTCCAGACTGCATTTCTGATGTGTCGGAGTGAAATGTTGCACCGCTGCACGCTGCACGCTGCATGCTCCTGATAAAGACTGTGCATTTGTCTTTGCATGCAGTCGGTTCCGCTGTATTGCATTGTACATGACTGTAAACTGGTCAAGCTGCCCTTCAGGACAATAGCCATTGTATCGCATGCAAGCTGGTCATACATAGCTGCCCTGCTTGCGTGTCTGGTAGTAAGTTGTAGTGGATGCAAGCTGTTCGTACAGTATGTGGTGTTGCTCCAGAAACCGTGACCATGGAAGGCATTCTGATGTGCTATGTCACTACAGGATGCGCAGACAAAAGTGACGCAGGATCAGGAAAGGTAGAAATGCACTTGCGCTATATAGATCGGTTCAGTTCAGCTTGGCATCAATGAATGCAATAGATGATACGCAATGTCATGCACTGAACACTCTAAGCTGCTGCCGCTGCGATATTGTCAACCACGCCGGTTGCGCAGTAGCAATATTGCCCCAGCCAACCAGTCGGCGGCCAGCGAGTCATCGGAGCGCATCGTTCAGCTTGCAGCTGGAGAGCTGCACACTCTTGCCCTCACAGGCAAGGCTGCCTCAGGACTAAATGCAGTTCACTCATGTTGTACACACAGCAGCATGTTCAGATTGTAAGTTTGCACTAACATCAACGTTGCCTGCTTGTGCTGTCTGTCAGCCAAAGGCAAGGTCCTAGCTTGGGGCAAAGGAGGCTTTGGCAGGCTGGGATTGGGCGACAACAAAGACCGTGCGGTCCCGGCTGAGGTCAGGTTCAGTGGTTCTGAGCCGTGCATTATAGCAGTCGCAGCCGGCAGCTGCCACAGCCTTGCACTTGCAGGTACCAACCATGAAGATGATGTGGAGCAGACGAGCTCATTTGCTAGTTGAATCTCAAGCGCTGTGTTGTTGACACTGACTGATTTTGCACTGTCTGCAGCGGATGGACACATCTGGAGCTGGGGTGACGGTTCATGTATCCTCACGCAAAACACATGTAGTGTAAGGTAGCAACTTGCTACATGACAGAGAAGGTTGCAGTTGCTAAATTGTTTGCAGCCCTTGACTCCTGGAAGATGGCCAGCTCGGATGCAGCCAGCACGAGGCCACCACCCCACAGCGTGTGGTCTGCAAGTCCAGGCTTGAGGACGGGGGCTCCGAGCAGGACGTGTTCTTTGCGCACATTGCCGCCGGCGGGCTCATGTCCGGGGCCATCGATAAGGCCGGGAACCTGTGGACATGGGGCAAGAGCATTGTGCCAAACAGGCCTGACCAGGATGAGGTGGACAGCGGCAGCGCGCCCACGCAGTCATCTGCATTCAGTCAAATGCGAGTCCTTCAGGTGTCGTGCGTGCATGCGTGCGTGCATGCAGAACGTGTTACCAACGCGTGGGTTGTGACATGGCTGCGCACATGTCTTCCAGGTGGCTTTTGGGAGCGAACACATGCTGGTTATTACGAACGACTTGAAGACTGGCAGTAGACCAAAACTGTTTGGATGGGGCCTGAACAGATATGGTCAACTTGGCGTGGGAGACTTGGACGACCGCCCAGCGCCAAGCGAGGTGAACGTGTTTCATGGAGCTGGGAAGGACTTCACCGCAGATGAGGTGCTGCTAGATGTTGTACATCACTCTAGCCTTTGTACGGGAACCACCAATGTTCGTGTGTATGGCAACACCATATCCTAACAATGCAGGTGGGAGTGCCCATTGCAGTGGCTTGTGGTACACACCACAGCATTGTGGTTACAAGGCTCGACACGGGAAGGAAAGCGCTCTTTGCGTTCGGTCTCGGCGAGAATGGCCAGCTAGGCACGGGTGTAACTGCCAACGCCCGCGTGCCGACGCTTGTCAGGCTGCCGGATGTGGCAGCCGTTGCGTGCGGGTCGTTCCACACCTGCGCCGTAGACGAACGCGGCACACCCTTCGTATGGGGCATGGATGGCGGGCGAGGCCTAACCGCACGAGGGGGCATCAGCGATGCAATGGAACCTGTAACATTGCCGTTACCGAGTGCAGGTCTTTATGCCATGCATGCTACTAATAAGTCAACTGTACGCCTTTCAATGTGTACAGGATTCACAGTACATACACGCACTGTCAATCAACTCTTGGTAAGTCTGATATACTTTTCAGGTGGTATGGTGGGTTGTGGAAGTGCGCACACGATGGTTGCAAGCGCGGATGGGCAGGAGTTGTGGGCTTGGGGCCGGGGACTGCACGGAGTCCTGGGCACGGGTGACACGGCAGACCAGTGGCTACCTGCGCGGGTCGCTTTACCTCACGAGAAGGACTTCGAAGCGCCTGCTGCGGCAGCGCAGAGACCAGAAGCAGATGCACAAGCACACACCTCAGAAGCCAGCGCATTGAAACTGGCACCAACTCAAACAGAAGAAACCTCCTCCACACTTCCAGAGGCGTCGTCTATTGTAGACGTACAGGTCAAGCGCGAACCCGCAGACGGAGTCCCGCAAGGATTGGAAGCTCTTCCTGTGGAGTTGGCAGAGTTGGTGCGAAATGTGGGTGCTGAGCTGCAACAGCTGCGAGCCGAGAACGGTTAGCTTGACCGCCAATGTGGTTGCACAATGAACATGAGGAGGCTTACCAAGGTGTATGCTAACCTGGTTCGTTTGGTCATCTGCTGTACTTGTGCTGTTTGCAGCGTCAATTAAGAAGCAGATCGCTGAGCTTGAGGACTCTGTGAGGCAGCATGCTGCGCCAGCAGAACCTAGGTATGGCGCATGTGCAGATCATTAAATACCACATTGTTGTGTTGTGTGTGTTGTGTGTGAACAGTTACTGAATACCAAAAAGTAATACGCAGTAATTGTGCAAGTCTTGTTAGCACGTGTCCTAGCCAGGGTGCTCTGGCATGAGATCACACGGAAGGTTTCTCCCTACACGGCTGCGTACTGGGCTTTGTACATGTCATATGCAATGCATGGCACCATGCTGATGACAGCTACTAATACTGATTCCTGCAGCGAAGAAGCAGATTGGGCCAAATACGTCGCAGCGCTGGATGCTGCTCACCTGAAGCGCATAGAAGAATTGTATGCACGCAGACACAAAACTCTACAGGTGCGTGTTACATAAAAGCCAGCTGTTGCCCATTCTTCAGCACATTGGCTACGAGCAGCATTTATCAACTCGTTATTTGTGGCAACGCATTGGCGCATCTAGTGTCTTATGAGGTCTCGCATCCAGGCTGAAATGCTCCGGAGAGAAGTGGCTGCTACATGTCATGCTGTGATTCGGCAGATGGGTTACGGTTCCATCGCATCATCTGCGCCGGCGGCGCAGAGCGACATCTCCCTTGGGGAAAGCATATATCAAAGGCTGAAAGGTTCATAGGCTCAGTGCTGAGTTTGAGACACTGTAAGATGTACAGCTGTGGCGACTGGGCTTCTACCTGTTGCAACAATTGGCATGCTGCTCCTGTCATGTTAGTAATGCACCAGGAACCACTCGTCCTGGTGAAAAGGCAGGGCTGCTGGTAGACATGTGGTGAAGTGAAGTACTTGATCTGACAAGTGTGCCTTTGCAAAGTCAAGCTTGTGTACAGGATGTATATGACGTGCTGTTGTGCACACGCATGCAATGTGCACATCACTCAAGCATTTCACTCACACTAGTACACATGACCATTGTTACCACCGTGATAGTAGCCAGAGCATCGACATGCATGACAAAAATGTCACGCAACTGGTCCACATGATTGGTGCACTCCGAGTCATACTGACCTTTGCTGTGTATAGGTGGTTGTTGTGCGGGAAGCATACATCCTCAAGAATGGAACCATAACACACAACCTGGGCATGAAGCAAACTTCATAGTAGGTAGCAATGCACGCGCGGGCAAGCCAGCACAAACTGAAGTGCGGGCCAAGGCACAGAGAAGCTCACGCTTGCTGCACTCTCCGCAGGCAATGCCACTCCGCACTTTGTGTCCACATCACAATCTAGCCCACTAGACCATAAGACACTCAAGCAGCAACAGGGTGGGATACGCAGAAAGCAAGGGCAAGCACAACCTGCACAGCGTAGGCTGGACATGCAAGATTGTCACAGCCTACGATGCCAACTGCTTGCATACGAATCAAAGTGTGGGCAACAGAACAAAGCTTACAAAGCACGCAATCATTGTGCACAGCCTCTCCCAACTCAGGTGATGCTACACATATGGCAGGTGTGACTTAAGATGGCTCTTAACATAGCCAACCGCCTTTCAGCTGATTGCATGCTGCTGGATGAAAAATAAGACAATAACTGCTACTATCAATGTTCTATTCACAGCAATACTAGCCATGACTCTACAAGTACACATGCTAGACTAGTTCCGAACATCACAGTCCCAGGTCTCGCTTCATTTTCTGCAGCAGAGCCTCGACATCATCTTCCTCAGAAGTGCTCTTCTTTGGCGTCGAGCGCTGTGCATTACCAGAGCTTGCTGAACCAGACCGAGAATCATAACCGTTTCTGCTGCCACTGCTGCTACTACTGCTACTACTGCTGCTGCTGCTGCTGCTGCTGCCGCCGCTGCTGCTTTTGGGCCTTGGGCTGCTACTGGTGGAGCTTGCACTCCCGCTGTACGCCCTGCCGTTGAACTCATTAGTATCGTTATCGTCCTTGATGTCGAGCTCCTTCTCTAAGAACTCCACAAACTCCTCACCCAAGTCCTGCAAGACAGAAAAGACGAAGTTAGCGGGCTCGGGTTCTGTTGGTCAGATGTGCGCGCAGTAGGGAGAGTGAGCGATACCAAAAGGTCATGTAACAATTGTGCGCCGTAACTCTGGAGCCCTACCGCCAACTCTTCCCACAAGCTCTTGGTTTTCCCGGCTTTGACTCGGTCTGCCCGGCGCTTCAAATCTGCTTCTATATCCTTAAACAAGTCCCCTGAGCAAGCAAGGTGCACGTTAGATCATACATAAGACACAGAGCAACACTGACCATAGGAAAGTAGACATAATTGAAATCTCACCAAATCCGTAAAACTCTTCCTCTTCCTTCTTTTTACTGCTGGTCTCTCGACCCCACATGTTGTCCCATGCATTACCCAAGTCAAAGTCCCCAAACCCGCCTGACCCAGTGCGTGTTCGCTCCCAGTCATACCGCTGCCTTGACTTGGGATCCGATAGCGTCTGGTAGGCCATCTTGATGTCAAGAAACCGCTCTTGTGCATCAGCCTGCGTATTGGTTACAAAAAAACATGAAACTCCTGCTGAAACAACACCCTGCCCAGGAATGCAAGCACACATAGACTGATCAGACCTGACAGCATTCCGCACAAGTAAATGCGCACATTTACTTGTGAACAGCTGCATGGCTGACTGCAAGTCGAACAACATACACAGGGGACCTACCGCTTTATTGACATCCGGATGGTACTTCAAAGCAAGCTTCCGGTACGCCTGCTTAATTTCTTTGTCCGTTGCTCCTGTCTGCAACCCCAGCAGGGTGTAGTAGTCCTGCTTGCCCCCTCCGCTGCTGCTCGCGCGGCATTGCTGCACAAACCCTCGCCGCCTGCTGCGCTGTTTCCTCCTTTCAACAACAGGAGAAAGAGCAAACCTCCTGTGCTGACTGAAACTGGCCGCGCAGCTTGACTTCTGCTGCAAATCCCTACAGCACAAACCAGGTTACAGCAGCGTGGAAGGATTTCACCCAACTGGGTTTGCGTGCATGCGTGCGTGAAACGATTCGTCTCTACTGCCACTCCTCAATCTTTACGTTGTCTTCAATCGGAACCAGCGCTCAAGCTAACTCCGAATAAAGAACGCAAGGACGATGCACGGTACAGTTGCATGCATGCAAGCGCCAGCGAGTCAAGCAGATCAAATGAAAAGACTAGGGTTACGTAATTAGAAAAGCTGTTTCACGGTTTCAGTCACAGCATGTGAGCAATGTTTGTGTCTGTGTGCGGGATCGCCAAAGAAAAGCCGATCGCTAATATTAATTGCACACCTTTGCAAACGGGGAGCTGCTCGGCTGCAGCGGTAGGCACCGGAGGACGCCGCGACGTTACCCGAGCTCAAACCGCAACTCTGGCAAACATGCCAGCTAGCATCCATCCAATCCAGACAGCCAGATCAGGCCGCACCAGCGCTAAATTAAACCCGGACCTTGACTGCCAGCGTGCAGGCAGCCAAGCTCCTTACAACAAGCTAAATCTAAGTCCAGGAGAGAAGCGGCGAAGCAACGGCTACAGTCCAGGCAGCCAGCAGCAGTCCAGCTGCCAAGCACCGCTGCACAGCTGAGACACTGACCCGAAAACAAGCTTGAGCCTGCCCTCACAGACGTTCAACACAACAGGTTAGGCACACGCAGAACCTCTCCACCCGCCGCGGCAAGAACCACAACGACCGCTAGCGCCCACACTGCTGCTGTTGCCACCGCCGCCGCCCGCCAGCACACCTTCCGTGAGTTGCACGGTTGATATCTTGCGGCCGTGGCGATCTCCGCCATTGTTTTCGGACATCCACGAGGGTGTTCCCACAACAAAATCAAATCTCGATCGGGGCCAGAGTCCTGCCGACTGTTGGGGCTGGGCTTAAGTGATGTGACCAATGCAGGGTCCTTTTTAAACACTCGTTTACGGCTCACTTAGGTTATTGATGCTCGTGAACCAACAAACCTAGGCTCTAGGTCCCAATAAGTTCAGAGCCGGAATCAACTTGAAAGTCCTTCTGAAGTTAGGACCTTTGTAGATAAACCAATCTTGGCAAGGCGTTGGGTCGGCTCCTGCCCCAACAGGTTTTGTCTGCAAGCCTGTGTCCGGCATTCAGACGCCGCTGCCCCGACACAGGCAAATGTATATCGGTCATTGTCTGATATATTCATGCAAATGGCCGCTGATGTCCCATGTGTACGTACCATCTACTGTGTGTTTCATTCAGCCTCCGGCAGCAGCCACGTCACCCTGCTGCGCCAAGCGGGATCTCTCCTCATTGGGGGTGACCGCCAACTGGCTGCATATTTCTGCCGTCGTCACCCCGCATAACGTAGCTGTAGTATACGTTAGAAGTAACGGTCATAACGTAGCACAATCTGCTTGTGTGCACTGGGCTAACGCACGCACAACGCTCTAAACTATCGCGAGGGTTATGCCAGAGGTTCTAGAATCTTTCTGCCCAAACCCTAAACGAGCTCAGAAACAAACTGGCTTGTGCTTGAAGTGCAGCAGCTACACATTGTTAGTGCAGGTTGCTGGTGCTGTGAGTCGGCGGCGTAATCATGGCGGCGGCGGTGGTGGGTTCTGTCTCTGTGGCGAAGGCGGCTGCCTTGTTTGTTGCATCCGGAGCACCTCAGGCTGGGAAGAAGAGCAGGCGCGCTGCCACACCAGCCGCCGTACTGCAGACTCTGTCCCTGAGGTCGTCCCAGGCCGTGGCTTCCAGGTCTGCCCTCCAGGTAAGGAGCTATTTCGCATGCAGGTTGCTTTAGGCGCTGAGCACAGCCATTCCATCTTCATGCATGCTTCTGTACGCTGCTCGTGGATGTATGAGCGGCACCCGTGCGCAAGTCGCTGAGCGCGTGTCCATCAATTGCAACAGTAGACGTTCTTGCATGCCGTACTGTTCATACCAGCATGCGCACTGCATTGAACTGTTGTAGGTGCATGCATGTGTGAGTGTGTAGAGTCTGCCACCAAATCTCATGCACACGCAGGCCACGTGTTGAATGTTTTATGCCAATACGCAGCGCAAGAGGGTCAGCTGCAAGGGCTTGCATTTCTTGTCGCTTATTCGTCTAGAGTAGTCCTTGCACTTTTTAACCGCTCACGAAATCCGGGTCGCAGATGTAATCAGGTCGTAGGTATAGTATGTTGCTCTGGATACGGATGCCAGTGTTCTGTGCATGCGCTCATCAGTTCTGGCCATCTATTGCGCATGTGTTCCTCTGTGCGACATGCAGACAACCTTTGCCATGCTTGTTTTACAGATTTTGTGAGCGCGGTTTTGGCCATGCTTCTTGCAAGCAAATAGTGGTATAATGTTTTTCGTTGCGCTGTGGTGATACCCAAACAACAAGAGCCGTTACCTTTTGTGTGTTTTGTTTGACAATCGCACTGTGTGTTAACAGGCTAGCAGCAAGTGCATTGTACCCAAGGCATCCCGCGGTGTCCTGCATATTACCTGCGAAACTGATGTTGCAGCGACGCCTCAAGTGGACCTTGACACCAAGAAGAAGATCTACAGGGATTGCAAGCAGGCGGTGGAGCAGCTCATCAAGGACAGGAACTGCAACCCTATTATGATTCGCGCAGGCTGGCATGATGCTGGCACGTACAATGTGAACATTGAGGAGTGGCCCCAGAGGGGTGGTACAAATGGCAGCTTGCGATTCCCTATTGAGCAAGGCCATGGAGCTAACGCAGGCATGGTTGTGGCTTACAACCTGTTGAAGCCCATCAACGTAAGTGATTGCTACTTTCAATTGTTTTTCAAAAGTTCCATGCAACACACTTGCTGAATGGTCTTTTGTACATGCAGAAGAAGTTCCCAGAAGTGACTTGGGCTGATCTTTTCCAAATGGCTGGCGCTGTGGCTATTGAGGTTGCGGGTGGACCTGCCATCGACATGAAGTATGGGCGGGTTGACACAACTAGCGATGCTGATTGCCCGGAGTCTGGCAGGTAATGAGAGTGACATTCTGGATTGTCTGCTGTCACAATCTTTCAGCTGCTCATGCAGTTGTTCAAATCTGATTGTACAGGTTGCCCGATGCTGACCCAAAGACAACTGGTCGGGGAGAGCCAGCAGAGCATCTGCGTAACGTCTTCTACAGAATGGGCCTCAATGATCAGGATATCGTTGCATTGTCAGGTAACTACACCACACGAGTGGTATGTGTTAAGGCATTTCTGAACCAGCACCTGCAGCATGAACGCGCTGGAGCAGCTGCAGGTTGTGATGGCCAGTGTATGTATTTGCCTGTATCACTCGCATGTGGTCATCTGCAGGTGCGCACACCATGGGTCGCGTGCGCCAGGACCGCAGCGGGTTTGGAGTGAAGGAAACAAAGTACACGAAGGATGGCCCTGGCATCAAGGGTGGGCAGTCGTGGACCCCGGAGTGGCTGGTCTTTGACAACTCGTACTTTGTGGAAGTGAAGGAGAAGAGGGATGCTGACCTGGTTGTGCTGCCAACTGATGCCGCTCTCTTCGAGGATGATGGCTTCAAGCAGTACGCAGAGAAGTACGCAGTTGACCAGGAGGCGTTCTTCAAGGACTATGCAGTCTCGCACAAGAAGCTGAGCGAGCTTGGGGCAAAATGGAACCCTGAAGACGGGTTCTCCATCTAGGTTGGGACTTTGTGTACTATATATCACTTGTCCTTCAATCTGATTGTAGTGCCCGCTGCGCCTAACAGCCCAGCTGGCGGATTGCACTTTTGTACGTAATCTATTAGGCAAGCACATCTGGCTTTGATTTGCGGTTAGTTCACTCAGATGCTCTGGGCTTGCATCATCGTCTGAGTTGAGTCACATCCTTGCATATGGTTGTGACTGCGAGTATTGTGGTGCACTAGATTACATGCAATGGCTGGCCAGTCGGCTGATTGTAAGGCGATGTCTGCAACTTCAGGCAGCTGCGCTTGGCATGAACACTGCTTGAAGGATCAGTTCAGCATGTCTTGCCTGGAATCGAGCAAGGTCGTAGATTAGTTTATGCCGCGGATTTCGTATGTGCCTTGTGAGTATCTATGTGACTAATAATTGCTTCTGCTTAGACATATTTCTGCTTGCAATGTCTTAAACATTGCATGACACAATATTTCACATGGTGGTTTGTACAATCGTAGTTAACACAAACTCAGTTGAAGCTTTCCTCCACCCGAGTTCAAGCGTCAATAATGGTGGTATGATGGGTGCAAAGGTGCATAAGCAATTATGTTGCATGACATACGCTCTGCCACGCGCCGTGCGCATACAAAATACATGCTGAATAGTCGTAGACATGTGTATATGCATTATTGCGTGCACATCAGCTATTAATTAGTATCACCTACAATGGTAATCGGCATGCACATGTACATGATGAGTGAATATTGCTGAGTGCATTGTTCACCAAGTCGCTCTCATAGCATGTGAACGTGTGGATTGAAAGGTACATATTCATATACTTGATATGCAACATGATGGTAAGTCGATTATGCTACCTGCTTGCTCGTACCCACTTGCCCTTGCACATGCACATAGCACATCGGAGCCTTGCTTGGACCCTTGGTGTATTTGATTTTGCCCCTGCTGTCTTGTTGTCCTCTAATTGTATGTGTGGGTGTGTGCATGACTGTGCATGACCTACCCAACTTTATACTATATGCGTAGTCAGGTGACACGGTTGTTGTCACATCTATTGTGATAGGAGTTTATAAGACAATCGTATCATCCTTGACGGCGCGGGGCTGCAGCTGTGCGTGGTCCAGCTTTTTTGTACTTTTGGTTAAGATCCGGGCCAAACCTCTCTCTCTCTCTTTATATGTGCAACCTTTGCAAGTAAAGCCTTGCTATCCCCCACAGTCCCTGCCCGCTTGCTCTGCTGGCCACCGGTTCTTGCATTTGAAACCAGCCCCCTTAACCTTAATGATTGTATATATTGCAATGGACTTGCTTGTGCTTGCGTAATGTTATGGCTTGTGTATGTGTGCTGCTGCTGATGTGACTGGAACCCCTAAATTACAACATATGCAAAATTGTGGCTGTCGTGACGGTTATATTAGCAAGCTATTTTGTCTACACATGGCTTCCCATGATAGCTGAACATTCGTACATATAAATCAAGGGGAATATGTGACGTAAGAATAAAATCAAACAATACTGCTTCATCATTTATATAGCTATAGACTCATTCTATATGTATGTCGTTTTGTTGGAAGCATACCATCGGCCCACAATAATATGACGCCATGCCATGTATGATGAATATTTGGACTTGCAGACTATGCGGTTTTTGTTACATGTGACGCGTTACGTGTCAACGTGCTCTATGACACAAATCGCATCCTACCCCGCATCTCAATTCACTGTACTCATGTACATAAAGGATCTGATTGTTGATAGTAAGTTGCTTTGCTGCAGCCTTTATCTTGCTTGCTGCGCTGGAGTTTGTAGAAATACGGCGGGGGGGGGGGGGGGGGGGGG
>RHPI01002069.1:1159537-1177481 GCA_009103225.1 Chlorokybus atmophyticus
TCTGCCGGTTGCGAGGACAGGGGGGGGAGCGGCAGGCAATCTTGAACTTGTAAGGTAGGCGACGAGGAGTTGACAGAACGCATGTCACAAGTTGCATGCTGACTCACAACGTATGCAACTTCTGACTGCATGCCGGCTTGCCAGCCGGCACTGCAACTCGCAGTGTGCGCATTTTCCTAGACCTGCAGCAGTGCTGGCAGACTCCTTGGTGGCGGTGGCGGTGCCGGTGGCGGCGGTGAATGTGGCGGGGCAATCAAGCCTCGCTCGCAGCTGCATAGTTTCGGCGGTCGGCGGCCGCTATGACGGCGGCGGCGTTGGCTGCCGCCACCGCATGCTCGGCCGGGTCGTTGCCGGCCAGGTTGCGCAGCCGCTGCTGCTCGGTGGCGCCTTCGCGGTCTCTGACGCAAGCAGACGTGCAGCGTGGCCAACCTCTTCTGCTTTCAGCTAGGGTTTTGTCTGTGCGGGCGAGACATTGGCGCAGCAGCCGTGTACATCATCTTGGCGCATGTCGGGCGTCTGCGCGAGAACAGCAGGCGACCAGCGACGTAGGCGAGGCTGCTGGAACAACGTCAACTTCCAGGTAAAGCCGAACAGTGTTTACGGCATGTATGAGAACCTGGTCTTAATGTGTGTAGTGGCATTGCATTCTTCGCGGAGGGTACTCTGCGTCGCTTACTACACTTGCCGCATTGCCATGCCGTCATCACTCATCAATTATACACTGACTACTTATACGCACGCGTGCGGTCGTGCTGTTACCTATTGAGCTCAATGCAATAACATGTTATGCCACTGTAGAGCCGACTGCTTAAAACTTGATACCACCAAATCGGTAACCACTGCGGGTGGTTGGGTTGGCATGGCAGATTGTATTGTGTGCATGCATGCATGTATCGTAGCTTCGTGCCATGCAAGAACTACATTGACGAACGCCTTGTCATAGGCAGGAACTGGACTGCATTGGCACAGGTGTGGACGTTTCATGCTATGTGAAGTGCAATTCGGACGACAGCAGCAGCTCCAGCAACAACGCTGAGGACAGGAGTGGTGCGGATGCGGCAACCAGGCAGCCAACATTTACAGAGCAGCTGCTTGACAATGCGCTTCTTATTTCTCCATTCTTCTTTTGGGGCACAGCCATGGTGGCCATGAAAGGCGTTCTCCCTCTAGCAGGTAGCCTACGTAATAATCTATATGGTTCAATTATGGCACCGTCTTTGTCTGCCAGCTGCATGGTTACACTGCCTGACACTGTTGCCATGCAGGGGAGATGTCAGTATCATCGATTAGGCTTATACCAGCGGGCATGTTATTGGTAGCATATGCCACGTACAGCGGGCGGTCCTTTCCGAAAGGCTTCCAGGCCTGGTTTGCAATCACTCTCTTCGCCCTTGTGGACGGCACCATGTTCCAGGTACGCTGCTTGCTAGCGTACACACCACTCAAAAGTCAATCTTGATTGCAGTGTGCGTTTGTTGTATTGCTCAGGGCTTCCTGGCGGAAGGGCTGCGAAGAACCAGCGCTGGGCTTGGCAGTGTACGCGTTCTTGAGTAAAGCATGTGCCAATGTGAGTGATGCAGGTGGATGGCTGTTCTCAAAAGTTGTGCGCAGGTGATTATTGACTCTCAACCTCTTACTGTTGCTCTGCTGGCGTCGTTGCTATTCGGGGAGAGGCTGTCATACATTAATGTGCTGGGTTTGGGAGTTGGGGTGGCTGGACTCTGCTTACTGGAGGCAAGCCAGCTCTGCACGAGATTGCAGCATCCTATAGTACCCGAGTTATGTTATCAACGCAGGGACAGATTGTATGCTTGCCTTCCAGGTACCAGCAGAGACAATAGCCGCAGCGTTGTCCGATGCGCCGGGCACGGTGGCCAGGCTATGGCAAGGAGTTGAGTTCGGGCAACAGAGTGGGCTGTGGGACAGCGGCGAGTGGTGGATGCTGCTCGCCGCTCAGAGCATGGCTATAGGCACTGTCATGGTGCGGTGGGTTTGCCAGTATGTCGACCCCGTGATGGCCACAGGATGGGTGCGTGTGGGAACCTTTCAGTCGTGGCATGTTGTTGGGTGCGGGTTAGTTCAACTGACCACGTCCATTCTTGCAGCACTTACTCCTGGGTGGTGTGCCGCTTGCGCTCTTAGCTGTGGCGAAGCACGAGCCTGCAGTATCAGGCGGCCTCGCCAATCTGACATTCACCGACTACCTTTCCCTAGTGTACACATCTTTGTTTGGGAGCGCCATCAGCTACGGCGTGTTTTTCTACAACGCCAACAAAGGTTTGTTTACGACCAGCTCAGCTTTGTGCACTTGCGTGTGTGGCACCATCGAGTTTTGAGTTTTGCGTCATTGTTGAGTGCGTCACACTGTGGCACGCAGGCAACCTGACCCGCTTAAGCTCGCTTACTTTCCTTACCCCAATGTTCGCTGCTGTGTTTGGGTAAGCTCATGTGATTTTATCTGCTGCTCACTTGTACTATGGCAACCAAGACGCGGTTAACAATGTGTGTCCTGGTTGTGCAGTTACCTCTTTCTAGGAGAGACGCTGACGCCATTGCAACTCTGTGGAGCAACAGTGACTCTTGGTGCCATAGCGCTGGTCAATAAAAAGTCATAGCGGTTTCTGTGGCCAGACTAATAGATAGGGTTAGCTACAACACATAAATTGTGATTCTACATTGCATATATTACAGCCTGTAATGCAGATGGTACGGCTCTGTCCAGGACAGGTTATGCACGTAAGCACACCAATTCATGTCTTTGGCCCCGTCCAGCAATTACTAGCATCTGCTTTCTGTGGTTTTCTCCAGGTTGCCAAGGCACCAAGCCATGCTTGCCATCAACAGCAGTAAGTGTGTTACAGAAATTCTGTCCCACAAGCTGTACATGTATCAGCTGTGTCTTGATGTGCGCATCTGGTTGATAGTCTTTGCTGAGTCATGCGACAAACAGCGGGTTTTCTTGTTCCAACCTTGCATCATGCTGGGAGGGTAACCAAGGACTCTCCGCCAAAGCTTGCACCGATCAAGGGGCTGCAATGCACTCATGTCCCCAAAGCAACAAGTCACGATGTTCAAACAACCACATGTAGTATTTACAAGCCCGTTAACGTGTACAAGCATTCAATCAGAACTGAGGAACTCCGTTGCCGACTCAGGTCCGTCATCATCATCATCAGGGAACCACAAATCATCTAAGGACAATGGTGGTAATGAAAACTCCTCTAGCCTGGACTCCCACTCCGCTGCAGGAATACCACAGCATGAATACAGAGGTCAAATTTTGCAAGCACAATGCTGAGCACAGCTGTTGTTGGGTCTGTTATATCACTTGAGAAAGCAAGCTTGCTGAGCTGATTGCTACATGTGCTGAATCGTGCAACACATGTACATGTGCGAGCAGGTCGTCCTCAACAACCAATGACTCTCCAAGAGCAATTGTCTAGCAAGCGAGCAGCAAACTTAACACTGGGTGAAAGTACAAACATTGTGCGGATGTCTGCTGCTTGATTGAGCTGTGCTCTATGCTTGTCATGCATTTACACAAGACATCAACCATGTATGGGAGAGAAAACAAAACTGGACACGCACTGCGTGGCTGTGCCAATGTGTGCGTGCAGCTTCACACGTATGACATTGTCTCACGTGCAAGGGGTCCGGTGCCAGCTAGCAGTGCAGCAGGAGTAGGCGGTGCTGGAGGCGAAGGGGGCATTAGGGGCGGTCTAGCCAGCCACAAATCTTCTGCCTCATTATCATCCTTCTCCTCCTCCTTGTTGCCGCCAGCAGAGGCGCGGATCCAGTTTGCCATCGCCATAACAGCCCTGAGATTACCACCATTTTCGCGGGCGGCAGCTGCACGGCCGACAAGCTCAGCAATCTCCCTGTCCTGGGCTGCAGCCGCCTCTGCCTCAGCCCTCTCCTCCCATCCGGCCGGCGGGCCCACCTCCATTCCATCCTTGGCCCACTCCTCCGCCCGCTGCTCCGCCCACGCCTCCCATGCGGCGTCGGAGGTGGGCGGCAATGACGCCACGGAGGTCTGTGCTGGCTTCCTGGCAGACTCCAACACTGGGGCAGGCAGCAACTTCCCGGCTGCCTTAACAGCGCTAGAAGCTCCTACACCCGGCTGCTGTTTCCCAAACCCACCCTTCTCACCGCCACCGCCGCCGCCGACCCGCTGGGCCTTGACGTTGGTGATGTCCCCGAGGGCACGCCTGGGCGTCGGCCCTGCTGCTGCTAATCCTCCTCCTCCTCCTCCTCCTCCTGCCCCCAGCTTCCCGCCCGCGGCCTTGCCGCCCCTCGCAGGCGTCGCAAACGCCGCGTTCTCATCCCGCCACGCCGTCGCCGTCCTCGCCTGCATCCCGCCGCCGCCGCCAACAACGGCAACAACAACGACGACCCTCACACTCCCGCGCTCTGTTTGAAGCACTCAAACCCGGCTCATTGATCTCATGCCAAACGTCTACGAAATCACAGAATCACACGCAGTCGGATCAGTAACCGTCACGGGGTGCTCAGTGAACTCAAAACCCTAACTTTCGAATGAATACTGACGAACTGGCCAGGTGGCAGGCTGTGAGAGGAGTGCGAGTTGTGCTTTTTTGCGTGCGAGCTTTGACAGATTGACAGGTCAGCAGTTGGGGGTGGTGCCTGTTGCTGCCGCCGCCTTCTGTGTGTAGGCGTCGTAGTTTTGGACCGGCGGCGTACTCAGCTGGCGTATTGCGAGGTACACATACCTGTGTCGGGTTGAGAGCGGACGGCAGCATTGGCAGCAGCGGGGGCGGGGGCGGGGGCGGGTTCCGTCTTTCCTCCAGCTTCAGCTTCAGGTCAGGGAGGCGCACTGGTCCGGCATGGTTTGAAGGGAGGGTCTGTCCACCAGACCGTGCCGCATCTCAATATTCCTGTGGGGGGTTAGCCGTAAGTTTCAACCAACCGGCCAGAAGCGAGTGCAGCGTTACTTGACTTGACGGTTGACGCCTGCACGGAGCTGGTGCTGGGAGCGGCAGGATGAGCCTCTAGGTAACGCAAGCATGTGTGGGTGTTAGGTTGCCGCCATTGAGACAGATCTTGATAAATTCCGAGAGTGCTTCTGTCCACAATGCCAAGCAAGCTTGCGTCAAAAAGTGATCTGCCGGTTGCGAGGACAGTTGCAAAGCAGGCAGGCGGCTTGGCTTGAGTGTTCATGCACGCACAATCACAGCGTTGGACTGCAACAAGCCCAAGGTTGACATGTCAAACGCTGCAGAGCTTTCAGGGCTTTGTGTCAGTGCAACGTGTCACGTGGTCAGTGCTGTATGACTCTTTGACAGCTATTGCTCGCAGTGCATGGAGTCACGCAGCATGCGCATAGTCTGCAAGTGCGCCTGTTGGCCACCTGTGATATCTTTAGCAGAATGATGTCTTGTCTGCATGCTTATTGAGGCCCTTCTTCGTTTCCCACTCATTTTGCATGTTCCGTAGATAGTCAGCACATGCGATCAGAATGATTTACGTTCTGCGCAACTGAGTCGATGTGCCAGAGCTGGTCAGCCATGTCACCTGACCAAACGCTGCTGAAGTTGTCAGTCCGTCCCAAGTATCGCTTTGGAGTGTCGTGCAATGGGCGAGATGGTTATTTCCCGCTTGTGCACACCTTGCAGCGCCCTCACGTGCTTGGCATTGAGTCTTATGGACCTCATTTTATGGCAGGTAGGCGAGTGGTTGGGCGGCTAGGCGGCACAACGTGGAGAGGACAGCATATACGATCACTAGAACATCGACGGTAGGATCATGCCCAGCAGGTCGCTGCCGGCACAATGTACATTTCTCACGTCGGGGCAGGCGTTCGTGGGCACGCAGAATGTGTCGCACAGCAGCAGCAGCGTGACCATAGGAGATGGAGGAGTTATAGGTAGCGGAGTTATAGGCAGCGGCGCTCTGTCAGGTGGCGGTGCTCCCGCACCAAAAGATGAGGCGTGGAGCGTGAACGTGCGCGTGCAAGGCAGCAACCCGCAGTGCGGGTATGTGTGCGGCTCAATGGAGGCGCTGAACGTGCCTTCGGCGGAGTCAAGCGTGGTCACCTTCTGGGAAGGTGAGACTGTCGACAATGTCAACTACACCTTCTTCACCCACAAGTGGGACGCCGACAGAGACACCGACATGAAGCACTGGCTTCGCTTCGATGCCTTTGCTCCCTTGCATGAAGCCGTTCTTCGTGATGGTGGTCGCTCCATCGACCTGGCGAGCTACCCCTACCTCTTCATGCGCTGGAAGGAGAAGTTCTTTGTCAATGTGGGTGCCGAGTGTGGCCTTACCATTGCCGGCTTCTACTATGTATGTTTATCTCGCCGTGACGGCTCAGTGGATGGATTCTACTATGACCCCAACAGCAGCCCTTATCAGAAACTGGAACTGCGCCCGACGGCGGAAGGCCGGCGTGGCCACGCCTTTGCCACCTACAGTTTGTGCTGAGTGGCGTAGTTGCGCAAGTTGACCTGTGCACAGTCCGCCACTGCCTGATGCCTCCTGTAACATAGCAACCCCTAGCCTATGTTTGCCATGCTTATGTAACTCTATACATAACTGTATACAGCGTGCACCATTACAATCCACATTTTGTGCTGTACGGCAGATGTACTTGCAGTGTTTGCGTATGTTTTTGCTGTGCGACCTCAGCTGGTGTGTCAAAGAGATAGCATGCTACACTACCAGTAGTCGCATGCAGATGTCACGCACATGCAATGTCATGCACCACACTCAGCAATCAGCACATGCAATGACATGCCAATACTTCATAACGCCGAGCGGCTGCTAAGTTTATCCAACGCTCCAATCCCTACCCTGTTAGTTCACTCCAGCATGCAAGTAGACAAGCACAGTATTCACCTGCCCACAAGGGCTCTGTGTAACAGCAAATGGTGAATTGCTCTCGCGGGACAAAGAGTAAACAATGCAGAGTACAGGCCACCACTAGTTATCATCAACACTGCTGCTTACAGTTACCAGCTCAGCACAGGTGCAGTAACTGCTCACAAAACTGTCACTGCAAGTATGTTGTAATAGTTGCAGGGTCGCAGCCGCAGTACCATAAGCTCTGGTCAACCGGGACGCCAGCTTCACACAACAACCTATTGACAGTACAGCAACTGCTATATACTACCTCCGATCACATGCCATTCCTGCTACAACTACACCCCACACTACACATGGACACCAACAACAAACACAACAGCCTTCTTCGGTCTCCCAATTGCATAAGCCAACCCTCGCAATCAATCAACAACAAGCGCAGCAGCCAGCTTCGTCTCAACTTCTACACTGTCTCCATTTGTGATCTGTTCACCGGCAGGTTGAAGCATGCTGAGCAACGTTGCAGTGTCCCTTCCAATGACATCAAGGGCTGCGATCGCTGCCATCTTCTTCGCCATCTTCTTCTCTGGATTTTTGGCTCTCGCAATCTGGATAGATGATAAAACCGCATCGGTTGTGTGACATGCGCATGCCAACTGATGCAGTGTTTTCTAAACTCAGTTTTCTACCTTGCGTCCTTCGATACACACTTCCACATGAGTGCTGCCACCCGATGAAGGTACCTCCTCAAAACGTAGCCGCACATGCACTTGCAAACATGAAATGCACAGTGTATGACGCTCGCCCATACAGTCATCAGTCTCATGGTACTGCTTCAATAAGCCTACCATCTGGCAAAGTTCATGCAACTCCGTGACAGGGTGCAAGTTTCCGGTTACAGGCACTTCTGCTGGACGAATCAGAGGTTCCAACACCTACACATCACTCACACACTTGAATGCCTGTCTTGCCGCCCTGATGCATGTACTATTGATGGGTAAGCGCTCATCAAACCTGCCATGTGCGATCAATGTCCATGCCAGTGTCAAGATACACCGCGCCCGCAAGGGATTCGAGAATGTCGCCCAAAACTTTTGGTGCACGCACATCATCCGTGCCGAAACCGGCAAAAAACTTCCGAAATTGACTTAATTTATTGGTTGTTTGAGCGGTTGCTTTCTCCGCCTCACTCGCTTCCCTTCTTTCAACAACTGCAGCAAACTCGTTGATGGCTGCAGTTAAAGTGGGGGACGCATGCAGCAGGAACTTCTGCAATCCCGCTGATGAATCGCCTCCTGGAGCCAACGCAATGCGCGCAAAGCTGCACACAGCACAACAAAATTTCCTCAGCATCATAGACGACGGCTTGCCTCTTCACCAAGCTAACTCAGTACACACTCACCACTCATTGTTTGTGAGTTGTGCGCGCAGGATGCTTAGCATCCCGGGGTCAAAGTGTCCGTACGCAGAGAATGCCCATCGCATGACGCAGCAATCAAGCACAGCATCACCCAAAAACTCCAGTCGCTGGTAGCATGAACGCGCCTGTCAACGCACAAGTTTAAACATGCAATTTGCGACATGCACACCGAACATGCAACGCAAGTTCTCTAACCTTGGACCAAGTAGCGTGTGTGAAGGCCTCTTCTAGAAGGCTACCATGCTTGAAAGTGTAACCAATAGCGCGCTCCAACCGCATGAAGCAAGTGGACTGAGACACCTTTGGGGGGTACTTTGCCAGAAGCTCACTCAGCAACTCGCTCTCCTTGTCTTCATCCAGGACGCTGATGCCCACCCACCTACACACGCTGATGGTGAGAGCCGCCCGTGGACACTCAAAAGCGTGCAAGGGGCATTACCGCATAAAATAGCGAGCAGCTGAAGGGCCGCCCTCAACAAGGTACGCTCCAATCAACGCCTCAACAGCGTCAGCAAGTGTTTTGCCAGGAATGGTTTGACCAGTGGATGAATCATCGAGCTGTGAAGACCCCAACCCGGGTGCACACCATGTCTGCAACACACACAGTGCTTCAGCGCTTTTGGACAAAAGCAGCACAGTGCACATACTGCCTTCACGGTCGTCAATTCGCAATGCTAGATCAAGCCCCTTCATTTGGCATAGGTAGTAGCAATTATGGCTGCAACTTGCGCTGCTGGCTTTTTGCAGCGTACCCGCATGTCGAAAGCCTTGGCTGCAGTCAGGCCCGACAGGCCTGTCTCAGTGGCCAGAGCGCTGAGAGTCTTGTTGCACACGGCGTTGCTTCGCGCGGCGCTCAGCTGGCCTTCATGCCAGGCTGGCTGTAGCAGCATCAGCCCAGAGCTAACATGCAGCTTCAGGGCCGCATCCCCGAGCACCTCGAGCCGCTCCAGCGTTGTCGGCACACCCACCGATGCGGCCGTCAAGGCTTCAACCACCTGATGCACATTGTCCTCTGAAACATATTGTCATGCATCCAGATGGGACATGCAACAGCCTCAAGCATTGGGCATACCCGTTCAAGTGGGATGCAGGACCTCCATGCAACCTTCTCTCTCAACTCATGCGCACACAGGAAGGTCTCCAATCGCCATATTGCCGCAGGCAGCCAGGACACGGCGCGCCAAAGGGACGCCGGGATGGGATGCATCCAACAAGTCTGCATGCATTGCAAGGTGAGGTAGGGTCGTGGCAGCTTGCAACTCTCTTGGAGACAACTCAAGTCACCTGTGGCACCAAGAAAACTGGAGGGGACTTTGCTGCTGCTTGGTTGTCCTGATGGCCGTCTACATCACTATTAGCTATGCTGTTTGCAGCAGTGCCTGCGGCCTTCCTCTTTACTCTATCCTTGGTTGCTTTTGCAAGCAGCAGCGGACATGATGCAGAAATGTTTCGTACTTCCAACATGGGCTGTGACATGTCGACGGCGACGCGATATCTGATAAGGCATGCGGATCATTTTAGCAATGGTGATAGGAGCAGCAGTACACAAGGCTCGTAGCAATTAATATAAAAGGCACCAGCTTACTTTTCAGTGTGGTAGTCAGCAAAAGACCGTTCATTCTGCTGACGGCCGCTTAAAAATGTTGAAGCAGGGCTCATATCATTTCGCACTTGAAGAACAAAATGCTCGTGTCCTTGGGACATGCCTGTTACCACCCTGTTCGCGAAACAGGCGTAGTCGCCGACGCTTGGATGGAGCCAACCGTCAGAGTTTACAGCCTCTGCTGTATCTACGTTGACTTGCTCCACCAGTTGCCAGTTGATGTCCACGACATCACTATTGACATTACTACTGCTGGAGTCGGCAACAGGCAACACCAGGTAGCTCCTCGACTCGTCCTCAGCAGCGGCTTGATTACGTGCGTGGCTGCGAGTAATGGCAGCAAACACAACGCTTTGGAATGTGCGTGCAGCGTGATACTGCTCCATTGTGAGTGTGAGCATGCGTGCGGGACTGAAGCGAAGCCCCCCGTGCAGGTTGTGGCTGAACTGCAGAGCGACTTCAGGTAGATCGTCTGCATTGCCGGCACAAGCAAACAACATCACCATCAGGACCAGGATGTCAAGCAGTCCTGCGGCTGCATACCTGGCGTAGGGCCCCATGCGAGTAAGGCTAACGGAGCCACATCTCCGCAGGTGAATGAGGATATTGTGGAGTCACCCGACAGCGATAGTGGATAAATGCGGTGTGCATACATGGTTACGGTTGAGCAGGCAGAAATGGCGCGAGGAGCGATGAAAGCAGAGGGAATAGTGGGTAGCACGGCTGTAATAGCTGCATACTTCCGCTTGCGAGGAGATGCCCTTATTCCTTCAGGCAGCTGCATGAAGAGCAGTATGCGTTTGTATGCGCATGTACAAAGCCAACTTGACACAACTCTCAACCTACCTCCCGCACATCTGGCAACAAGTGGTTATTTATAGCTCCATGCTTGTGCAGAACGATGCACGCTTCTAAAGCCGCAGACTGTTTGGCTTTCTTGGTGTTGAGCTGCGGCTCCCCGCGAATGCACTTGGATGGGAGGGGGCAGTTGGCAGGAAGATGCACCTCCGTGCAATACATGTGGGATACGCACCCGTGAAGCCAGCCAATCTCCTTGAACACCGGACGCGTGTTGATGCAGTACCTGCAGGCCGCTTAGCAAGGATGGTGCAGCAGACTTCTAGGCCCTACATATGTGTGCGAGGGGACTTACTATACATGTGCATCAGTGAACTTACTCATCTTGAGGGAGAGTGACGCAGTAGTTGTGCAGGAGAGAAATGCTGGAGTCGAATGTGATTATGGCACCAGTTGACTCTACCTTGTATTCTTTACCCATGTACAACTACAACAGGACGTTCAGTACGCGTTGTACGCATGACAATGTTGTCAACCACTCAGTGAGGGCGTAGTGTTGTGGGCACCGGGAGTACCTGTGGAGTGCCAGGGTCAACAGGCACATTTGCAGGGTCGGTGCGGGCCAGAGCCATGGCAAGCATGTGGCCTTCAGTCTCATGCAACGAGCGCAGGATAGCCTCGTGAGCAACATCACCCCTGAGTGTGCATCGCTCAGCATTTTAAATCATTCAACACCCCTGAAAGGCACACATGCACCCCCAGTTGTACCTCTCAACCATGTGCACGTAGTCGGAACCTTGCTGGCGTGCACGCCCGCGAGATTGGATGTTTGTCGCAGCAGTAGCGGGAGAATTAAAGCGCACCACACAGCGGCACCGCTGTATGTCTATACCTTCCTCTGCTACAGATGTTGCTATCTGCAGTTTCATGTCATGTCAAACTTCAGCTTCAGTATGCATGTGTAAGCAAGCATGAAGTATACCAAAAAGGCAGCACAGACAGGTGCAAAGCCCCTCGTGCTTTGGCTTACCAGCACATTCAACCTGCCGTCCCTAAACTTCTCTAAAAGCGCCCGCTGCTTCTTTGTGTCCGCTCCACAATAGCCGGTGGCACTGCGCGAGTGACCAGTTATCAAGCCCACACGCAACCTTTTGGTCCCGCAGTCACTGCCACCATCATCTTCAAAGGTGAAGGATGGAAGGCGTGTGAGAGTGTTAAGCAGTGCTGCCGCTACGTCACGCCGCTCCACGAACACAATCGCTCGCAAATCAGGCTGGCAGGCGTACTCGTGCAGCAAGTGCACTAACGAGCATGCCTGCGATCAAACAAGACATTTGTCAACGACCACAGCATACATGTCTTGCACACAATGATTGTAAGCATGCGGTGACCTTGCGGGATAGCAGCACAGGTTCAGTCAGGGTAAGATCGATGGTCAAATCCTCGCCAGTTGCACAGTTTGTAAGCTGCACTCCTGACGTTACCAGCTGAAGGGCGCTGAGCAACAGACTATCCTGGTGGACAGTGGACACCGCGTGTTACAGAAGGAAAGGCAGAACACCAGACGTACGGCCACAACAAGGCTCACACGCATTACGGCATCTCCATCATTGAGCATTTTGGCCTTGCTGCCTTCTTTGTCATCGACGTCCATCTGTTCCTCAATGTCCACATTGCAGGTGGAGACTGTTGTGCCTGAGGTATGTTTATGTTTATGTTTTAACGCGTCCTGAAGGTAGTTTGCTGCAGCTAGACGCCCAACCTGCGTACATCAGATACGGTAGAATGGCATCAATCATGGCATCAAATATTGACAACTGACATTGCCACAGGTGGGCCAAAACCCCCTGGTACCTGCACAAGGAAGGCGTGTGCGGACAGTATCTGCCGACGCACAAGCTTGTCCAGCTCGCCATTGGCTGTGCATATGTCCTGCGCCACAGGTGATTGGGTGAGACCTGCGCACACATACTCGTGCACTCCTGAGGGTGGCTTCGCCTGCACTTGCAGGCAAAGCCACCTCTAACACGCTAAGATGCAACCAAGATCACTACCAGCGTCCAATTACACTAATCTTGCAAGGAAGGCTACAAGGCTGGCAACCGACAACAGACTCTGCCATGCCTCAGCCTAGACTTGGTTAAGCTATGAATTAGGCGCATGCACTCGGTGTTGCCCAGGTATACATTCAGTGGCATGATAGTTGCTCAGGTTATTATCGATAGATAACACATGAATACTCAAGCAGCAGCGCACTGAGCAGACAGCCAAACTGACATACAAGCAATGACATGAACAACTTACCACACGGCAGGTGGGGATGTCACCAAGGACATGACTACCATGTGGTGGTCAAGCCCTTGGTGACAGCCCCAAGTGCCGCACTAAGGCATTATCGCTGCTATCAGATTGCGCACAAGACAGACACACCTCGCTGAGGCCAAACAGCTGGAATGCAGGCTTGAGAATGCTGTCCGCTGGTGCGTCGTAGTAGTGCACGATCTCGCTAGGCGTGGGCGTGTGCGCCTCAACTGCGGCGCGATCGCTTGGCGTTAGAAGTGTTGCATGCAGCCGCGCCTCCAACTCCTGGACACATATCATAATAGAGTGCTGCCAAAGCCGCATGCGAGCTTGCGCTAATCTGTGTTAAGTGCACCTGAATCTTCTCATTGACTACTTCACGCGTTCCGCCCTTGCTTTTGCCAAAGTAAGGGGAGGCAGTCATGCCGAATATAATTGGTAGCTCCCCAGCACTGGAGCTTCCTGAATTACCTTCACTGGCTGCAGTTTGAGCTTGCAACAGACGCGCGTAGTGCTTGGACATGATCAAAGCATAGGGGTGGTTGCCGCGCGCATGATGGCATTCGTCAATGATGATCAAGCCGGCTCGTGAAAGGTGAAAAAAGCCGTGGTCGAGAATGTTCAGTAGAATCTGATGTGTCATCACCAACACCTGCATTGCAACGAGTTCAACGCCGTAAGCACCTCCGTGCAGTGCATGTGACCAAAGTGCATCAGCTTGGGCACAGTGTGCTTGCAAAAGAGTGTCAACCAGAGCACATGCCATGTGTCGCCCGCTGCAATGGTGAGCACCTCGTTCTCTGCAAACTCCTTTTTCCAACGTTGCAGGTCCCACATATCAACACCACAATCGCCCCAATACTTGCCGACCTTTAGCGCTGTGTGGCGCTCTACGTAAGCCGCTTGCTGCACAATCCACCAACAGTCACATCACACAGCATCCCCTACACCATTACGCAGTGCGCGAGGTTACGATGTTGCTGCCTCACCTGTGCCACAAGAGGCACCTTGGGCACCAGGAAGAATGTATGTCGCTTGCCAGGTTGTGCATGACGGTTGCGTATCAACAGGCAAGCTATCAGCGTCTTGCCTGCCATTGCACAGACTGTTGAAAGAACACCCTACACCTGAACACGAGCTGCTGCACAATACATAGTTACTGTGGCAGTTTTTAAATCTATGCAAGCTCACCTGCCCCTGTTTCAAGGTACACGAGCGTATTTCTGGCAAGCGCACGCTCAAGAAGCTCCAGCTGATACTCGCGCGGGGTCTCACCAAAATCATCAGTTGCAAGCATGCATGAATCGCGGGTATCGCATGCTTCGTCTTGCTTGCTGTTGGTTGGTGTGCCAAGCGTGTCTTTAACACTCGCAGTCGCCATGGCGAACACTATGTAACAGTGACAGCGCTGGGTTCTAGATGTCTATAATACGAAGTTGCTGGCCAACAAGGTCCGAATCTCACAGCAATACAAACGAGACGGACGCAACGCCAGCGGAGCAGTGCAAGCGGGACAAGCAACAACTGCGTACACGCTGATTGCCCAGCGTCGCTGGTCTGCTGTCACGTCAACATCAGGTGGCAAGGCTGAGGTGGACGTGAGGTCCTGCTCTAAACAGTGAAGTAGAGCAGCCTGTGAAGTTAATGGTCGTCATCAAATCAAAGTACACTGCAAACATAAAGCACTGAGTGTTGCGTTCGCGTATGACTGCGCGTTGCAGATGGTGTGTTGCGTTACAAGCAGCGTGGGACAATGCTAGACGCAGTCGACTTGTTATTTAAGGCTTACGCAGGAGCCACTAACTATCACGCAAAGTGGCAAACTGTTTACCAAGTGGATTACAACAGCACACAAAACTCAAGCCTCCGACAAAACTCTTAACAGTCGCGTCATACTTTACATAGATTTCGCATGCGAGCACCACGCAGCAGCGGAACGAGCATGCATCTTTCAACAAGCTGTAAATTGATGTTACCAACCTGAACAAGCCAGGGGCACAATTAGCCCCGGCGGAAATGCGGTCAGATCATGCTGGTTGCCACCGCCTCAGCAGCACCAACTGCCAGTCTCGGCATGCATAAGGAGAGTACCCACAGCCGACCAGCGGCCGTCAAGGCCAGCTGTCCATCGCCGCCAAGCCCATCTCACACATTGTGCTGCACTCAGCGGCACAGCGACGCAGCGACCGAATGCGACTTTGCTTTGCTTTCTCTCCGCTGTGCCATGTGTCAAGCCCTAGATCGGACGGTCTGCGGCAGACAGAAGATACCTGTGCCGGCTGCTGAGGCCCACATCGGCCGTACGATGGCCTTCATCTTGAGCTTATCCGCAGTATGCATTGTATGCGAGACCGTAGGCAGGGCGGCGGCGGCGGCGGCGGAGGTGTGGTGGGGTCCCTGCAGCAGGGAAACCGCATGCTTCAAAGCGTTGGGTCTGAACACCTTTTCTGAACGGTAATGCTACTTATTGCTGGTTGCCGAAGGCTTACATATGCAATATGCGGTGGGCTCTGCTTGCTGAGCTGCGAGTCTTGCTTGCAATGGCCTCTAGCATTTGGTTATCTTGCTGCCTCTTTGGTTACGTTACAAAGTGAAAATGAAAGGAGTGATTGACAGTGTCCTGCATGCTGCAGCAGCGGCCTACAGCGGTTGCATTGCGCGCGACGCCTGTGAGTCCGCTTTTCATTGTTTGCATTTGTTGCAACGCAGTTAATAGCTATGGCTAGCGCGGCTCTGTGCGCGTGCTCCACGTCGCCATGCTGCTCAACCGAGCATACGGCGAGGCCATGGAGGCTAGAAAGAAGCACGTGCATGCCGCACAAGGCGATGGGCACGGCGATAAAAGCATCGCATGCACGCACGCATTTCAGTATTCGCGCCAGCGCTGGCAATGGTGTGAGCAAGCTTGAGACCCAAGTGCAGAACGAAGCCGAGAGCAGCACCAGTAGCACGAAGTTTGACGTCAGCAGCAACTGTGTCACTCCCGTTTACAGGTAGACTGCCATGCTGAGGACATGTGCGCATGCACCAGCACTGCGGCCATGCTGAGCTCACATATGCTTGCTGGATGCAGTGCTTTCTGAAGCACTTTGTCACAACAGTACTTGCAGCGGTGGCATGCGTTTATAGCGAGGTGTTGGCTGCAGGTCTACGCCTTGGAAAGCTGAAGCAAGCAAAGCAGCGACAGCCACCAGCCAGATTAGAATACTGTTTGTTAGCGAGGGGAACGTGTGCCGCTCTGTGCTAGCAGAAGCGTTCTTCAATGCAGTGTTGAAGGAGAACGGGCTCAGCGAGTTGGTAGAGTGTGAGTCGAAAGGATCCAGAAACTACAATGAGGGAGAGGAGCCCGATGAGCGAGTAGCAGAGGTGATGGTAGCACTGCTGGGAATAATCAGACTTCACACCAGTTTGCGTGTTTCTTACACAGTAGTGTTTCTCAGGTTGCCCAGGACATGGGAGTATCACTCCCTGAGGGCATGACCGCACGCGTGTTTGTACCTGCTGAGGACATTGTTGCGTATGACCTAGTGGTGGTGATGGACAAGTTCAATGCTTCGGATGTTCTGAAGGAGGTGTCTGTGTACGACACTATCCACAAGTCGGGGAACTATTCTGTGCGCGTTCGCAAATTAGGTGAGAGGCTAGGTCAGAGCATCATACAATTTCTACCCGTTGTGGTCAGCACGCAGCACTGCACTGCGCTTGCGTCAAAAGCCTGAGAGCAGGCTTTTGACGCAGGCTTTTCATACAACATGTTGGTGATTCATCTAACCGTTGCTGCCAGGCGAGTTCCGCACACCGCCTGTTGACGATATTGACGACCCATTGTACGGGAACGATGAGACACCGGAGGAGATGGAGTATTTGCGCGCAACAGCAAGAATGCTGCAAGAGTCTTGCAAGGGTCTTGTGGACTACATCATTGGTGTGCGGCAAGCATGTGCCAAAACGCAGCAGCCCTTGAAGGAAGCTTTCTCACAGTCAATATGCGGCATGCAGGCCATGGACTGGCTCGTGCCACCCATGCTACAGAAGCGTTGAATTGCTCGGTAGTCATGCAGCGGTTGTGTTGACAATTACAAACACTAGACATACCCACAACATGTAGCAGCGTTAATGTTTGGACTTGGTTACTCTCTTACTCCCTCGATGGAGGCCCTTGAGGAATATGTGGGATAGCTGAGCTCGAGGGGAGGCAGTGAGTACAACCAGGAGCAAAAGCCAGGTCATGTCGTGTATTGGCAATGATTAGCAAAGAAGTAGCTCAGCAGACCTTCGAGGTCGCCTGCCTTGATAAAGAGTTTGAGGTTGCAGTCAGCATGATGTCTGATCTGTGCTGTTGCATAACACACCCTTGGGATTGATGGGACGGCTGTTGAATACGGTTACTCTCATAGTTGCAAGTCAGATTCTGCAATGTCATTGTACAAAGGATGCCAGGCGGGTCACACGCATGCAAGTAACATTGCACTCATGATATACATGAACTTAGCACAGAGCCCGTGTGGGCAGGTAATGCACAGATACGTATGTATGCATGCCTAACGGGGAGGTCTAGACTAGTGCAGTGTAGTGAGGAACAAACAGTGTGTATAGCCCGGTGGTTGTGTTGTAATGTGCTTGCATGTTGCTGTTTGGCATGCTGTGAGTGAGGTGATGCATGTCTCGAACTACTGCCAGCATATCCTATACAAGCGTCCGACACTTTGCATGCAGCCTACGTAGCGTACCATCTCTTATACACCATTGCCACCATGCGTTCACATACAACACCACCGGGCTACACACCAACATACTGCTACTACGCTACTCACTAAGCACAACGCTAACTGATCACTTACCGTACTCAATCAACATTATGCATGAGTACTTTTATGTACGCAAGTAGTGGTAATCTATTATTGCCTAGAAAAAACAACTGCACAAGTGAGGAGTACAATGTCTTTGTATTTTTTAGGGAATTTTCTAGAGAAGCCCCCCCCTCAATCTTCACATATTTT
>RHPI01002069.1:1177759-1193905 GCA_009103225.1 Chlorokybus atmophyticus
CCCCTTTTACAAGACAAAAAGCACTGCACTCCAAAATTTTTATGCTTCTTTGATGGCGGGCGCAGGCTCTTCCAAGTAAATACGGTAGTGACGGAGCTGCATACATAGTCGTGTATATAGCACGAGGTGAGTGTGTTCTGCAGAGTGTTGCATGCGTGGTGTGGTCTGAATGGGCATACCCCTCTAGCATTTTCTGTACAACTTGTGTATGCAGCTCCATCACTACCATTCACACGCTTGTATACCACAAGCGTGTGTATGGTGGTATGTCATTTACTGTAACAGCATATCGCGGGCCAATGTCTGCGCGCAGGAACATTCTTACGTCGAGGGGCCCAGCGTACCTTCGGCGACTGACGTGCATCGCTAACCGAGGTGCTGACACGCCACGTGGGCCGACCACTACTGCATGCTTATCCCGGAATTCATCGGACGGCAGCGGTAACATTGACGCCATGCCCAGCACCTGAAGACCGTCGGATGTTGTATCTGGACCTCGCCGATAATTAGGCCACAAAGTAACTACCGTTTATAAATAACCTAACGTGGCTTCACCGCAGCAAGGTGGCTAACATACTTCAAGCCGCGGATGTCACGAAGGTTGCTGAGTTGAGTTTATCGCAAACCCTAGCCTACACACTGACGTTGTTGCCTTGGGGCGCTGGTGCTACGCGGGGCAGCGGCGAGCGAGGTGTGGGCATTGTTGCCGGCGTTGGACTGACAGGACAGCGGGTTGTTTGAGCCTCTGCATCATGGATCCCTACAAGGTGAGTTCTCATGCCTGTGCTGGTTGGTTCTGATTTGCTTCCGAGCTAGGGCTTTCTGCCGCTGGTCCCCGCATGTTGCAAAAGCCGTCGGCGCTTAGCTCTCGTTGCTGTCGGGTTGCGTGAAAGCGTCCTACATTTTGAGCGACGTTGCATGGCTGTGGTTTCCCAGGCCGTTCCGCCGGTAGCAACATGCACATCATGTGCGTGATTGTGTGCATGTCGTTGTGATTGTTAGTGTAGCTTGCTCTGCGCATGTGCGTACCCTGTGCAGTGCAACTGGCCGGTGGGACGTCTAAATCAGCGATTGTGTGCTAGGCTCGGTTGCAATGCTTGCAGTGTGCGTCTGGGAATTTCAAGGGCGTCTTTTTGCTCCATGGCTGCGTGCGGTTCTTGTCAACCATTTGGCCATCCACTCATTGTATTTTCATTCGCAGTATCGTCCTTCCAGTGCGTACAACACTCCATACTACACAACCAACACTGGTGCTCCGGTCTGGAACAATCTCAGCTCCTTGACTGTTGGCCCCCGAGGTATGTTGTGCTTGGCAACATAACAGCATTGGTGTACTTAAGGCATGCTGTCACCACGGTCTCTCCTTCAAGTTCAGTGCGGCACTCATTGGGTTGTGGACGCAGAGGGCAATGTGTGCATAGTCGCATGCATGGCCTTGCATGCCTGCAAAAACAATCACTTTGTCTCAATCAATCCACTGCACAAATATGCAGCATGGTTGTTGAGTGAGGAGATTGCAATGGTCGACCGAGCAGTTGGAGATTTGCCAAGTATTCGTTTGCAGGTCCTGTGCTGTTGGAAGACTACCAGTTTGTGGAGAAGATTGCCAACTTCGATCGCGAGAGGATTCCGGAGCGTGTTGTGCATGCACGTGGAGCAGTCGCCAAGGGCTTCTTCGAGGTTACGGCAGATGTCACCAATTTGACGTGCGCAGACTTCCTCCGTGCACCTGGGGTTCAGACGCCTGTCATTCTTCGTTTTTCCACTGTCATCCACGAGCGGGGATCTCCAGAGACTCTTCGTGATCCTCGTGGTTTTGCTGTCAAGTTCTACACACGAGAGGTAAGTGCTTTCCAAGTGTGCTTTGTTAGGCTTTGCCCTTAGGTCGTGTTTTGATAATCATGTTCGGGGCCGTGGGAGGGGAGTAGTCGTTACAGCGTTTACTGGATTGATTCTTGCATGTGTCTATGCTTATATGGTGCGACTGTGTGGGCTGCTGGTTGATACTAGGTGTACGCAGTGTTGCACAGTTGTGTATAGTGGTCGCAGCATCAATTATATGGCTGCAAGCTTGTCTCCTATTGTCTGGATGTGTATGGGCAGTGAGTGCGCATCTTCAACAATTTGTTGTCTTGTTGCAGGGCAATTTTGATATGGTTGGCAACAACATCCCGGTCTTCTTCATCCGTGATGGCATGCAGTTCCCTGATATGGTGCATGCGCTGAAGCCAAACCCCAAGAGCCACATCCAGGAGGACTGGCGGATTATGGATTTCTTCTCTCACCACCCAGAGAGCTGCCACATGTTCACCTGGCTGTTTGATGATATGGGCATTCCTCAGGACTACCGCCACATGTTCGGGTTTGGTGTGCACACCTTTAGGCTCATCAACCGCGAGGGGAAGGCCACATATGTCAAGTTTCACTGGATCCCCAAGCAGGGCATCAAGTGCCTGCTGGATGATGAGGCTGTCCTCATTGGCGGAGCCAATCACAGCCATGCGACCAAGGTAGAACTTGTTTATTGCAGCTGACATCGATTTGCTGCCTGGCTGTTGTTTCATTCCTGGCATTTGTGGGTTAACAATTGCCCTGTTAACTTTAATCGTACATTTTTACGGATTTCTCTTTCACATTGCTGACCACATATATGTGCAGGATTTGTATGATGCCATTGCTCGTGGAGATTACCCAGAGTGGAAGTTGTGCATCCAGACCATGGACCCTGCTGATGAGATGAAGTTCGACTTTGACCCTCTGGATGACACCAAGATCTGGCCTGAAGATCAGTTCCCATTGATGGAGATTGGACGCCTGGTCCTGAATCGTAACCCAGACAACTTCTTTGCTGAGAACGAGCAGGTTGCATTCTGCCCTGGTCTCATTGTCCCAGGTATCTACTACACGGACGACAAGATGTTCCAGACTCGTGTGTTCTCGTACTCGGACACCCAGCGCCATCGCCTTGGACCCAACTACCTTCAGCTGCCTGTGAATGCGCCCAAGTGTGCGCACCACAACAACCACCATGAGGGTTTCATGAACTTTATGCATCGTGATGAGGAGGTGAACTACTTCCCGTCGCGCTTTGACAATGTGCGGCATGCTGAGAAGCATCCCATTCCTTCCGCCACCCTGCACGGGCAGCGCGAGCGGGTAAGCGCAGTACTCTGGTTGTGTATGCTTTCTGTTGGTGCCTGGTTGAGCACTGGTTGAGTCTGCAGCAGTGGCAAATCCAGTTGCAAGTTTTGGTTTTGGTTTTGTTTGTCTGTGGTCAATTGTTAGTCTGTGCTTTTCACAGGTGTTTATTGAGAAGGAGAACAACTTCCAGCAGCCTGGAGAGCGCTTCCGCTCGTGGCCTGCTGATCGTCAGGAGCGTTTCATCAACCGGTTTGCCTCGGCACTGTCGGACCCGCGTTGCACTCACGAGATCCGGCGCATCTGGATTGGCTATTGGTCGCAGTGTGATGCTTCCCTGGGCCAGCGGATTGCCAAGCGTCTCAACATGAAGCCCAACATGTAGTTTCCTGATCTTCTCAATGTATAGAACTCTGAACCATAGCTTGTAGCCTGTCCTGTTGTCCGGCCAGTCACCCAGAGCATGGAATTGCAACAGACTAGTACTTGGAACCATAGCTTGTAGCCTCAAGGCTGGTGTTTGTCATAATATCATGGTTGTACCCAGCGGCCGTTGCCTTTGCATGGGTATGTACACAAAATGCAAGACGTATGCGCATGCATAGAATATGCGACGCACCCCACTCGCATGTCTGCTACATACAAAACCACGGGGTGTGTACTGGGTAGGCAGCTGCGGGGTGCTATACCATACATGTTGCAGGTGTGTTCACACGTGCGCTCAGTTGGTAGATATGCACATTCACATGCACAGCAGCCATCAATCACCTATTAGCACAATCAAGTTACCACCGCTAGGCTACATGCTTCATCAACTACACCGCCCGGCATGTTTGCATGCGCACTCAGTTGGTAGACATGCACATTCACATGCAGAGCAGCCATCAACCACAGCTATTAGCACAATCAAGTTACCATCGCCAGGCTAAGTGTATTATTAACTAAACCCACTCACCCCACATGCATAGCCCCTTCGCAGCAGCCAGTCATACTTGCCACAGCGCCGTCTTGTGTGCGCGAGTGGCATGGCATACGCAAGGACAATAGCATGATTGACACAGCAAATCCAACTACATAGAGCGTACACATGGCAAACAATGGCAGTGGATGGGTGTTGAGGTAAAATGGGGATTGGGTGAAGGAGGTGGTGCCAATAAGCAAAAAGTCAGCGATAGTCAGCAAGAAAGCAAAGCATAGCATAGAAGTGTACCGGGCCCTTTAGCAACACGTGCGTGACTGGAAGCAGCATCAAGAACACAGCACCGCACCTGCCACGCAGTGCGCATGTTGCAATGACAAGTATGCGATCAATGTAATCGCAACATATCGCTATTATTTTCGCGCTAGCCAGAATGTGAGCACGATGGCAGGGTAAGACATGTCAGTGTCAGTGCGCGGTGCTAGCGTGACATGCGCTGCAACTTGCAACTACAATTGTACATTGCACTTGAACATATCAACAAGCGTGTGACAGCTTAATTGATGTCAAATTGTGCTGTGCTCTATGTGTGCGATTGTGGTGTGTGGCTAGGCATGCTTGAGATGATAAATGAACAGTTAAATCTGTATTGTGATAGAGTGGGAAGTGAAATGGTACCACCGGTATAGCTATGCTATGCCTCCCCGTATCCCCACCCCGCAGCATAAACAATACAAAGCATAGTGTAGCCATCAAGGTACACTATGTAATTAAGTAGATTATGCCTCTTGCATCTTATCATACGCTATCTGTATTACAATCAAAGGAGTACAAGCAATTATCATATGAATGTGTCTAGGTCTCCATACTCGTCGTCACAACATCATCAATTGCAACCACGTTGTAATCAACACTAATGTTATGACTAGCAACATTTGCTGTGCTATCACTAGCAACCAACAGCGGCACAAAATCAACATTCAAACCTTGTTGTAAGCGCATCATTGATGGCCGGCATTGATGTGCATTTAGCGAGGTGTGCCTCGCTTCATGCACAATGTGCCTACAGCGAGATTTCCCGTCTTGCATGCACATTGTGCATACTGCGACGACCTCTTTGTATGCGCATCGTGCTTGCATAAAGGGAAGCAATAGATTTTGGACAGTTACCCTCGCTGTACACGTTTGCACAACATAACTGTTTCAGCTGTGCTTAGATGAAGTGCGGTGCTTACACATGGTGGTACTTTGCCATATGCCGTTGTGTTCCCATGCATAACGTGCATTCAGGTTGTGCACATGCTGCAGTGTACATACAGACAGGTTAGACTGTACTGACTTGGTACAATTAAGCCTTGGCAACATGGTATCTGAGTATAAAACCCATCTATGGTTCAGTAATCCTACCTACATTGTGTAACACGTTCGCTGCACACGTGCCCTTGGAGGATAGGGATAACACAGGGCAGCTGCTGACTACAGCTCTGTGCGCTAGCTGAGTGCAGTGCATGTGGCGAAATGGGCAGGAATGGACGGGAAGTTGCCAAAGCAGTACAGATAGCATACCTGGAGCCAAAGGTAGTTGGCTGTTTAGTGCTCGGGGAGTGGTGGTTCAGAGGGTGGAGAGGGTGCAGTGCAATGATGTGCTGCGCGCCTGTGTATCTGCCGTTGTCCCGCCAACTGTCCACCGACTGCTCTGTCGAATGATCATGCCTGTTAGTAGAGTCCACCGGCTTATTCAGCCACACATCGAGAAGCTTGCACATGCATTAGAGTAGTGCAGATAAAGGCGTCCACTTGTCCCTCAACACCCTCGTCACCCTTATGACGCCATCAACATCAGGAACGGTCACTGCGCTTCCATTTGCATGTCGCAACTACACCACGTTATTGTAACAAAATAACGCTTGTGCAGTCTGCGACACGGCAACAATAGATGAAGCATACATATAATTTTGACTCCAGCGGACTACTACACACATTCTATAAGCAATCAAACTACTAAGACACTACATATCGCTGTGCGGGCGGAACCGGCTCACAACATCAGCAAGCACTACTTGCGTGGCCTGCAGCTCGCCTTGCATCTGCTGGATGAGCTCCCACAGCTGCTCATCAGTCATGGTGCTGATATCCCTAGTAATGAGGTCTTCACTCTCGTCCCACCCGCCCGTATCCGCATGCAGGATAAGCGAGACCTCTTCCATGGCAGCCTCCACAGTGAGGTTCCCTGCCGCGTCCTTGTTGTCATCGAAGTCATCCGTGAAGGAGTACCGCTTCTTGATTTCCTCTGTGGGCGCAAACTCCGTGCTATCGACACGCAGGTTGGGATCAATGTCTTCCAGGTCCTTCATATTGATGTGCATCTTCGCCGCAAGCCAGGTCCCGAACGCCTCCATCTTGGCTCTAGTCTGCGTGTACGCGTACGTGGCGCCGCGCGTGACGCCATGATAGATGATGCCCGGTATGTGTGTAGCCGCCACTACTCGCTTGCGGAACTGCTTCCAGGTCAGCTCCCTGTTGACATTCTTGGGGAGGTTCACTATCGTGTCTTTTGCCGTATACGGCAGGTCCAGCAGTTGTTCCTTTAGCGTCGGGTCGTCCTCCACAACCGGCTGGACCTCTCCTCGACCTTCCATGATCTGCAGGAACAGGTGTGTGTTACTTAAGCAGTGAGCTTTGTGTTGTTGTTGTCCACAGTGTGGTGGTCATGATCACGCAAAGCTCACCATCCCAAGCACCAAAGCCTGGTTTGCTGCTCGGCGCTCGACACCATACTCTGCCAATCGGCCAATGCGCACTTTGTCTTCTCCCAAGACAGCCCCGTGTGCTTTGACCTGATAGAGCATTCATGTCAACGAAAAGTATTACATGATGTTGCCTGCTGCGTGCCCATCCCAATGAGCACAACGCGTGTCATACTCAACAACAAAGTGGTGATATCAGACCTGGTGATGGCGATACTGTTCTTCAACAAAACGATCCTTGAAGGACTTGGTGACTCCTAACCCATCATCACCGGTGTACTTGATGTGCTTGGTCTCCAGTACGTGCTTCCTTGTTTCGGCAGCCAGCAGTAGAAGAATAATCTGCATGGTGTGTGCGACATGTAGCATTATCATCCGCGCTTACACGAGCATACACAACATGTCATTCATAACTCACCCTCTTCCAGTTTTCCAGTGCACTCCTCTGGTCGTACAGTTTATTCAGCAGCTTGTCGTCATATCGGAGGCGCCTAATGCGCAGCTCGCCCTGCTTGACAATGAAGGTGAACAGCGAGACGCTGACGATATAAAGCCCACCCAACTTTTCCAAGAAGGTGAGGGCGCCTGCATGTTGTCCAACAGTCAACATCATGGCACCCTACTGGGAACTGCTCACACACTACAAAGAAAAGTAAGCTGCCAAGTCACCTAGGTTTCTTGAGTATTCTCGCTTGTAAAGCAGGTCGCTTGGGTAAGTGACATCCATTACGATGCTGACACTTCCAGTGGCAAAGAGGTCCGCTTGCTGCATGCCAGAAAGGGAATACAGGCAGACATTGAAAACAAGAAACCATACATCATGATAACGAGTCAGCGAAGCAGGGACCCCACTGCTGCTTGCTGGCACAAGAAGCAAAGCTACAGCGCTTTGCGCACAATGCAACCCATCCGGCAACTTACCGTGCTCACGGTGCTGCCGTAAGTGGTGGCGAGGTACAGCACTTCAAAAAGTTGAGCCTTCCCACTTCCCGCACTCGGCTGGTAGATGACAGGCAGGAGGTGGAATATGCTTATGGTTGAAAGGGAGCCTCTAAATGAGGCGGGCCGGCTCTGCTCTGAGGCCAGAACCTGTGTGCATGCAAGAGTTTGTTGAGTTTGTTGAGTACTACAGCTAGCAACTGGCTTGTTGGTTGCTAAACTATCTGGAGTACTCACCGTGCCAACCGTGCAAGACTCCTGCTGAACTTGGCCGACAGCATCTACACAGAAGGAGAAGTTGTAACCAGCTATGGCAACTGGTGCGGCTGGGCTTGGAAGATCAAAAAAACTGAACTGGAATCGCGCTCCCTGTGAGAAAATCCAGTTAATGGGCCACTGATAATACCAACAATGCGCCAGCATGCATGAAACAACTCGTAGTAATAGCTAGGCTGCAGGCTTTTCACTTCAACAACTCGCACAGACGCAAGCACACGCCAACAAGCTTTCAACCGTATGTGTGTACCACCCAGCAATCCTTTTTGTTAGGCATCATCGACACGCCACTGCCATAGCAACAAACTCTCACCTCAGCGAGTTGACCACAGCTCAGGCACGTGAAATTTACAAATAGCACGCCGTCATTTGAGTAGACGTCTGTGTGAGCCCAACAATCAGCATCTACATCATGCAACAAGCGAAGCAGTGGTAAACATATATCCATCATGACACACTTTGCGTGAGACGCGGGTCGCTGAATACAGAGCTGTTGTCGCTGGACTGCGTCACGACTCGAAATTGGTAAGCCGCTTCATCAACGTTGCCGAAGAACGCGGCATTGAAGTGGTAATCCACCACCGTTTGGTTCAAGTCCGCCCTGGTCAACACCTGGACTTTCTGGACAACCAGAAGCTCGTACCGGAATAACTCTAGAAGCAATCTGCATTGCATGCACGTATTGGCCAACAGTCATGCTCATGCGGTTTCATGTATACATTGATGCAGTCTGCAAAGCATGGAATAGCAAACCAACATACCCAATAAGAGCCCCTGTGAAGAAGATGTATGAGGCCACCGTCACACAACCGCCATACTCCGTGAACCGCTTCACATTGGTTTTCTGCGCAGCATCACATTATATTCAGCATCAACATACTGTATGCATGCCGTTGTGTACAGTCTGATCACCTGCTCGTCAATCCAATGCCTATTGCGGAAGCGAGTATCGAACCGCGACAGCTGATACCGGAACTTGAGCCAGAAGCCCTTCAGAGGCATGAAGCGTAGGAAGATGGCGAACGTGATGAAACCCACCAGCACGAGGGCAGTAATCTCGGTGGCGACAGCCTGCAGCTTCTTCGGCTCCTGGTCGTTGATGGTTCGGCCAGGCGGCTCCAAAAAACTGTAAGACGCCTGCCAGACAGATAATCAGATCGTACAACACCCATGCATACAATGTGCTGGCTGTTGAACGCGTGTCATGTGTACCTCTAGTTCGCCTGTTGGTGATGGCTGCACTGCCGAGTAGTTGAAAGTGAGGCAGCAGCTCTGTGAACTCGGCACGAAATACGTGCCGGCAGGGCAGTAAGAGACGCCCTGGTAGAAGCTCTGCCCCTCGCACTGCGCCATGGTGATGATGTATGTTTAACAGCTACTGCTACGCTTCAATGGCTGGGGTCTCAACTTCTGCGCCATCTGGCAAGCCGTTTGCTAATCTGCAAGACAGCATGTGTCACTGCATTGCTTGAGTTGATCATCAGCTGAGCGCATTCAGCTATTGCTGATTTGCAGAACAGTGCATTGTTCGACCGAAGACAGCTTCGATCAATTGGTATACAAAACGCTACGAACAAAGCTGGGGACACACTCACATCTTTGTTTCCTACGTACGCGACTACAGGTCGGACGACAGCCAGGCGCATTGCAGCAGCAGGCTCAAACTTGCGCAGACATGAGCGTTGCAGAACTTGGCCGGCAACCAGACAGCAAACATGCCATAACCATAGCTCCCAACATTCATCTGTTCTAAAACACCAAGCATGAAAGGGGTCGCCCAAGCAGCCTAAGAGGCAAGCTGAGACCAATGGCACGACAGTTTGCCAACGCTTTTACCTGAGAATGTCGAAGCCCCTCATGCTCATGGTAGCGACGGCGACATTTCTGATGGCATGGCACCCGCAAGCAGACTGCCACAGGACAGTCTTCAAGCGCCAGCCTGGCAGGCGCCCACCTGCATGCACGGCGACAGTGCCCACCTATCCTGCGACCAACACGGCATACCACCTCCTCAACCTCAACGCCTTTTCCTTCTCCTCGTCCTGCGTACAGAGCGCCTCACTCGCCCGACCGACCGCCAGCACGCCACGTGGCAGCAGCCCAGTAGCACAGGCGACGGCACAATGTCGCCACTGTTCAGAACAGTCCGCTTCACGACTGTTTCGCTTTGTTCACATGACTCCCGAGTCTCAACTTGATTCACTCACCTGTTACCTGAAACAACAAACTGAGGCGAAGAGTTTGTTGCTACTGTGGGTATTGTTGTTGGTGGTGGTGTTGGTGGAGGCGGCGGTGGCATTGGCGCTGGCGTCGGTGCTCGCGCATCGACATGCAGGTGTAGTGGCTGAATGTCTGTTCGAAAATTTGTCCATTCCAGCCCTGGGCAGGGCTGCAGCAGCTCACCATCACAGCCATCAAGGTGAGCTGCCTGTGCTACTGTGCGTTTACGCAAGGTTGCCGTCCTGTGGGCGCTATCTGTCATTATGCTTGTAATCCGAAGCAAGCGATGACAATCACGCAGTCACTGGGTCATAAAATCTCATTTGATTGGGATAACATTTTGTTCTTTGTCTCGGCATGCCTGACTGATGGTCAGTTAAGCATGCTTTTACTCTCTTCTGCCTCGTTTGCATGTAGGGTAGATTGATAGCATATGAATGTTTGTAGCATGCGGTTGCATGCCAATTTGCTGTCGCTGTCATCAACAGCGCTGTTGGCACATCAAGCTCGTATTGTGGATCTTCTCAGCCCAACGCTCTGTGCTTGTGAATACAGCTCGCCTGTAACATACAAAGTAAGTTGAGACCGCTGCATCAAGTGTACTCACCAGTGGCATGCAACTCTGTGAACAGGGAGAAAGCTTCTTCGGATCATGTGAAGACTACTGCCTGAGCTGCTGAGACACTGAGTGCGGACAACTGCACAGACAAGCATGGAGCAGGCAGTGGCGAAAGATTCTCTTACCAATGGAGATTGCAGCAGCGTTACGTCCAACACATCCCAAGCAACAGCAACAGGAGATGTGGTGTCAACACCGCTGCAGCAAAGGAGAGGCCACATTGCGCGCAGGATGGCTGCGGCTTCATTGCTGATGGCGCTCGCAGTGTTGGTGCACGTTGCATTGTTCCCAAGGCTTCCTGAAGTCTCACAAGCATTGCAATATCAGCTGGACGCCCCTGACCCAGCGTACACGTTGTTGTACGAGCTCACGCGCCAGCAGCAGCTAGAGTATCACGCGCGTCGCTCCCTCAGTGCAGTCGAGCCATTAATCAGCAATGGCATGCAGACAGACGTTCCAGAAGATCAGCAGGTGTGATTGTCAGATATGTTTGTTCATGACATTCAATGTTGTTTACGAACAAACATGATGTTAACAATGTGGTGTTTCAGATGAGGTTGTCTGTTGACAATGATGTGGCAAAGGAGGTTTGCGACAGGCATTGGGCGCGTGGCTTGCACGAGTTGGTTGCGGATCGCCTTGCGGGTCTGAAAGTATTTGTGGCTATGAACCTGCATGACAATGCACAGGTAACTCAGCCAGGTGCATCATGTATGGTGATGACAATGGCTGGAAGCTTGCCTGCGATCTTTGTTCGCAAGCATGTTGTGCTGTTGCAGTCAGTCTCTCCTATTCATCACAATATTGTGTCATACAGGTGGCAGCGCACATGACCAACCAGCTTCACCGGCTGCTCCTCATGCTGAAGCCAGAAAACTGCTTTGTATCCGTGTACGAAAGTGGCTCACACGACACGACTCCGGGACTTATGATTATCCTTCACAACCTGCTAAGGTGGCCTTTTACATGCATGTGTGCGTGCACGAGGGTGATGTTATATACTTAACCAATTTCCATGACTGACGACTGTCTGTGCGTTGTTGCAACAAGCAGCTACATGAATGTTCCGCACCGCATCATTGGCAGCTCCGGTGATGTGCGCGGCAGCAAGGAGCGGATAGACTTTCTGGCAAGTGTCCGCAATAAAGCAATTGAGCCGCTTATTGAGCCGGGCAGCATAAAGTATGACAAGGTAAGAGGAGGTTTACTGATGGTCAGGTGATCCTCCTGGCCTCTGCGTGCTTGTTTGCATGGCTGATAATTGACATGGGACTTCTGCAGGTTCTCTTCCTGAATGACGTGTACAACTGTGCGGAAGACATGTTGGAGCTTCTGCTTCATGACGCTCACATGGTGTCTGGCTGGGACATCGGAAACATCGACTGGGGCAAGCGCAAATTGCGCTACTATGACTATTGGTGTGTGTGTGTGTGTCTTCTTTGCTACTTGGACTATCCTCGCTTTGTTTGCGTAGTACTTGTGGGTAGACAACCTGCATGGTTTACGGTTATGGCAGTGAGACGTGGTGAAGCATGACGGGTTGTGTGTGACAGGGTTGGGCGGGACATTGACGGCTCGCAGATGACCATGTGGTGAGTAGGTTGCCAGTTAGCAAGCAGGGTACTTGCTGAAACAGCAAGCAGAACCCTACTCAATGTTGGCTCAGTGCGCTAATGCTGCGAGGGTTGACTGAACGTCGTACCTGTACCTTCGCAGGTACCCATGGGTGGAATCGCAGCCAAACAGAGGTCGCCTTGATGCAGGCCTTCCCATCCCAGTCTACTGTACATGGAACGGAATGGTGGCCATCAATGCAGCGCTGTTTCAGGTACAACTGTGACACACGCACACGCAAACGCACGCGCGCATGCACGCAACAAGCGCAGCATAAACATGTGCAAACTGCCATTGCGCCCATGAGGCATGCTGCGGCTATTGCGATGATCTGTAATACGTGTGGTTAAGAAGTTGTGTTTGCACTTGTGCAGAAGGACAAGTTGCGCTTTCGGTTCCGCAAGTGGCGAGGAGAGTGCTCGTCATCTGAAATGACGCACTTCTGTGATGACATGTGCGTTGCAGTTTGTCTGTTTCTAACCGCATGCCACCACAACTAGCCATTGAGTATGCACCTGTACTGTTACTGGCAGTTGGGCCAAGCACAAGGATGACACACGCATTGTAGCGGACCCGCGCGTGCTGGTAACGTATGGCATAAAGGAGTTCCTGGAGGTCGACCTCGCCAGGCAGAAGAAGACAATCTGGAGGCAGATTAGCTTTGACATCGGCATATATCCCAACCCGTGGAAACCAGACTATAAACCCGGTCAACCGCTTCTACAGTCGTTTCTCAACTCGCTCAACTACACGGATGTACCAGTAGTCGCCCCAGAGTTGGTTGTCTGCTGCCCAATGCAGGTAGTACCGTGTCTTGCGTTATTAAGCATGTACCATTTGCATGAAAGTGTCTTAGTCACAGTGATGTGCGTTTTTCAGTATAAGATTTGCAGTGTACACACCCAATCCGTACTTGCCCTCTCATCCCTGCAGGATGGCCACTCGTATGCTAATGAGGGAGCTACCTGCCACTGGGAGCCGACACTAACAGGGCTCATGCACGAAGACCCGTGCCCGCAAGGCAGGTGCATGCCGCGCGGCCTCTGCCCGGACGTGGCCAACCCGGGAGGCGGCAACACGCCCGTGTTCATCGCCATGACGCTTCACGAGGATAAAGACGTACCTGTTAGCCTTGGATGGCAGGTGTGTTGGAATGGCATGCTGGACAGGGTGTGTGTGCTGACATGCGACAGACTGCTGAGCGGATGGCATTACATGCGACAGATCTTTAAGTTGGCAGAGAAGCTCGGGCATCGCCTTCACGTGTCGTTGATCGCGCATGGCGAGAACAAGTGGCCTATCTGGCGGTCGCAGATTGCGAGCATCCTCTGGTCGCTCAGGATCCCCAGCCACCATGAACACGCACCACTGGACGAAGACTATGGCCTCATGCAGGTACACTGCCAGCATACGAACTTGCTGGGTCCCTGTCTACTATCTCAAAGCCACACACAGCACCTCGATGTTTCACAAAGCATTGCGATACAACTGCAGCTGGGAAAATGTCATGCTTCTGCCTGTGCTGTATGTGGTGCATGTGTGGCAAGTGCAAGCTGTACCATACGATGCTTATTATATGCTGCATTGATGCAAGTTACGCGCTGGCAGTGGACGGAGCTCAGGACGCTTTGCGGGAAGGTGTATGTGTTTCTGGTGGACCCACACACGCCGTTCTGCGCGGCCCACGTACTAGCAAGCCTCTGGGATACGACTCCCTGCCTGCCGGCCGTCTTTACGCACAAAGGCCAGGACACAGGCATAAAGCGATGCCATTTCCAGGGCAAGCCTTGTTGAGCATGCGTGTCTTTGTTTTACGTGAGTGTTAGGCGAGCGCTCAATAACTGTGTATGTGGCTGGGAGATCTGTTGCATAGGCAACGACTTGTTGCCTATGCATTGTTTCATGGTGGAATAATTGCATTTGGGGTATTTGTTGTGCGGTTGTATGAAGTCATACTTGCTGCACTGTGTAGCTGTGATCCAGATGGCCTTTGTAAAGCGCATGGCCGACCAATCCTTAACAATGCACAGTCTGATAGCTGTGAATACGGGTAAGCAGTGGTTGCAGATGACTATTATGCTTGCCCGTAACCCTGTTCTCTCTGCTGCGGCAGTTGCCGCCTACCATGCATGCAGCTCACAGCAATCAGCTGCCCGACCACCGGTAGGCGGCCCCCATCAGTGTGCCAAGTCTTTCTACCTGTTCTGCTATGCTGAGTTGCATGGCAATGCATGTCGATATGCATGAGCTAGCAAGGCACAGCAGACACCTTGAGAGTTATGCAATATGTATATGGTATAGCAGTCGGGGCCATTAGCACAAGTAGCACACAAGACCAACCATCATTAACCATAGAGCCAACAGCCAGCTTACAACCACACAGCAAGCTAGCACAGCTACGGGGGGCTGGTCTATGTGCACCTATGTGCGTGCAATGGCAACAGCAACCGAGGGTGGATGGTCACAGCACAGCAGCTGGCAGCTACCTGCACAGCACGGGAGAGGAGCAGGGAGGGAGGGAAAAGCAGCAGTTAGGCCGTGACAGACCCTGACCACAAGAAAATGCTCTACCAGCCCCCAGCCGCCAGAGCGCACCGCCCAAGTAACTTATACCCCTGTTAAGAGCAGTGAAACAACGGCTGCAGGCATAGCCTATGCCAACATAGCCGTTAGCCAACGCAGTAGGCATAGGTCCGTTAGTGTGCTCAAGACAGCACACCCATACACGCAGTGCCAATGCGTGGACACCAGCACACCAGTATGTATGTCTGGCGTGAGACACTACTGACAGAGCACAAAGGTGATAGATTTAGCGGTAAGCTGCGGTCCCAGGTCTACAGGTCAAGTCTTATGCTATGCGCAGTAGATGACCTTACATTGCGATACCACGCAACGTCGCCTGCAATCACCAATGCAGACCTTGACACGCGCACATGTCGATGATTTCGATGGTGGCTGCCGTATTGCAACGGCTGTTTCATGCTCATGCACACTGTGCTTATTTGCTGCTAAGCATAGCTACACATATCGAGCTTTGTACGTTTGATGCCGGGAAGTTCCAATGCGGGGTCTACAACACCAATTCTAGGCCCTTGACATACCTACGACTAGAATCCAGTCACTGCTACAATCCTTGCGACTTGGCAAGCTGCGGCAGCAGACTCGTCCTCACTGGCGTCACCACACATGACTTGTTCAGCCTCCCTGTCAAGCCAGAGAGAAGCAAAGGGAACCATCAGTCCAACATGCTCTCCGTGTGTTTATGTTTATGCGCGTATGGATGCGTGCATGCGTGCGTGCGTGTGTGCATGCGTGTGTGCACCCTATGTGCGCACGCGCCCTCTGCTGACCAGTGGCAACCACACTCTCTCACCTGTTGCGAGCATGGCCGCTAGCATGGCTCTTCTCCTCGCCGGCGTGTGTCCACTCACGGCTGCTGCAATCGTACTCGTGTTTGCCTCTCCGCTGCTGTGCGGTCTTCCCGATCCTCCGGCCGGTGCGTTACCCCCTCCGAAAACCACGTCGTTGGCGTCGCGGTTCTTCAGGAGGAGAGTCAGCTGCTCCTCGGCCTGCTGAGCGGAACGGAGCTGCGCGCGCTGGAGACGACCCTCGCGCTCCAACTGCAGGGAGTGGGGTGGATGGGTGAGTGTGTGTGTGGGGGGGGGGGGGGGGGG
>RHPI01002069.1:1196467-1219388 GCA_009103225.1 Chlorokybus atmophyticus
CTTACCGCCCCTTGTCTTACCTGTTTGACGGACTCAAGTGCTTGCGCGCGCGCTCGCTCCTGCGCCTCGAGCTCCTTCTGCAGCGCGGCGATCTCCTTGTTCTTGCTGTTCAGAGCCACATCCAACTCCTGATGAAGAAACCACACAGAGTTGTTGTCTACACGCGTGTGCGTGTACGAGCGCGTGTGCATGGTTGGCCTTTCATTAGCGTAGCCGTCATGCAGCGCGTGTGCGTACCGCGGCGTTGACTTCTGCGGCGAGCGCGTTGACGTCGATGCTGACCTCCCCCGCGTTGATCACCGCGTGGGTCTCGATGCACATCGCACGCGACGCAAACTCCAACGTGCTGTCACAACAGATTCCATTAGACACACCATACGTGTTCTGCTGCTGGATCTCCACATCCAGCCAGGCTCTCTTACGCGATGGTTTCGTTGACGGAGTCGTGCGCTGGCGACACGCACACGAGCAGGCTGGTCTTGCAGTTTCCGCCGACGCTGTCCTCGAGGATGCGCGTCAGCTTGCTGTCGCGGAACGGGATGTGCTTCTTACGACCCGCAAGAGCCTATGACATGAACAACAACATCAACATGACCAATACTGACACCAACAACATGCACCAGGTACTCGATGTGTGTGTGTTTTTCATCGTCATCAACATCGTCATTGGTTTGATATGTGTGTGCCTTGCCTGCACGACGTTGCCGAAAGCGAGGAGGGATGTGTTGATGTTGGTGGCTTCCTTGAAGGACTGACCCGTCACGCCGCTCTTCTTCGTGCGCTCGCTGTTTGTCGTTGTTGTTGTGTCAAGTTTGCGGACTCGTTGACGGCGTGCAACAGTTATTGATGAAGACAATAAGGACAACCCACCTGCCGGCGAGGTCGACGACGGTGAGCTTGCCAAACTTGGCGGCGACGCTCTGGCCAGCCTGGCCCTTGTCGCGCTTCGTCACCTTGAACTGGAACACCGCGTGCGACCTGTGCGCACACGTGCGTATGTGGAGTATGTTGGGGTGTGGGTGGGTGGGTGTGGATGTGGGTGGGTGTGGGTGGGTGGGTGTGGGTGTGGGCACACGCACCTGCGCATGCGTGCGTGCTTGAGCGCGTGTGAGCGGCACGACAAGTGCAGGGGCAGACACAAGGGACTTTTGTATGTGAATGCAAACAACATATGTGTACCTGCTTGATGACTTGTTCATCTTTGTCTCTGCGTAAACGAGGTTCTGTCGTCCTCTCTGGAACAGCGCCATGCACTCGGCCGGCGACCGGCACGTCGTCCACGCCAACCCCTCCACCTGACCACCCGTGCGTATCTGCAGGTCCTGGCCTTTGCTCCTGTCCTCCGCAAGCAGGTCATCAACCTGCTCATTGTAGATCTACACACACAGAAGGTTAGGATTACTTTCCCTAAGAACATCATATCATATAGATACCCACGCACACACACCTGCAGCATGGCTGCCTGTACGTGGTAGGCATGGTTGGTATCGGCGGCGGCGTGCACAAACAGGGCAGCGACCAGTCTGGGTAGTAAGCCTTGCTCGCTGGCTGGACCACTCCCATTCAACAAGCTGTGGGTCTTGCCCGCACCAGTCTGACCATACGCCAACACACTGGACGACAAGCAGAACGATGAGTACAACAACAACGACAAGGACATAGACATTAACAAGCTACATGCCTGCCGTTGTAGCCCTGTAGTACGTCCTTCAGTACTCCCCTCCCCACCGCTTCATACACGTCTTTCTGCGTGGCCGTCTGCGCGAAGGCCCCGTCGAAGTTGAAGGGTCTGGGTCTGAGTCGCGGGGCGGAGGCGTCCCCTCCCGCCAGGACCCTGTCCGTGGCGCTCCCCTCCTCCATGTTGATTATCACGCGACCCTCGTCCTCGCTGTCGACCACGGCGGCGGCGGAGTGGGGACCGTCCATGGCCTCGCGGGGGAGGGGAGGACGGACGCGAGCGAAGACGAGGACACGGCCGCCGCCGGGGGTTGTGTCGGCCATCGTGGTGGGAGATGGGGGGGGGGGGGGGGGGGGGGGGGGGGGGGGGGGGGGGGGGGGGGGGGGGGGGGGGGGGGGGGGGGGGGGGGGGGGGGGGGGGGGGGGGGACGTTGGTGAAGGTGATGCCGCCGCCGCCGCCTTCAAACGGGCCAGGCCGCCCCCAGGCTAGGCCAGGCCACCAGGCCGAACACACCAGGCCAGGCCAGGCCAGACGCCAGGTCACGTGACTGAGCCCACGCGAAGCGACAATATTTCCGATTTGTGCGCTTGTGCGATAGCCGCACAAAGCAAGTTAGGGTTTGGCACTCTGGCTGGCTGGTGGCAGTGTTGCTGGCCATGGCGGCGGCGGCGGCGGCCGTGTGTGGGACGGCCGGGGCGGAGGTAGGACCTAGGAGCGGGAGGTCTCAGGTGTACCGCTGCTGTGACACCGCAGCTTCAGACCAGCCCAAAGGTGCAGCAGGCGTTGTAGCTGTGCGGACAGTTGGTTGCACGATGGCAATGCACGCTTTGTGATGCTGCCAATGCCGTGTGCCTAAGAAGATTGCGTGCTGGGAAGACAAATTGTTGCGTGTGGTGGAGTGCTCTTTGAATAGGAGTAACATCAGAACAATCCTGGTAGTTTAGACGACTTGCCTTGCAATTGCCAACAATTGCAACAAAAAAGTTGGCGAGTACTGCAGGTTGCAGTTGCTAGTAAAACAAACCACGCAATTGCAACTAAACTTATCACGTGTTTTCGTCAAGTATGCATTGATTATGGAGGCACAGCTGTCATGCGTTTAAGCTGTGCGTTGGGAGCTTGAAGGAGCATAGCAGTAGCAAGCTAGCAGTACTGAGCACAATGACAGTCACTGTCAAGTACCAAACACAACCTCACAGTCACGCCAACACCGTCCTCATCAGCCACAGGGCCTCCCCTCGCCTCCCGTCTTCTGTCATCTCGACGGACTTCCACCCCGCAGACCTCATCGATAGCCTGGGTGCCGCCACCTCTGCCGTCATCGACCGCCCGCTCCCCGCGCGCGTACTCGCCCTCCGTGCTCGCGTTCCTCGGCGACGCCGTGTGGGAGGTGGGCATGCTTGTTGGAGTCATGGGGTGATGTGCGGATGTGTCGTGTTGGGAGTGAGTGAGAGAGTGCTGTTATCTGCAGTTGTATGCGAGGAGGTGCTTTCTGGCGCCGCTGAAGGTGACGGACTATCATCAGAGAGTGGTGGCGGCGGTGCGGGCTGAGGCGCAGGTGCGCAGTGGATGTGTGTAAGCGTATGTGGGTGGGTGGGTGAGTGGGTGGGACCGTCGTCCGCTGACATTGTATTGACAGGGAGCTCTGTCGTGATCATCAGGATGCGCACGTGCAGACGTTGCTGGCAGGAGACTACATTACAGACGATGAGAGGTGCTATAATGCTGGGTTGCAATTGGTCATTGCGCGTGCATGCATGTGCGTGTGCATATACTTAGGAAGTTACATAAACCTCATGACAGCGTTGCGTTTGGGTTGAGTGTCTTTGCTGAAGCTATCAATGTAGGGATGTCTTGAGATGGGGCCGCAACGCTGCTCCACGCGGTTCAGGCGTCCCAAAGCGTCTATTGGGGGGCACGTACAGGAATGCTACCGCCCTTGAGTGCCTGGTCAGTTTGCTTTGGAAGTTGGGTGCCTTGTGGATTGCAGCGCTTGTTGGTTGCTGAGCAAGTTTTGCTTCAGACTGAACTCTTGGTGTTGCAACAGGTTGGGTATTTGTACCTGTCAGACCCAGCTAGGCTGCAGGACCTCATGAGCCATATAGGAATGGATGGCGAACGTGCAGTGGGCTCATGACAGTGTTCATCACAACTGCTAGCCATTGTATCTTCAAGCGATGTGGAACTTCTTCGAGTATTTGGCCGGGGATGCCACGACACATATCAGTAGGTGCTGTAGTACATGACATAGCTGGTACCGACCCCAGTTGTGATATTGCAGATGTCATGAACCAACCAATGGTAGGCAGTGCTGTCGTATTGTGGTAGTGAGACAAAAGTGTGGTAGCGAGTCACTACCACTGTGCTGCTAGGTTCCTTTCTACTATGAATGTTGCACTTGCAACTGTGTATGCTCGAGGCATTTGCCAAGCCTGTAGCCGATGCGCTGATGGCGGCCTGACATTCTCTGCATATGTAGTATAGCAAGGTAGTGCGAATGCTATGCCAGATAAGATTGCAAGGTAGAGCTGTGCAAAGGCAATGCGTGTGCAACAAGTGTACGGGCTGGCCCAAGCTTTGTGTACCCGGTGTATTGTGCTATGCTTAATTAAAAAATGCTATGCAACATAAAAAGCATGCATTTTGAGCGCTCTCGCTGATGTACATGTAAAAGAGTTAGACTTTGGGTGCCTGCCGCTGCCGCTGCTACTGCCCGGCAATTGCATTGCATATAGAAGCACGCAGTACAATATAGGTGAAGGCCACGGGTATCATTGATGGTTGTGTGGCCTGCCTATGCCTGCATGCCTGTTGTACACGCTGTAAGTGTCTATTCATATGCAAGTACAGTACCAAGCCCGCTAGCAAAGCAAGCAACTGTGCAGTGTGAGCTAGGGCAGTCGGTGGTAGTGAACGGGCAAGCAACAAAGCATCAAGTTAGTGTTAGACAAGCACGGCAAAGGCAATGCGCTGGGCCCTTCAGTCGCACACCAAGCAAGGAGCGGCAAAGCAAGACAAGCAGCTTCCCACCTGACACAGCAGCGCCACAGTTAGCCAAGTGCCAAAGAAAGGGGGGCAGATGCATGCGTCTGAGCATGAATGCCCACTATCATACCCTGTACATAACAGCACATTTGATGCGATGGTGCACCGTGGCACCATCGCATCAAATGTGCTTAGTAGGACAGAGTGCTCATTGCTGTGCCTGACAGCAGCTGTTGCTCCTGTTCCAGTAGTGCATTGTGGTTATCACTATGGGTGTGGACATGAGAACTTGGCTTGCTTCGTGACAATTGTTGCAAAGCATATATAAGATCACAAGGTAGTGCTGATATGTGGTGGCCTGTTTGAGTGCGCAGCATGACATGTTCCTGTGCAGCTGGTATTGCATATGTAACGCGTACTAGTCAATGATATCAGGTTGCTACTCAGGTCTGTATGGATGTGAGCCACTTGCACTCAGGCCAGCGGCTCTCAGACAGCTGCAGTGCCAAAACTCCTGTCTAGCATGCAGATTCTGCACAGATGTCCTCATGCTGTGTCCCCAGTCCCCAACAAAAATGATGTTGACAAAATTGTTCACGAGATGTGAATGGTCAAGCCATCGGTGCAACTGCGTCCTGGGCATCCAGGGCAGCCTTCTTATCCAGGCTCTCAGCTTCCGTGAGAGCATCCTCTGCTTTGCGCTTGAGGCTTGCATCCGCTGGCTCCGCCTCAACGACAGGTGCAGCGGGCTTCACCTCTGCAGCTGCATCCTCTGCAGCAGCAGGTGTCTCCTGTACAGCTGGCGCAGGCTCGCAAGCAACCTCCTTTTGGTCAAACTGAGCGAGGTACTTGGATCTGCAACGCCAACGGAGAGGACGGGATTGAGAACTTTGCTAGCTTCAGCAACTTTGTCACTTGTTCAACCTCAACGAACAGCAGGGAACGGGCACTGACAACAGGCTTGCTTCACATGGCCTCGCGACCAAACTTGGCCACATATCGATTTCTGCAGGTTTATGCACATGCAGCTCAGCACATGCACATGCAACTGTCCACCGACACACATTAACTCTGAACAAGGCAACATGCATGCATATGGCATGCACGTTTTGCTGCTAGCACGCATTGGCAATGACTGACATAATGCACATACCGGGATGCATGCTCTTCCTGAGGTCGGTTGAGAGGTGTCCAGACAGGGTCGCCAATGAACAGGCGGAGAGCCTTGATGTAGTTGTCGCTGTCCAGACTGAACCTGTGGTAACTGCCTTCGGGTAGCACAATCATGTTGCCCGAGCGGACGAAAATGCGGATCCACTTGTCGTCGAGGTCGCGGATATCAAAGTAGCCACTGCCCCCAAGCACAACACGGATCTCCTATTGCAGTTGTTTCGTCACGTCAGTGACTTCAGCTTCAATCTTGCACGCAATGCACACCAGCGGCGACAACACATGCTACACAGTTGACGACAAGCTGTCAACAACAGCTGCACAGGAGCTACCATCGTGCCCGCTGCATGATGAAAGCAGTCAACCAAGTCACTGCCTTTTGCAGTGACAGCAGATGGCGCTGGTCAGAAGCGTAAGGTGTAGTAAGGTGACAAGCGGTGTTACGGGGTACCAGCAATGCCTTGCACACAGCCCTGAGCGCTTGCATTGCATGGGAAAATACCCCATTCGTAGACAATGGCATTGCAAGGGAAGACATGCATGTCAGTACACAAGCAAGGCCAACGAGCTGTGCCTGGCCCATACCTCGTCGGTGTGAATATGCTCCTCGTAGAAGTACTTCAGCTTCTGCTCGTAGTTCTCCAGCTTCTCCGGGGACACCTCAATGATGTCCATGTAGCTGTAGCCGCGCTCCTCCCGGAGTTTGGCGAGCAGCGGGTCGTGTTCCGGGTCCTTGGGGTCCAGCTTCCAGGACAAGACGCCCAGCTTCTCGAGCATCTCGACGCTCACGGTGGCGTCCTCCCCAGCCCGCCGGTGCGGCAGACGCTGGTCCTCATTGCTGTCGTCCATGTACCACGCCTCCAGGTCGGGAGCCTGTTGCTGCTCCACAGCCTTGCTGGGGACGTCCGCCGCCGGCTCGGCCACAGCCACGGGCGCCTCCATCGCAGCAACCATGATGACAGGCCTTCTGAGACCACACAGCACCTGTCGCAAAACAACCCCGCCGCGTACCCCGCCAACCCCGATGATGACAACGACACAGACGTTATAGTAAGCCACTAGGTGTACTTTGATGCTTTCCACTTGCTGGCTGCCCTGGTGCGGGTGTCGGCTGTGTGGCGCAGTGCGCAATCTCGGGAGGGTTGCCCGGCTGCGGGGTTTGCTCATTCAAGTGCGCGCGGCCTGTGCCACGTTGCTCTCTCCTGTTGGTCACATGCTCGCGGGCAAACCGGTGTGCGCTGCTTCCTTCCGTTGTCACTGCGCACGTTTCCCGCCATTCATGACGTGCATGAAACGTTGCTTTTTCCCCTCTTGGGTTCCATCGTGTGCAAATCCCCCCCCCCCGCTAAAGTACTTTGCCAGCTGCCCGCCTGCAGTATGTAAGCTGATTTGTATGTGCGCTAGTTCCATTAGCAATGCGCACGTTTCCCGCCACTCCAAACTATCATAAAACATTTCTTTCACACCCTCTCCAATGAACGCTTGAACACTCCATTATAGAGTCTACATTGAAAAGTCTCTATGTGTCGTGTTCAGTCGTACGCAACTCTCATATCATGTGACATTTCGGCTACCTCATTTGTGGATTCATTTCTTGTATACTGACAGCAGTCATGATGTATACATGTCTTAAAGTTACCATACAAGAGTACCCATAGTGCATGTATACATAAACGCAAATGCCAAATTTTGTATACCATGCCACAACATTTGCGTGTGTAAATCATGTATATCTTGTGTATCGTGCTGGTAGCCATTGTGCAAGCTAGTGCTTGATATCCACCCTCATGGTGAATTCGGTGTTTTGTTCCCTGGGAGTCGAGATGACGGCCTGTGATCTCAAGTGTTTACAATGCCTTCGATTGCATGCTCTCAGCCTTATGTATGTCGGCTAGCTTGTCAACCATGGCGGCGACGCGGCAATATGCGTGGCCTAGCAAAATCAAGGCTAGCCCCGTGAGCGCCGGCCTCCTCGCAGCAAATGCGGAGAAGGAGATGGAAGTGACGGAGCCGTGTTGGGGCGGCATAGCGATGGTGATCCCACCACCCCCGCTCACCCGACTGTTGACTGGTGCGTGGCCTAGCTGGTACATGCCAGCATACAGGTCACCTCTCCGTTTTCGTGGCAGCCCCTTCCCATGCGCGCGTACGAGCCAACGTGGAAGGATGGATCTAGCAGCTGCTCTACCACACCTTACTTCTGTGTGGGAGGAGCGACATAGTGCTAGTGTCACCAATCAGGGTGATCTTCTCTTAGTGCCCCCTTTCCGGATATGCAGGGGGTTGTGCCAGTCTGGTGAGCCCGGCTGGTCACACGCGTGGTGTCAGCAACAGCGTTGTACACGAGGTTGCCATGCACTGCACCGCTCCGTAGTGCGATGGCACACCAAGCCACCTGATCCCGAAAAAGATGCAGGCTAGAATTGTTGAGAATAACTGTACATGTGCAACCGTAACACTTGTGCTGCTCTGTGCATCAGAGATGTTGCTCGCTGTGTGTCGACGACCTGGTCATGCCTCAAATGTGAAAACTCAATGTTGACCAGGACAGCGAGCTCCCCTACCCCCTCCAATTGGTTCCTTCCTCTCCAGAGTGGGCCAACTGCATCTGACAGGCCTCACACATCCAATCTCCCTTGGGAACCTTATTCGATGGTGGCGACAGGCATCATAATCCCCGCCAGCCACGCATTTGTCACACAGCAGCATGCTTACTTCCCCGTCAGCACGTGCGCAGCCTTCACATCAGGCTGGTGTCGGGAATAGCTGCCTTAGGGTCCACAGCCCCATTGATGTTGGGTAGTTGGCAAAGAGCACAGCGTTTCATCTGTTCTGTGCATGTTCTGGCATTGCTGCCCTTGAGTAAAAGTACGCCGTTGTTGCGCACCTCTTCAACTCTGAAGATTACATATTCCTAGCTCTGGTGTCCAGCGTGTGCTTGCTTTGACGGTGGAGATCGACATAATTCCCCCAAACTTCTACATGCAGGGCTTGCACAAGCCGCTGCGCACTCGAGCGAAGCGCTGAGAGTCTCCGTGTTGCGCAATGATCAGATTGTCCATCGCAATCGGCACCATGCGTTTGAACGACGCCCTAGCAATGAGCTTTTTAACAAAACTTTGCTCATCTTATAAATCTACAATTGCCTCTGCAGACTTTTTAAACCTGTGTCCCATTATAATCCATGGCAGCTGGAAATCCCAGCTGCTCTTATCGTAACCGCGACAAAAATTTGCGCAGTCCTCTTTTCATAGTCTGCATTATTCTCTTAATGAGTTCATTTGCTGGGGGATGGTTGCGGTGCGTGCGACGATAATAAATGAAGTAATCATGTAGCAAGTCATCAAACTGGCCCCGAATCTGTGCCTTGATCTATTAGCAGTTCCGCACATCCCTCAAATCTGCTCAACATCGAGTTGAGAAAAGCCTCTTTAAAAGTGTTGATGTCTTTGTTCGCAAGTGGGGTTACCTCCACTGTAACGGATCGCTACCTCCAAAGAGGTTCCTGCCCTTATTTAGGATTCATAAAGGGTCTCAACGAATTTACAGCCAATTAAGCCATATCAGGGCCGTTGACCTAATGTTAATGCCCTAATGTAGTGTTAATTATCTGTAACACCGATTTACTATTGATATTTACATGAGATTTTTGTCTCATGTCGATATCAGTTGTATGGCAGCACTGCCAATGCAGCAGCAGCCATAGCCTGGGCATCTTCTGTTCCGGCGGTGTGGTCCGAGTGGCTAGTGGCGATGTTGGGGTAGGGGATTTAAGGGAGGAGGTAGCACCCCCTCTCCTTACATTGGTATCGGAGCAAGGGTGAAGAAGGGCCTGTGGGGGGCGGCGGCGGCTTGGGCGTGGAGGCGGCAGTAGTGACCAATGGCGGAAGCGACTGCAGCAGCGGCGGCAGCAACTGCAGCGGCCGCCGCGGCAACTAGCAGTTGTTACCCATTATGGTGGGTAGTGGTGGTTAATAGCTGATTGTTGTTGTGGTGGTCATTGTCGCTGCTGGTGTAGCTTAGCTTTGCTCGCTTGCTTGCTTCGCTGAGCCTAGCCTAGTTGCCCTGGCCTAGCCTAGCTTGCTATTAGGGAAGGCGGCCACTCACCTTTCCTTCAAGTATTGCATGCCCATTACTTGGTGAAACACATTATATTTCACTTATGTATGCTTGCCACCACATGGATGCGGGTGGTGTGAAGGGTTTAAAGATTTTTTTACATTTGCAACGTTTCGGGGGGCAGTCCGGTGGCAACATCGGCTGCTTTCCACCACTTTTAAGTGCGGTAAGGCCCGGCCTCACGGGCGGGCAATACATCGCCAGGATCACTCTGAGCGGCTGATATCAATCTCACAACTTGTTAATGTCGGCCTGTAGGGCTTATTTAGCGATATTTTGACATCTTGTGTATCAATTGCAATTGTAAGTTCAGCTAAGTTGTGACAAAGTGAAAATTTTGAATTGCTATAGCTTGTAAACCGTCGCGTGGATTTGCGCGCGGTTTATGTCAAAGCAAGTGCCTAGTTGAGAGGTGTGTGGAGAGCTCTTGTTTGAGCTGAATACTTCACGTTAAGCACTTGAAACTTGACGAGGCGAAATCAATAGATTGTAACACTTCTGAAGTGCACAACTTGTGTATTTGAGCACTTGCACACTTTCAATATTGACGACTTGTGACCTTAGGCAGATGTCTGACGAAAGAGAGGAAGGTGTGGGGTATCCTTCCATGGCTGAAAAGCCAACATCATACGAGCCATCTAGTGATGAGGAAGTGAATGACTCGGACACGAGTGAAAGCTGTCAGCTTACTGCAGTGACAAGGAAGAAGAAGGCACGCAGCAGAGCAATGCTTCTCTCAACCAGTCTTGTAAACGTGGACCAGTGGTCAGTTAGAGTGTCATCGGCGGGGCCTTTGAGAAGTATGCCTCGGAGCGTAAGGCTCTGATTGCTGCCCACCCTCAGCTTCGTTAGGAAACGTGGATGCATGGGCGCAGAAGGTTCGTAATGGCTATGAGACAGACTTTGCCACACTCCCTCGCGCAAGCAAGGAGATGGTGATCCGCATGCTTGAGCACGAGTTGACGAAAAACATCCCGCCACTTGTGCGAGGTGATCCGATGGTGGCTGCTCTCATGACCATATATAATAAGCCACTTACAAACGAAGGGAAGCGCATGGCGTTTGAGGCTTTGGCCAACTTAGTGGTGGAAGCCTCACAGTGTTGCAAGGACGTGTGCTGCTAATTGCAATCTGACTTGGAAAACAAGTTGACAGGTTGAGTGAAGTTGGCGGCACGCCTCGATAATGTGCAGTTTGAGTTGGTGGCGCTGCGCCAACAAGTGGCGGGTGCTACTTGAGCAACAAATGCATCAGCGGGGCTGCCGATTACAGCGCTGAACAAGCTTAAGGAGTTCAAGCCCCACCGTTGTGTCGGCATCCACGACTGGGTGGTTACTGTTGAGCGCTACTTGGTAGCAGTGAAGTGCCCAATTGGTGAGCACATTGGTGTTGCTGAGTTGCTCATGCCATGTGACGCTCTTGCCGAGTGGGCAAGGCAGAGAAGAAAGGATGGTGCGGCCAAAACAGTGGAAGCACTATTTAAGTTCCTTGTGGAGCGCTATGGTGGCATGGATCCCGCTATTCAGGCTTGCAACAACCTTAACAAGTTGCGACAGAATGGCCGGGCGGGTTCAATCTACCTGCAGGAGTTCTAAGCATTGGTGGGTCGCGTGAACAGAGGCCTCATGCCCATGGACAAGGCAGAGCACTTTGAGTGGTACAAGCGTGGTTTGAATGCACGTGTGCGCGATCAGCTGCAATACAACACGGCAACAAGACTTCTTTGAGTTCCTTACTACTTGGCCAATTTGTAGATTTTGAGCGTATATCTATAAAGGGATGAACCGGCGGTGCAGGAGAAGGCACATGTGGCAGCTGCGGCCAAGCCGCAAGGGGTGGGAGGAAAGCATTACTGTCACGAATTGGGATAAATTGTGACAGACCTCACTCATGGTAGTGTCTTGTACTACTATAGCCTAGTGGTCGGGCCCCAATTGTTACAATGGTAACGGAGCTTGACGTATCAGGTTCAATTCCCGTAGGGAACTGAGGCAGATCCAAGGCGAAAACAAAACATTTGGGGCGGCTTGCCCTAGGCTGGGCGCGGGATCACAACATGCGCACCGAGCTAGTTCAACCTAAGGCCGTGTGAGCGGTCGCGCTGCGATGGCAGGTCGCGCGGTGAGGATGGCTGTTCGGTCGGTCAGGACCGTTCGTGGGCCGGATCCAACAGGCCGCGGGCAGACTAATCGTGGTACGGTCGCGAATGCGGCGACGTGGGCTAGTGCCTAATTATGAGGAACTCATGGGTTAGACTGGGGAGGAATGTCACGAATTGAGATAAATTGTGACAGACCTCACTCATGGTAGTGTCTTTTACTACCATAGCCTAGTGGTCGGGCCCCAATTGTTACAATTACCCTCAGCCGAGTGCGCACACGGTAAAGAAGGTGAAGACATTCACGCCTCATATCGGTGGCACATCTGCTGGTGGTGCTACACCAACAGCGGCTTGCACTTGTTGTCTACCATCAGCCGAGCCACATTGCGAAGAACTGCCCCACCAAGAAGGGCAAGGCTATGAAGCGTGAATAGCATTACGCCGTGACCGATGCAGATGCGGGTGATAGCCAGTTGCTTGAGATGCAAGCAGCAAGCTGGTTTGATGACCTATCCTAAGTGCATGTAATGACACATGCATGACAAGTACATGACAAGTTGCCACTCTTTGATGTTGAAAAAGTGGAAGAGAATGCTTGTGTGCTGATACAAATATAACATGCTTACCGATGTGTTGCATGCATTAACCGAGTTGCATAAGTATAGTATCGAACCTTAAGTATGGTGGTAATGGTGCCCGAGTATCATGGCCCATGGTTAAAGCATACCTAGGGGGGTCTGTGTTTAAGCAACTTTTCAATTGTGAAACAAGCACAGTGCGGTTGTTATTAATACTAATCAACCCTTGCAGTAGTCACGGACTCTTGGCTACATTTCAACTGGCGGTAGCTCTGTTGTGGACACTCAGTGGCACAATGCAGGGTGTAAATAGTTCGTTCTTGATTAACACTTGTGCAACACACAACTTTGTTGAGGAACAATGGGTTGTGCGCAATAAGATAGCGTGTAAACCCTCAGCATTTTCAGCTGCCGGTGCCGCGGGTGCGTTGCCAATGAAAGGGGGAATAAAAATGAAGGTAAGATTGGTAACTATCATGCCACTCCTACTTTCATAGTAATATCCATCGACATATCTGGTGTGGATGTAGTATTATGACAGGAATGGCAAGAGAATGTCAAATTGACATTGAATACCGTTGCAAATTTTACACAGTGACTAATTAGGGACTGAGGGACAACAAGTCTTCTGCTTCAACATCGGAGTCATCTTCATCTGCAGCCTTGCTCGCTGACAATACAGCGGCTACTTCGTCCTTCAGCTTGAATATCAACACCTCGCTGTGCGCTTGATGGTTACTTTGAGAGTGACCACCTGCATTTGGTATTGCTGTAAGAGTGGCGTGCTGCCAGAAGACTAGCCCATCAACATACACATGCTTACCTCATCTTTTGCTTTGTTGCACTCCGCCAGGCAAACAGCTAGCCTGCCGCGCTGCTCTCGGTTCACTCTAACCAACATGGCAATCTGCAAGCATACTGATTAATTGCCGCTGAAACCTTAAACTAGGTCATGGGTTACCCATTCGTGGTACTCCGCAGCTTCTCTTTTACGACTTGTGAGCTCCTGCAAGTAGAATTAGGCTGTGCATTTGCGAGATTGGTCATGCTGTTCATGTGCATTACACTGGCGGCTGTGCATGAGGGTGTGCATGTGGTATTAACAGTGTATGTCATGTGCAAGATACTTGAGACTGTACATGTGCAAGAGAAAAGAACCCTATCGTGTGGCATTGAGAGTGCATCGCAACCCACCTTGGTCATGCCAATCTTGTTTGGTCCCTTTAATCATGTCGCCGTGGTCGCAGCTGCTGGTGGGTCGGATGTTCTTAGAGGCGGTATTGTGGTGTGCCTTTGCCCACTCGGAGGGGGAACCCTGTAAAATATCGCCCAAGACACTGTTGTCATTGGCTGTGCCCTTCGTAGGCATGGTGGGGTTTGACACCAAGGACACCCCACCGGCACCTTGCCCGCCCTATGCAAACATGGGTTTCATCCCGGTCTTCAACCACAACGCCCACTATGCCCCTGGAAGCGCCGCCAACGATCCACTAAACGCCACAAACCCTCGTTACCGCCCTGTAAGGGCATAGCTTGGCGGAGCCATCAATGGTGTTTTTATGCGCAGGGACTGGCATTGCCAGCAGGTGTCAATGGTACGAACTGCCAATGCCACTGTACAAAAGTACCATTTCAATGCTACTTTTTGGCAAAGGCATCTTCGTTCCATTGAATCGGTTCAATCAGGATATTTATGCAGACTCAGCCCACCTTGGACGTGCAATGGCTCAATCGCACTATAGTATTGGTACAACGGAGCCGTCACGCCAGTAAATGGCGGCCAAGTTTCCCGCCTCTTACATGCAAGGGTAGCGGTGGCGGCGGCGGCTGTGCGTGTCGCTGGATATGATGATGCAGGTTACATTGGCGACACCTATGTCGACGTCAGTAGTGAGCTATGGGAGTTCTTTGTCCGTATTGCCACATGCGCTTCGCCACACGCAGCTCGGTCTACATGCACATTGTTAGCAGCAGGGTGTGCAAGCAAATCAAGCTGTATGTCGGCCAGTGTCCATTACAGTACAATGCGGGTCATGTTGAACCGGGGAGTTCGATTTAAGATGCGCACATGCTTGATGCTGAAGGACCTCTCCAGGAGACACACGCACGGCAGCAACAGGAGGAGGAGGAAGTGCACAAGGGCTTTCAATGTGTGCGTTTGCCTGAGAAACCTGTGGCACGCCACCATGGAAGAGGCGTCCCTTCGCATGTGTCAAAATTCAGGTGGTATGGCTTGGAGCATGCTCTTGCAGTGGCATTCGTGCAGTGCAACAACGGCCAAGGCCTGTCGGCCTCCAATATGGGGCGAATCATCAAGTGCATCCAAAATGCACACTTCCTAACGGAATAGCTCAAGTGGGAAACCGGTGTGCATGTGGCCAGCTACCTCCGGACCACAATTGCTTTCTCTTAGTCTAAGGTATGTTCACGGTGTGCGGTGCCTGTGCTTCAACCATCAGAGCCATGTCACATATGCACATGCGAGTGTGCTGCCGTATCAGAACTACGTGACGGCTGACCTGCTCAACCACACTGCTTGACGTTAATGGACCATAATTGGTCCGTGCCTTTAAGCCGGGATTTTGCCCTGCTTAATGAAATCGGTGGGTCATGTATAGTCCGGCGTCATTGACAATCGGACCATGCATGGTCTAAACCTCACGTGAACGGTCCCATGTTTTTTGGGGGTCGCACCATGTTTGGTCCGGCCGGTTTCCGGTCGCGTCAGGACCAGGTACGAGCCAGGCAGCGGACCAGGAACTTAATCATAAAAATGTACTTAAACAATTATTACTGGTTCGGCCAGCGGACCATTGACCGCAGTATTTATTTATTTATTCATGAGCATCAGATGCTATTGCAAATGACGAAAGAATGTTCTATCTTCAGTCGGGTCGCCCGAGGGGCTTTTTCCTGCTACCCATCTTGCAAACCTCGACCCCGTGTGTCGGGCGCGATCCGCGTGTTGCGCGAGGAGTCGCATGGCAAAGTGCTGGCTGCCGGGGTTGGGCAGTCCTGTATTTGCGCGTGGATTCATGGCGGATCGAGGTGGGACGTGATGGGTTGGGAGGATTGGGTGGGGTGGTGAGTCCTCAAGCTTCGATGCGGGTCGCGGCGTTACGTGGTATAACGGCGTCGTGACTCTGCAACCTATTTAGCGTTTTAACTGGATATGACCGGCCAAATGTCGATGCTGTTGACGAGAGATCAACGATGGTGTTATGTTGCGAGTACTTGATTGTCAACGCATGCATGTCAACAAATGGTTATCGTATGTTGTTGTGCTCATGCAAGCGATGTGCCTCGTCGACGATCCACGCGACCTTGCATGCATCCAAGCCAGACCGCCGCCGGCCTGGTGCCCAGGCAGGCGGCGGTCACAAATGGCGCAATGAGGGTCGGCGCTGACTGGCTGGTCGAATCTAACGCCCCCCCACTACTACAGGGCACATGCTGCAATGCCGCCGCCGCCTCTCCCTGCGGCACACAACGACACCGCCCTCCCCACCAAGGAGGAGGTGACAGTGGCCCGGCATGACCGCGCGGACAACCCGAGCAACCCGCGGACATGACACGCATGGCATCGACAGCCCGATTTTACGAGCGCGGCACTTCACGTCGGTCCGCGGCGACACACGCCGACCAGACCGCGCAAACCATTACGAAACGCACCGACATTCGCTGCACACGGCGTGTCACATCCTGCTCGACCAACCGAACAACACAGGACCCGCCGTGCCCCAGCACGGCACATCCCGTTAAAGTAGCGAGTTTTTGGCTCCCGAGGCAAGGCACATCCACGCGGATGCGCAGACCCTAAACCACTTTGTATCCAGGCCAAACCCTCGGACACACAGCATGTCGCGCGGAGGCGACAAGCCATTTTCTGCGAGATGGAAACCCCTCGGGCGACCCGACTGTCCTTAGCTGATGGCACCAGCCACGCCCGGCGTGCGGGGCCGCAGGCTGCAGCGCACGAGGCCGCGGCATCTTAGAAAGAATTAGTGAAGACCTATTTATGTATTCATAAGCATCAGATGCTATTGCAAATGACGAAAAAATGTTCTATCTTGAGCCGACGGCACCAGCCACGCCCGGCGTGCGGGGCCGCGGCCTGCAGCGCACGAGGCCGCGGCATCTTAGAAAGAATTAGTGAAAAACACATGCATCCACCGAGAATCGGCCCCAGCCACAAACGACACTCTAACCACTAAGCTACATGTGCACGTACCGCTAGGGACAGTACTTGCATTGTAGACTGTACCGACGGCCGCTTGGCGACTGTCGGCGGAAAATTGGTGCACAGGAAGTCGGCGTTGTGAGTTGACAGGCCCATAGGCAGTGCATGTGCTATCAATTTGCATAGGCTATACCAGTATTAATCCATGGTATCACATTATTTAGTTCATTATTGATAACACAGACAGCCGCAACTCGGCGGCTGCCAAGGTTTGTAAACTACAATGCTTTGCTGGGGGCTGTCCATAAGTATGTAACCTTGTTTGGGGTTGTCAATATCCTGCTTGCGTGCGCATACACACACCCACATGTGTATATATGTAAGCATTTTTGTATATATATACACGTTTACATGATATACATACCAAACACTGAGCATTGCGGCACCAACGTAGGTGTTTACTGGCTGGACACAATGCTTGGTCGGGGCTGTCAATTATTGTGCGGTCTCATAAAAGGCTACTATAAGTGACGTGATTTATGTATACTTTTAATACGTATTTTTACATGCGACATACCTTGTATACGGCTCACCCCAAATTACGATTGAGATAACCATTAAAACCTGCGTATTTATGCGTGTAGGATTGAACCCATTTGTGCACACGTTTTATTTCTAATATTTATTTATATTACATATATATTATATGCTAGCCATAATGCATTGACGTATACACAGCCAGCCTGCGGAACGAGAGGCTGGGCAGAGGGGCGGGGCAGAGGGGCCTTGCCAGATCAGCGGCGACAAGGGTTTGCAGTTGAGGCGACGGCACAATGACAGCAAGAGGAGTAGGGGGAGGCGGAGGAGAGAGAACACGCGGAGCGGGGGACGAAGAAGTAGGGAAGCAGGGGAAGGACAGATGGAGAGGGAGAGAGGGAGGGAGACTGTGGGAGAGGGGGAGAGAGGGAGGGAGAGGGAGTGTGCTGCCTGCTGCCTGCTGCTGTTACGCTGCACCTGGACTACCGTGGTTGACGCTGCTGCTCGTGTGTTGCACAGGTAATCAACCAACAATACGCATGTATGCATGCCTAACGGGGAGGTCTAGAGTAGGGTAGTGTGGAGGGTAAACAGGCAGTCAATAGCCCGGTGGTGGTGTATGTGACTGTGTTTGCATGCTGGTTGGTATGCTATGCTGTTGTGACGTCATGCATGTCGCCAATTGTCTCGCGCATATCTTGTACATGCATAATATTCATATTTACGTAGATACTTAGATAAACGCATAGAACATGTTAATGGTGCATGTTCACAAATTTTTGCAAGTGCACGTACGGTACTATGAAGTATGTTGATTGCATAGACAGCTCCTTACAGCTTAATTGACAGCCGGCCGGCTGGCAATCAGCCGCCGACCATTTGCGGCTATCCACTGGCGGTTGTCCACGGTGTATAGCCGACAGTCGGTGCGGCTGTCGGCTATACACGCCGTACATTAACACGTTAAGTGCACTTGTGCAATCAGGCATTTAGGCAATCTATTGTACCTTACATAGGTTGTTGCTACCTACTCATGATAGCGGCAGGGCCGCGGTCATTGGTCCGTGCCGCACCGTACAAAGTGCGGCGCGGACCGTGTGGCACCATGTACGGTGCGTGCTATTAGGGCCACAGGACTGCGGGACCGCACCTGGTCCGCATTCAGGGCCAGCGTACAGTCTTACCCCGTTAAAAGACTTCGCTTTAAGGGAATAACCCCGCTAAGATCATGGATTATCAAAAGACCAATGGTTTTACAGGCAAATATCTTCGGTTAGTGGAATAGTCTTGTACGTAATAAGACTAAAGAGAAGGCTTGCAAATTTAAATGGGCTCAGTCTTGTAACGGGGGAATACCTTGTTAATAGCATGATTGTCTTGTTGATATTAGAATAATTATATAAACTAAATCATTAAGTTCATATATTATATTGTATGGTTTATAGAGGAAATATGAATATAAATTTTACCACGTTAGCAAATGATGACGTGGCTTGAGGTTATCGGTCGATACCCCCATTAACAGAATATATATCCTTTAAACAATAAAAGAATATATAGTTTTATAAGCGCCAAGAGAATAACCCCGTTAGTGGAATAAAAAGCTGAAAGATAAACGTGATTTCTATAACGGGGGTAGCCTGTACATTACTGGTCCGTGCCGCACCATGGATGGTGCGGCACGAACCATGCGTGGTGCGCGTCGCCGCGCCAACCATTTACAAACCGCGGGGCCCCGAACGGGCGGGGAACGGTCCGTCCCCCGCGGACCAGGCAGTCCTAGCCCGCGTGGTCCGTGAAAGGACCATGCATGGTTCTTCAACGTCAAGCCGTGTTAACCCTGAAGACCCTAAGGATCAGGACATCAGCGTCACATGTATGCCGACAAAGGTCTGTAACATGCAGTATCTAATGGAGTATCTAATCTGAGCCAGCATGCCTGTTACTGCTCTTCGTCGGAGCAGGTATGGCTCGCGCGGTTATGGCAATCCACATGCCGCTAATGGCTTCAATCTCCAGTACAGTGGTGACGAGCACAGCTTTGGCCATCCTTCCACGGGCGATTGGTGGAAGGATGTGGAGGTGGATTTGAGGAGTGAGGTGGGGGAAGCGTCTTACTTGGCGCCTTCCATTCCGTACAGTAACAAGGCCACGCTAAACAGCGCGGGCAAGCGCTCTGGCTACCCTCTGATAGCATTGCTTGCCAACTACAGTTGGAACATGTATGCTATCAACATGGGGATTGTTATGATAGCGCATCGGCCGGTGGTTCACGCAGTGGCCGGGCATCCCACTTGGGCGCAGAACAAGGAATCGTTCTCAACTCGACAATGTGAGATTTTTCATGACGCTTGAATGTAGTGTTAGGGGATGTAAAGTGGGCGAGCTGAGAAGGTCTGCAGCTCATCGATCCGAATGGCATTGAGCGTCGTGTGTTTCCCGCGCTTGCCAACCACATCAGCGACTTGCAAGTAGTGGGCATGCATGGTTGTAACTGAATGCAACATGCTGGCAAACAGTGCATGGAGGATATTGTCAGTGAGCATCTAAGTTTGCCGTGTTGCATGGTACTGCCACACTCGCACGCACTGTGTCGGGCAATCAAACGCGACAAACATCCTTCCCGATGTTTGTCTCGTCACCAAAGCAGATCTGTTGGAGATCGATGAGGACCGGGAATTGAAAACCGAGGCTTTCTACACACCAGCAACACGTCAGCTGCGCGCGGACCTGCATAGCCGTGTTAGGAATGCACGCCAGACAGCCAAGGCTTTTAAAGAGCAGCACTCCATGCATGTCGTGGAGGTAATGGTTCAATTACTGGCATTTGTGAGAATGAATGGCTTTCCGTGTAACCAGGCAATGTGGTTTGGCAACGGAATGCACTGTGGGGTTGGCGACAGTCGCGGGTGCTGAGAGCTGACTGCTACTCTCGTCTTGCCCCTAACGCAATGCATGTGCTGAGAGGCATCATTGACCACCTGCTTGCTGCTGTGTACGAGGCTGCGAAGGAGCGCATGCGTCCATCCACGATACAGATTCTGCAGGCCAGGCATGTTTTTGGTGTTGCTTTTGTGTTGAACACAAAAGCCAACGACACGTGCTCACAAGCAGATGTATACAGGTTGAATGCATGCAAGGCGACTCTACGGGTTTCGCACTTCAAGGCACCCACAAGCACAGTAGATTTCTTCCTGTCCGACCACTCCTTTCAGGTGGTGGAGAAAGTGGCGGTGCTGCAGCTGCTGCCAGTCCTTGCAGACAGTTTGCTGCTCGACAATGAGGGCAATGATTTCTTCACCATTGCTGCCGCATCGCTTGCCCAGTGAAACAAGAAGTTGCTTAAGGCACATGAACACACAAGAGAGACCCTGATCACAGCCAACAACGAGCTGGCTGCCTTCAAATCTGCAGTGTTGCATCCGCTATTGTCATTATATTCTGCACAGAAGTCAGGTTGAAAGATTGAGAAGATGCATCAGCTCACTCATTTTGGGCCGGCAATTGTCAGCAGTGGACACCCAGATTTGTTCGCGCCAATTGCATGGAGCAGACGCACGCCCAAAATATCGAAAAGTGGGCCACGTGGTGGCAACAACCGGGACTACCAGGCGCGTATCCTGAAGGTATGAAGCTGTGCGAAATATGTGAGAGAGGATGGCATGGTCGTGACTCCCGAGATGCGCTCGAACATGGCGCAGGCGCGGCAGCAATGCTGTAACGCAACAAGACGGACAAGTTGCTACGGATGGATGTGCTGACAAGGAGGGAGTCTTCCCGTACTGAAGCGGTTCTGCGTAGCCGCCAAGTCGCCCCGAGAGCTCCATTCGCCGACAAGCTGGCTGCCACCCTGGACAGCTGGTTAACGAGGGAACAACTGGAGTTGGCCGACGGGTGGCGTGCTGTTCGCGTGGTGACGGAAGCGCAGCGGTGTACATGACATCCGGAGTCAGCATGGCGCGCGCAACTGGGATGTTCCATGGGCGGCCTTGGTTCTCTACACTTGAGTTGAAAAGTGATGAGGACGGTGTGAACGTGATGTGGTGGGCTCAGGCATTCCTTTTTTGCGCGTGGTGGTGTGGGGTGGTAGCGGCGAGCGCGTGTGAAAGGAGGTCGTGTTTGTCCGCTGGTACGTGAAGCTGGATGTGACGAGCGACATAAAGTGCATTGCTTTGGAATGGGAAAAGTGTCGAGGGGTTCCACATCGCGATGTCGTGACTCTGGAGCAAGTAAAAGGCATTGTTTAGCTGCTCTCTGTTGAGAACTAGTGATGCGCCTAGTGTGTGTGTAATTGCCTCTTACATACAAGTGTGCACACACTAAGGACAAGTGCAGCAAGCACGCCAACTATAGAGATAATGTGCGACCCACTGTATTAAGCATTATACAGTGTCTTATATACTATGCTACTAAGCACTAGTCAACTCTAGTCAACTCTAGTCAAAGTCAACACTAGTCAACACTAGTCAGTGGTCAAAGTCAATGTTGACCATGGTTGACCATAACTGCCGTAACTGCCGTAACTCCCGTAACTCTCGTAACTCTCGTAACTCCCGTAACTATAAAGGTTAAGCTGATCGTACCAACTACATGTAGGCGCCGCCTATACATGTACTTTCAACAAGCTATAACATCTAACACTCCCACGCGAGCAGCTTGACCTTGAACTCCAAGTCCTTCTCGCAAGCTTACCCACATTAACTTACTCCATTGAACACTCCCACGGATCTGTTGCTCCCACGGACTTGATGCTTGTCTCCATGACACCATCTTCTCCTCATGCTGCCACCAAAACTACAAGGTTCCAATACTCCTTGTTTCCTCCTCATAGTTGTCGCATCAGGTTCCACCACGCCACGCCTGACCTTGCTCAGGTGGTTTCGAGGACTCCCTCAATGGCAAACTATGCTATAAACTACACTGAGTTCTCTACCTTAGCAATGCTGTACCAGAGTGTAGGCCGTGCAAGGGTTGATCAGACCCTTCTACCAATGAAAGCACCCCTCCCATCTCCTGTTAGCTAGCTATACAACCCAGTCTTTGCATGCCAATCAAGTGAAGTGTTCTAACTAGTACCGCACATGTGTGCTACCAAAAAACAACTCCACAGCAATGCAACCTCTGGTGTATGCAGCTCAACACCAGCAACTACTCATAGGCTAGCAGTAACTCTTACAGACCTTTGTGTCTACGACCTCCGTCTGCGCATGTCCTTCACGCGCCCTTGCAGTGGGAGAGGACGGACGAACACCATCCACTGCAACTCCTTGAGGTCCTCACCAATGCTAGAAAGCAATCGCCATCGTGGCGTGCTCCTCCTTGGTTGCCTCATCGTGGATCCTCTTCTGGCACTCGCGAATGAAGTGGCCCTTCATCTTGCAATAATGACACTCTTTGTCACGTGATGGCTTCCCACCACCTGCTTTGCTCCTGCTTCGTGTGTGTTGAGAAGATGAGGCAGAAAGTGCAATGGGTTCTCCACCATTCTCTATCTCCTGAACATCCAACTTGCCTTCCACAGCTAGCAGCTTAGGCACTACATCAGCAAACTTTAAAACCACATTTGAGGACTC